>CM014275.1:69380072-69439906 GCA_004135705.1 Alloteropsis semialata | reverse complement strand
GTCCTCGCCTCCTCCTGCTCGGCGTCCCCACGCCTCCCCGTGCTCTCCGCCGCCGCGCGCTTCCGCGGGCTCCCCGGCGCCGCGCCACTGCCGGCGGCGTCCACCGTAGGCGCCGCGCGGAGAGGGGCGAGGAGGCCCAGGCTCTTCGTTGCCGCGGCGGCGGCTCCTCGTGGATCCAGGAACGGTGAGGGGAATTTGTGGCTCCCTCTTCTGATGTTTTCCCCTTCCCTGATTGCGCGCTGCTCAGTGTCCCGCGAGCAAGGCACGCTGTTGACTAGGGTTGAGCAGAGGAAGCTTGGGATTGGCTTTGAATCGATTCAAGCGCCGAGGCTGTAGTTTCTGTCCGATTGTTCCGTTTTGTTCATCTAGACAACTGATTGCTCTGTGCATCCTCGTCCTGGGTCTAATTTTCCGTAATTCACACCTGAATTTGTAACTTACATGACTACAATTACTAGTTGAGGACCTATTAGGGACTGGTCAGCTTATCCGTTTGCATTTTTAGCAAATCTTGTTTAGAAAAAAAAACTGGGAAAAATACAGACCTAGAGCTTAAGGTTATTAATTGAATTATGCTGTGCTAGAGAAATCTGAATATCTGACAATGCAGCGTCACACCTAGTTTTTGTCAGTTTCACCTGTTAAGGATCCTTGATATTTGGCAAGATGTGATTACGTAGCAAAATCCTACCTTGCGAATTTCCAAACTTCCAGCTATTTCCTTGTGGCCTTTTGGTTTGTGTGTCATTTTACTCTCTTTGTAAATACAAAGGAGTGGGCACTGTTTCATCCTAAAAAATTGTTATGTATTGAGCTTTGGAACACTTCGAAATTGTATGCCTGGTACTTTTCAGATTGTGGCAGCAGCAAATAAATGATACATTTGCTTTTGAAAAGTTGTTGAGGACAATTCTTCACATTTGCAAGATGTGCCTAGGAAGTTATTCATTTTTTTGATAAACTGCAAGTTGTTGATCTCATACTTTTGTTCGAATATTCTTTTGCTAATGAGTAGATAATGTCTGCTGTTTCCAGGCCAACAGAGAGAAGGACGAGCTGACTTACGCTCTTGGGAATCCGGAACACACTGGACGGACCCAAGGCATAGGCGTAGTTCCATGGAAACGTGGCTTTGCTGCAGATCTTGAAACCTACCGAAGCCGATGCAGAAGTAAGGCAGTAGTGGCAGAGCAGTTCCGTACCCTAGAAGCCCGGATAGCTTCACTTGAGGCAACAATTAGCCAACGCCCGGAACAACCATCTGCCAATTTGGAGATCAGCACCGACTCTAAGCGTCGTAGCAGTGTCGCTTCCACGGAGGGAACCTGAAGGACATGAGGGAGGCTAAGAACAAGAAGCCCGAAATTGATCCAGTTGCAAAGAAACACTTCATCAAAGAGTGCCTACCAAGGGAGAAAGAAAAAGAATCAGATTATGATCGGACGATCAGAAAGCTACACCAAGACCCCAGGAACTTGCGAAGGAATGCAAAACCCATTGCCCAGCTCGGAGAACAGTCCCAACAATCGATCGCTCCGTTGATAGTTGAGCCTGAAGAACGTCCCATTTTATCAACAGATCCGGCGACCATGGCTACAATGATAGTGCACACGGATCTCACAAAGGCTCAATTGCTTGGGACGGCCCTACAGACGGCCCGCGGTAGGAAAAAGTTTGTACTTGGTGAACCTCTTATATGGCCAGAGTTGCTACCATACCTACCAACGAGAATGTCTGAGTTTCACAAATGGTATGCCGTGCAATCTAAAGCGGGATTGGCGATGTCGTTCCCAGCTCGGATTCAAGATCACCATTTCTGGCGGGGGCAGACGACGTATGGGTCGAGTTTGTGGCACTTTACGATTTATTCCATCAAGATGCCATTCACAAGTGTCTCATGAGTGTATGGCTCATGTAAGTATTTCCTCTCGTTTTATTATTTTAGCTATGCTCGCTTCTTGTGTGTTGACTCATCCCTGCTTTTGTTGTTTTAATTGTCTTGTAGGTCAAAAATTCAAATTTGCCGGAAGAAGAACTACTGTAACATCGGCTTCCTGGACCCCGATGTTACACACGAGGAGTCGGTAAGACTAAAGTCCACCGAGGTGTGCGATGTTATATACAGGGGATTGCGTAAGCAAAGCATGTGTCCATTCATTCTCTTGCCATACAATCATAAGTGAGTCCTTCTCTTTTTCAATCCCTACTTAATAATAATACTATTTAACAATTATTATAATCAACATTAATTGGTTCTGCGTATGTATATGAACAGCTTCCACTGGATACTGCTTAGTATTCAGATTGATAAGCATGAGGTCTGGGTCTACGACTCGTTGAGGCAAGACAAATCAAAGTACCAAGGCCTCATCGACGTGATAAACAATGCATGGCGTCGCTTTCTCAGCAAACACTTAAAAATAACAGATATCGATCCTCTTCAATTTAAGACTGACTTTATGGTATGAATTCATTCTCACAACTAGTGTCATTCGTAATAAACATTTTATTATTCTACGTCGTAACCCATTTGCCCATAGTGCTGGAGACAGGAGCAAGGAAACAACTTATGTGGATACTACGTATGCGAGTGGATCAACACTTTTGCAAGTGAAAAAGGACAAATGACGCCGGATGCATTCAAAGTACGTGAGCACAATCACTTTCTCTGATAATTTTCACATCAAAATATGGAATAGAAAATGTGTACTTAGTGGAAATAGGAATACCAGTTGTTGTTTGACAGTATGTCAGTACCAAACTTAAATGCCAATTTTTTCTGTCGATTGTAAACTTATGCATAGATTTTGCCAATGCATCAGCCTCGATCATGTATTTGCATTAAAATATTGAAGCCTGTGTAGGTAGTTCTGGCTACTAATTAGTGGTCAAATAACCTGAGTTCAAGATAAATCATACATATCATCGAATGAAAGTAGCCATCCTTTCTTTTCTTACAGCTGGATTACTTAAAGAAAATCTCACTAGACAGCATATTGTTTGACTATGCATGTGCTAATTCCTTCTTTCATAGGTAGCACAAACACAAGAACGATGAGGTAGTAAGGTAGTGTGTTCTAGCACTACCTGTTTTAGCTCAACTGAAGCTCTTGTGGGTAGAGTTTCATTTGTAGCTTGTACAGGGTTGAAACATGCCCATTACTGTTGTTAAAAGGAACTGTGCATACTTCAATTTGTGGACCAATGGTGGTCACCCTTGGATGATGAGTGATTGACAACCGTTGTGTGGTTTGATGTATCTCTTGGCTTGTGATGTGCAGGTGTAGGATGCGACATGGCGGTCGACGGCATGCGGTGAAGGTCAAGCGCGAAAGGTTCATACCGATGGACCGAGAGCGGTGAAGGGTGAACAAGTAGGCTTGGACTGAGGGACCCGAGGAGTCCGGGCGGAGCCATGGGCGGTCCACATGGTGCGCGAAAGAGCAAGAGTACATGATGGGATGAAGATGGCGTCGGTCGAGTCAAGCGGGACGGAGGCGAGTCGAGTAGGCGGCCCGGAGCGGGAGCGAAAGACTTGGAGGCGTCGGAGGCTTGGCGGAGGCCGGACACGCGTTGACATCGGTCAGTCACGTCGTGCGGCGGCGTGCAAGGAGGGTTTGACCAGTTTGGCCTCAAAACTGGGGGCGAGTCACACCTGCGGGGTGTGCAAGCGGGTTTGCCGGTTTGGGCCTCAAAACCGGGGGTGACAAGTCGGAGGACGCGTGGCACCATCGCGAAGCTTGCGTCGAGGCGAAGCGAAGTCGTGAAGGAGCCGGATCCGTCCGATGCTTGCAGGAAAAGTAGGATGGTTTTACCCCTGAGGGGTATTTGAGTTGTGTGCTTCATGTAGGGGTGTTTTGGACATTTGGCCAGCGCCTATATATATGTGGAGAGGCTGAAATTTCAGCCATCTCTTTGGGCTAGTTCTTTGGGGTGGTTGCTCATTTGTTTGTGGGTGCCTTTGGGTGAGAGGAGAGAAGAGAGGAGAGGCTCTTGTTCTTGAGCTTTTTGCCATCCAAGTTTTGCAATACTTGTGAGTGGCTTGTAACCGGATATGGCCAAGTGATTCTTAGTGATTTCTTCCTCTTAATCTTGTGCCAAATCCTTTGTTCCCGGCGTTTTTCTTTTTCGGATTTTCGGAGGTATTTTCGGGGAATTTTTGTTCTTCGCGATTGAGCCCAAATCCCGTGAGATTTGTTGGGGGAATATGTTGCTAGGATCCTTGTGAGCATTTACCATGTGATTCCCCTTCAAAACCCTCTCGGATTTGGCTTGATTTTGAAGATTTCCCCAAAACCGAGTTCTTGCTTAGGGTTTCGGTTGTCTCCCAAATTCGTGATGAATGCTTGAGCTTTTTGTGAGATTCTTGATGGATCTATTAGCCCTTAAGGTTGTGATGCTGTGGCTCAAGTATTGCGTCGATTCGTTGGGCGTGGAGGAATTAATTTAGGTTTGAAGTTGGTCGTGTTGGTCCTTTGTTCTTGTGTTCTTCCTCTGTTCTTGCGCAGGAGGTTTCCACAAGCGGGGCACGAAGCCGGGCGCAGCCAGCTCGGGGCCGACGCACGCACGCGGGAGCGGGCCCGCAGCCACGCGCGCAGCAGCCGAGCAGCACGGCGGAGCTGCTCGGGCGGAGCGGCAGCCAGAGCCCAGCAAGCTTCTCAACCCAGTAAGCAACCAGGCCGGGAGGCAGCTGGAGGCCTACCTCGGCAGGCGCTGCACTTGCACCAGGCTCACGGGCAGGCAGGCCTTGCAGGTGGCGCAGCAGGCCGGCTGGCCATTTTGCACTGCAACAGCTCAAGCTGCAGCGTAGCAGCTGCAGGGCACACGGCCCATCGAGCAGACCAGCTGCTCGTGGACAGCAGGCCCAAGCTACGGCCAAGTGCATCAAGGTTTAATATTTATTGTACTTTCGTTTAGTTGAATTTATTTCTTGGTAGTCACTGTTTAGCTCCTTAATTAATGCTATTTAATCTTGCTATTCAGTAACCTATTGCTAATCTTTATTTAGCCTTAAGTAATTAAGCTTTACATGCTTAGTTAGATTAAATGCTTTCTTAGTGTGAGCTTAACTAGAAGTTTAGCTTAATCGTTTGTGCAAGCTTTTCGGTGTCTTGCTTTTACTTCCGCATTGCTCTGTGCCTCTCTAATCGTTTCAGAGATAAGCTTGTCACGAGTTGGCTTGTGTTATCTTGACGATTAGGTGAAAAGCGTGTTTGGGGTTGTAATCGGGATATAGGCCTTGTCTCCGAGCGAGATTTTTAGAGGCTCCCATTCACCCCCCCTCTGGTCGCCCGTTTCGGTCCTTCAATTGGTATCAAAGCTTTGGTTAAGGATCACTCCACCCTAACCGGCTTTGTGATCCACGGGGCGACAAGGGAAAGGGCGATTTCTCTTCCAGTTTTGGTTTTCGCAATTTAAGCTTGCTTTCGGCTAATCCTAACCGGTGCTTTGAGCTATGGCACCAAGCTCTTCTTCTTGTGTGTTTTTGTCCTCAGGTTTAGATGACAACGAGAGGAGGAGGAGCATGAAGCTTGAGATGGAACAAGAAGTGGAGGAGGTGTTGGATCTCCTCGAGCACTACGAGGATGGTGATCTCACGAAGAGCAAGTTCTACCGCGAGCTAAAAGAGATGGATCAAGGTACGCTCGCCAAATGCATCTTGTTTCTATGCAATCGGAATGATGATAATGCTATGAGAAACAAAGAGTTTTGTGATGCTTTGCGTAGGAAGCATGAGAAGATGAAATGTTCTCTCTCTAGGCTGAAATCTGGAATGTCTCATTGGAAGTCACGTGCTTTAATGCCTTGCAACTCTTGTGATAGATTGCTTAGTAAGAATGATGAGTTAAATGCTTCTCTTGCTTGCTTGAAATGTGAAAATGAATTGCTGAAATCTAATGCCTCTATGCCTTGTGATTTATGTGTGACTTTGCAAAGTGATCTTGATAAGGTTAGAGATGGACTTGCTTTGTTGAAGTCAAGTGCTTGTTTACCATGTGTTTCATGTGAGTCTTTGCTTGCTGAAATTAATGAACTAAAATTGACTCACACCACATGTGTAGAACAATTTGAGCATGCTAGGGCTAAAATTGATGAACTTGAATCTATGCCTTGTAGCACATGCTCTTTTGTGCTTGAAGAAAATGCTTGCCTTACTTCTTGTGATAATCATGATGCTTTGCTTGATGTAAATGATGATACTTGTTCATGTGGTCTCATTTGCACTTCATGCATTGATTTGGAAAATGAAGTTTTGGTTTTGAAGCAATTGCGCGATGAAATGAGCGCTAAGTTGGTTGAGCACAATGAGATGAGTGCTAAGCTTGAGAAAGAAATTGAGCTCTTGCGTACCACATATGCCAAGTGCATTGAAAAAGAGATGGATAATCTAAAAAATATTCCATGTGGTACTTGTGATCGCCTCAAACATCAAAATGAGGTTTTGATCATGAGATGCAAGAGTCTCAGTGCTAAGTCTTTGGACTCTCGCAACTCTTGTCACTCCGATGTTGGTGTTTCCAAAGTTGCTTCTTCCCAACCGGAGTTGACTTCTTGTGTTGAGCGTGAGTTTTTAGATGTTGGCACTTGTGCTAGTGCTTCGGATAGCTCTTCCATAGCTATTCCTAAGCTTGTGGATTCTTCTGGTGTTGCCCAAGGGATTTCTAATGGCAAAGGTGCTTCTCACTTCTTTGGAACTCAATCCCCCAAACCAAAGTTCCATTGCACCTTTTGCAAGAAAGATGGGCATACCATTGAGTTCTGCTTTCGCCGTGTCAAACACGAGCGACGTGTTTGTGCAAAAGCTTTTAGGAAGCCACGTAGCCTTTCCCATGGCACGTGTGATCCTAATTTAGGCACCAAGTTGGATTCTAATGCTTCTTGCTCTAAGTCCCAAGGGACTTCTCACATGAATGGAAATGGCGATTCGTCCACTCGGACCGTGCCTCTAGATAGGCCTTTGTACCATTGTTCCTTTTGTGAGAAAGATGGGCACCAGGAGAGCTTCTGCTATCGGCGTGCAAGACGCTTGCGGCGAGCTCGGGCTTCTAGTCCATCGGTTGTTCATAGCCCTTCTCATGGCATGAACACTTGTGAGCCTAATGTGAAGCCTCGCTTTGTTGATGGGTTTTTCGACTCCTTCTCTAGTGGGTTATGTCATGATCGTGGACATGCTTCTAGTGCTTCTTGTGTTGGTCCACGACATGATTCTCATGGTGCTTGTGATGGTTCTTCTCTTAAGACCTTAGGAGATCGTTGTCTCTTTGCTAGTGGTAGCACTCGTTCTTCTTCTCGAGTTGCTCTTTCGAGGCATGCTTCTTCCAAGGGTGTTTCAAGATCTTTCCATTTGAACCGGCATTTGCATCATGCTAACCCATGTGACAAGTTGAGTGCTCTTTTTACTCGTGTGACCAAGTCTTGGGTTCCCAAGTATATGCTTGCTAACCCTTCGGGATCCAAGACTCGGCCTTTGTACTCTCATGTGTAGGTATAGGACGCGGATGGAGAACAAGAGCTTAAAGGACTCGATCTTTGGCTTCAGGTGATCAAGACTTGATGGTTCTCCATATCGTTTGGATGGCCCTCGAGTGGCTTTTGTATACTTTGTATAGTGTGCTTTGCTTTTGTACACTCTTATGCTTACTTGTGTATTATTTGCATGTTTTATACTTGTTTCATGCTTTTACTTACTATATATCTAGCATGTTATTATCTTTGCTCATCATGTGGCATGTTAGCTTTGTAAATAACATGGTAGGATAGCCGCCTTTTCATGTCTAGCATATTGTATTGTTGCTTATCTTGTGATATGCTAGATTTTCTAAATGACATGGTAGGCTAGCCACCTTTTCATGTTAGCATGGATGTTTCTTCATGTATATCTTGCCATGCTAGCTTTGTATATATCTTGGTGGATTAGTCTATTGTGAGACTTTTGATGCAGGTTCTTCATTCTATGGCAAGATAATTTGGATAAACTTGAGTCTCTCTCTACTGATGGTTATTTCTTGGTCATGCATCTTATAGTTGTGCTTATCATGTTCTTAACCTTGAAACTAACCAGATAGTAGAAATTGTGAGATAATATTCGATGAAACTATGCCTTGCACACCATCTGCCTTTGAGCTTGCAGGTGAACATGGAATGAAGCAAAGCATCTTTGAGGAAGATGATGAGCTTGTAGATGGTGGTGATGAAGATGAAGCTGTGATCGATCATCCACCAGCTGCTGCACCTGTAACTTCTACTTCGACTACATCAGTTGATGGCCCAGACGCTACTTCCACTACACCAGGCCATCGACATGTACCACTACATGATCAAGTTGAGGAAGATGACCAGGAGAGTCCAGCTGTAGTTGAGGGGGAGGCTACCTCAGAGCGTGAGGCTCAACGACACCTTCAGCGTCGCCATCCACCTCAACAGATGATCGGTAACTTGCATGAACGCACCACTTTGCTCTTGCTGCTTTGTAGCCTCTTTCTTCTCCCTTTTGTGTTGGGTCTTGTATGCTTTCTCTTGCATCACATTGTATCATATATGTCTCATGCATTTGCATTGCATGTATCATATTGCACTTTATGCATCTATGCACTAGATGAGTTTCTCTTATATATGCTGAGTATTTGCTTATGCTGTTGAGAACTAGTGCATAGGATTGTGGTGATTTTGCAATGTGCTGCTTATGCTCTTGATGATATTGTCATAAGAAATCTTGTGAGCTAAGCTTGTTTTTATAAAATGAATCATGAAATGCTTATCACCCATGAGTAAGTCTTTTGTCATGCGCTGCTCTTGCTTGAGATGCTAGGTTGTGCTAGCTTGTACTCGGGCGACTTATTCTTTGCACATGGCTTATCATTGTGCTTGCTTTGCATTACCTAGGGGGAGCATGATTTCTGTGCTTCACTTGTGTCAAGGGACACCTCATAAACCTTGGTTTTATATGTGCTTAATGAAAAATGCAAGTAATAGAAGAAAGCAAATAGTTTGCATGAAAATGCTTTTATCTATGTTGCTCACTTAAAATCATCATCAGGTTGCTCTACTGTTACATGTGCTTGCCATAAAAGTAGGCTCATGGTCTCAGTGAGTTTGAAAATGAGTAGGGATGTTTTGCAAGTGTTAGCAATGATCTTATGTTGAGAATATGTTATCCTTATATGAGCTTTTGTGATCTAGTTTGACCTTGCTCGAGTTATCATGGCTAGACTTTTGCTCATGTGGTGATATCTTTTATAAAATATAAAAATCTGAAATTATGCCTGAGCCTCCTGATTCTATCATAATATCCTCATGTCGGCTATTTGTGCTTGCTTATGATCTGTTTCTCTGTGCTTTAGTTCATTTGTAGCATTTGTAAATGCTTTGTGATATATTTGAGAAGCTTGGTAGTTTTTGCACCCCATGGCATGCATTTTGTGCTCTCATGAAATCCTTGATGTTTGCATTGACAACAAGGGGGAGAAATTTATGTTGCATATGCTCAAAGGGGAGAGTTTATGGTTTTGCATGCATTTCATGGAGATAGGAGAATCTGCATTGCATTTAGTAAGGGGGAGTTGCATTTGCTCCTGCATGCATTTGTGTAGCATGTTTTCAGGGAGAGTGCTTTTGCTCAGGGGGGCTTTGTGTTGAGTTTGCATCTCTTTTGTGTGAGTTGCTTTCTCTTTTGCTCTCTTGCCGGTCGTGTTGAGCTTTTACCTCTTCTTGAGGAGCCGGCATTTGGTTTGAGCTTTCGATCGTCACATGATTGGTGTTGAGCCCTTTCTGCCTCTTCTTGAGGGATCATGTGACTTTGTCTCAGTTGCGTCGAGCCGTTGCCCTTGTCTTAGGGGACTGAGACTTCTCATCTCGAGTGATCTTGTGTTTGCCTGTTGTCTTGGCTTTTGGATCACTTGAATGAGTTCTTCGTTTTTCCTTTCTTTTCATCTTATTGTTTTTCAAGTCATTGTGTTGGGTGTTGTCAATGCACTCATCAAGGGGGAGATTGTGGACCAATGGTGGTCACCCTTGGATGATGAGTGATTGACAACCGTTGTGTGGTTTGATGTATCTCTTGGCTTGTGATGTGCAGGTGTAGGATGCGACATGGCGGTCGACGGCATGCGGTGAAGGTCAAGCGCGAAAGGTTCATACCGATGGACCGAGAGCGGTGAAGGGTGAACAAGTAGGCTTGGACTGAGGGACCCGAGGAGTCCGGGCGGAGCCATGGGCGGTCCACATGGTGCGCGAAAGAGCAAGAGTACATGATGGGATGAAGATGGCGTCGGTCGAGTCAAGCGGGACGGAGGCGAGTCGAGTAGGCGGCCCGAGAGCGGGAGCGAAAGACTTGGAGGCGTCGGAGGCTTGGCGGAGGCCGGACACGCGTTGACATCGGTCAGTCACGTCGTGCGGCGGCGTGCAAGGAGGGTTTGACCAGTTTGGCCTCAAAACTGGGGGCGAGTCACACCTGCGGGGTGTGCAAGCGGGTTTGCCGGTTTGGGCCTCAAAACCGGGGGTGACAAGTCGGAGGACGCGTGGCACCATCGCGAAGCTTGCGTCGAGGCGAAGCGAAGTCGTGAAGGAGCCGGATCCGTCCGATGCTTGCAGGAAAAGTTGGATGGTTTTACCCCTGAGGGGTATTTGAGTTGTGTGCTTCATGTAGGGGCATTTTGGACATTTGGCCAGCGCCTATATATATGTGGAGAGGCTGAAATTTCAGCCATCTCTTTGGGCTAGTTCTTTGGGGTGGTTGCTCATTTGTTTGTGGGTGCCTTTGGGTGAGAGGAGAGAAGAGAGGAGAGGCTCTTGTTCTTGAGCTTTTTGCCATCCAAGTTTTGCAATACTTGTGAGTGGCTTGTAACCGGATATGGCCAAGTGATTCTTAGTGATTTCTTCCTCTTAATCTTGTGCCAAATCCTTTGTTCCTGGCGTTTTTCTTTTTCGGATTTTCGGAGGTATTTTCGGGGAATTTTTGTTCTTCGCGATTGAGCCCAAATCCCGTGAGATTTGTTGGGGGAATATGTTGCTAGGATCCTTGTGAGCATTTACCATGTGATTCCCCTTCAAAACCCTCTCGAATTTGGGTTGATTTTGAAGATTTCCCCAAAACCGAGTTCTTGCTTAGAGTTTCGGTTGTCTCCCAAATTCGTGATGAATGCTTGAGATTTTTGTGAGATTCTTGGTGGATCTATTAGCCCTTAAGGTTGTGATGCTGTGGCTCAAGTATTGCGTCGATTCGTTGGGCGTGGAGGAATTAATTTAGGTTTGAAGTTGGTCGTGTTGGTCCTTTGTTCTTGTGTTCTTCCTCTGTTCTTGCGCAGGAGGTTTCCACAAGCGGGGCACGAAGCCGGGCGCAGCCAGCTCGGGGCCGACGCACGCACGCGGGAGCGGGCCCGCAGCCAGCGCGCGGAGCCAGCGCAGCAGCCGAGCAGCATCTGCGGAGCTGCTCGGGCGGAGCGGCAGCCAGAGCCCAGCAAGCTTCTCAACCCAGTAAGCAACCAGGCCGGGAGGCAGCTGGAGGCCTACCTCGGCAGGCGCTGCACTTGCACCAGGCTCACGGGCAGGCAGGCCTTGCAGGTGGCGCAGCAGGCCGGCTGGCCATTTTGCACTGCAACAGCTCAAGCTGCAGCGTAGCAGCTGCAGGGCACACGGCCCATCGAGCAGACCAGCTGCTCGTGGACAGCAGGCCCAAGCTACGGCCAAGTGCATCAAGGTTTAATATTTATTGTACTTTCGTTTAGTTGAATTTATTTCTTGGTAGTCACTGTTTAGCTCCTTAATTAATGCTATTTAATCTTGCTATTCAGTAACCTATTGCTAATCTTTATTTAGCCTTAAGTAATTAAGTTTTACATGCTTAGTTAGATTAAATGCTTTCTTAGTGTGAGCTTAACTAGAAGTTTAGCTTAATCGTTTGTGCAAGCTTTTCGGTGTCTTGCTTTTACTTCCGCATTGCTCTGTGCCTCTCTAATCGTTTCAGAGATAAGCTTGTCACGAGTTGGCTTGTGTTATCTTGACGATTAGGTGAAAAGCGTGTTTGGGGTTGTAATCGGGATATAGGCCTTGTCTCCGAGCGAGATTTTTAGAGGCTCCCATTCACCCCCCCTCTGGTCGCCCGATTCGGTCCTTCACAATTTTCTCCACTATATGAGCCCTTCCAGCAAGATGAAAAGTGTTGAGCCTGTAATGCATATAGTAAACAATAATTGAGCTGTTACATCACTAAGTTGAAATGTAACATAAATCAGCAGTCAGCAGTGCAACACTACCAAAAAGAGAGAGAGAACTTTCAGTCAGGACAAAATACTACTCCCTCACTTGCCCAATACAAGTCCACCCATAAAAGGTCTAGCATAGACTGGAGAAATGAGTCGAGAAGCATATAATAATTTAATTAGCCCCTTACGTATCATGAATCAGTCACAGTTACCTTTGTTTTCATTTCTGATTTCCAACAGAAATAAATCGTCAGATGCTGAGATGGCCCTCAAATTTAATATGGAGTTACAGCTTACAGGCTTACAGCATTGCAGTCATAGTCGCACTGTTCTCTCTTTTACAACAGAAATTACAGTGTCGTATGCAGCATAACACAAGAAAATGCAATCCTGGTTTTAGTCGATCTCAAGACGCTCAGGACAGGAGGACCATTCACAAAACACTTTTTGCTCTATAATCTGTCAAGAAGTCCAGAATATGGCTATACACTCATCGTTAGCTGGTTAGGATTCTGCCTGTGGTCACACTAATCATTTTCTACTGCTTCTGGCATCCTGATCACTATTTACGCTCCTATTTCCTAGTTAAAAAGCACTGACCTACTCCTGCTGCTAGTATAAATAGAAGGAAAACAGAATTCTAGTATGAAATCTGTACAGGAGAACCTAATTTGGTGTGGGGTTAGCTTTGTACAGTGTCATGAGCTATCAGGTATGGATGTTCAGCCGAAAAGTATCTGTACAAAACAAAAGCAATGACTGTATGTTAGAGTGATACTGATTCACCTGTTAAAACAGAACACTGATGTAAAGATCTGCATGCTTCTATATAAATATTGCATCTTTGTTTTGAGCTCAGCTGCATCATGAATGGTAAGAGAAGGTAGCATGCATGAACCTTAACAGTTAAGACACAGGATCGGCCATGGGAACTCGGCATAAATGGTTTCTCTAGTTCTGGTTTCCAACAAAACACTGCTCCTATATATACCTTATTAGTGTCCTGGCCACTGATTGATGTCATTGGTTGCTACAAATCTGCTCTCACTCTGCACCACTTGTTTTCCTGAGTTGCTTGCTGTTTAGGTTGAGTTTTTCATAATAGGATGATGTTGTTTTTCCCATTTATTGTACTGCTCAATCAGATATTTTATCTGATATTATTTTTAATTTATTATTTTTCACTCTCATGTTTTGATATAAAAATGTGACACTGACAGCGTTGGAAAATGAAAGAAGACCTCATCGAACCAGCTCGTGTTCGGGCAATTCAAGAAGCTATGTGCGGATTCCTGCTCGATGAAGTCATAAATCCCAAAGGCGAATTTTATGGCGATCCCCGTCAAAGCGTAGCCAAAGTTGATCGACGTATTTTTTTTTATTACCGTTGATGCTTAATTTGTAATATTTGAAATACTCTCTAAGTACTTGCAATTAAGTGTTGTGTATGAACTCTATGTATGAATACGTGACATCATCCTATAAGATATCAGCTTGGCAAAGAGTACGAGTACGTAGCCACATCCTGTACAAATACGCATAGCAATACGTATAAAAAACAAAAACAAAAGGAAAAAGAAAAAGAAAAAAAAGAATTTAGTGCGGTCTGGTGTGACCAGCCGGCACTAAACTGCCTGCCGGGCTCCGGCCGGTGTCGGGCAGCTTAGTGCCGGCTAGCAATACCAGCCGGCATTAAACGTCTCACGTTAGTGCCGGTCACCATGACCGGCACTAACGTGCGGGACGTTAGTGCCGACAAATTAGTGCCGGTTACTGTGACCGGCACTAACGTGTCCTGTGACCGGCACTGATACGAGTTTCTCCAGCAGTGTCCGCCAAGCTTCCTGCCCAGTAAACTTGTAGCAAACCGAGCAACAAGCATCTAAAAGCCAAAAATAGGCCGTATGAGCTGTGTGGTGGATGCACGGCCTGTGAACTCGAAAAGCAAGAAGTGGAGAAGCGCTAGAATTGGTAAACTTGTGCGTGCCATGTGGCCACATCTCCGTACATATGAAGTTTTAAGCACCTGTGTGTGCCACGAGCGCATTTGCTTGTGCGAGAGGAATCTCATCGCGGATGGAGACCTGCGACTCGTAGGACTGGTCACCGCGACGCAGCAAGTTCCTCTGGCTCTAAGACAGGTAACTTTGATTCGAAGTCACGTAGGTCCAGAGCGTTTTGGGCCCGTATATATGGCAGCGCCGCCGCCGCCACGCCGTGCTTTTCGCTGCCATCGTGCGGCCGAGGACGAAGGCACGAAGCTGCAGTCGGAGTAGGCCACCGCAGGAGCTCTCGTCGTATATGTGTGGACGATTGTCTCTGTGTCCGTACTTTCTACGTCTGGTGTTGACTACGTGATGTCCATCCCTGCTGCCTCTGCCTCTTCTTCATCTATTCAATCCACCTCTCTCCTCGTGCCTTTCTTTCTGGTGGCGGCAACAATTGGGCCGGCCGTCGCCCTACGCCAGGTGCTCTGATCTTTGCCACCAAGTAGTCAGGTACGTCCACCCCGAGCTGCATGCTCTGCGAAACAGAGCACCCAAACTGTATCTGAACTATTTTTATTTGGATCTGATCTAGTAACTACAACTGTGCAGTACATGTATTATGCTCGCCAACTAACTTCGTAACTGCTTTTTTTGCAAAAATTATCGGGGTCCGCCCTGCCTTATATACAGCAGTTCGTTTCAAATCTTGCATGCCCCTGCCCCATGGTTTTTGCAAAATTTGGAAGAACATAATCAGGCAGATCAAAATATTGCATGCTTTGTTAATAACGCACTAAAAAATTCGGGAGAATCATAATAGCACGCTCTATACAACTTATTGCAGATTTACATATGCTTAATTGTTTATCGTCCATCCTTGTTTGCCTCAGAGATACTATCTGACTTGAGAAGCTTCGGATTCTGCTAGGCTCACGATGAGAATCTCTGAGCAGCTGGGTAGCAACGCCGATGACATGCAAGTAGATCAGGTTTTTTTGCTCTTATGCCTTCCTGAAATTTTATTGTGCGTGTTTAAGATTCCTTTTTCGAATGTATTTGTCACTAGTGTGATTTCTCCTCTTCCATTAAGATTGAATCTTGCATATGTAGGGAGAGGAGAATGCAGCCGGCGCACTTCATAAGACACATGATGAGCAGCCAACTCAATGTCTGAACCTTGAGATAAACGACCCCTTTCTGACTTCCATTAGGCTCATGCTGGCTTGGGACAGGAGTGCTTTTCTTCAAAGCAAATACAATGACAACATCAAATACGAGGAGCTCAAAACTGCACGGAATGAGCTTATACAAGTGAAGAATTGCAAGAAAGTTTCGACAGACCTGCCTCTTCTGACACTTACTGTCGGCGACAAGAAGGTATACGTATACATATGCTCAGAATATTTCCTATTTTCTTCTTAATTCTTTTCAAGATCATTTAGTAATAAGATGCTCTTTAATGCCTTTGAACCTATGCAGTTCATTCGTACGGGTGATTGCAACATACTCGCTTCTTTCTGCTACGTAACAGAGCTAGTCGTGTGCAGGTTGTGCTACGATAAGCTGACTAGAAGGGTTGATATCCCCTTCTCGGACATCACATCTCTTCTTGTCTGTTTTGATAACAGAGGATTTGATACCTTGAGAATAGAGGTGTAGATTTTTTCTACCTGGAGTAAATTAGTATCATCCTTTTTCTTACACTAATGTCGAAACAAAAAACAATGTAATGACTAATCAGTCAGCCATGCAGGCCAGATCTTTCGAGTATTTCGCTGCTGATAAGCCACCAGCTGGAATGCTTCCTATCTGGAGAGTGGATGACTCCAACGAACAAGACTATTTTCCTGAATCAAAGTAAACCGCTAATGTTTTTCGCTGTCCATTTTCTTTTCAGCTAACAAGCAGAGTAAATGATTATGGTATAGTAGCTGTTACAGACTCACTCTCTTTTATGACTCTGTTTTCTTTGAATCATTTTTCAGATTTGTCTTCCTTGAGATAGAGAAGGGGGCGCTCGAAAAAGGCCTTGCAAAGCTACTGTATATTGATCCGAGATTACAGCGTGCTGTTGAATTTGCGAGAGCCTCTGGTGACCAACACATGTACCAAGGCGATGTCCATGCTCATAGGCAGCAAATCAACACGCCTGCATTTCAGCAGTTGCCATCTGTCAATGCCCTCCCCTACATTGGAGGGAGAATGTAGAATACTCTTATCAACTCTTCATACATTACATAGGTAGTCAGTACGCTTACTATACACCATCTTTCTTTTTCTTTTGAACACCAGTTGACTCTTGATGTCATGCATAATTTGCTGGAACTGACTAGCCTGGGTGTATGAGCCAATGAACATATCCTTGAGTGTGAATGATGCGATGAGATGATAATGTTTCTAGGCACGTAGATAAGAAGATGAAGTTTTAAGCTTTGGAGCATGTACATATAGTTTCTTAGGTGGCCAGTGAACTTTAGTTTTGCATCAACTGGTATCGTCCATTGTAGTTGAATTGATGAATAATGCATAGGGGATAAAAGAAAGCCATCAGTAAATATGACGACTTCAATCTTCGGAAGGGGAGATTGTATGGAATGTCATAGCTATGCTGTGTATATATACATGCCAATGGATCCATTCACTTTCGTCGAGGCAGTATGCTGTTAGGGCGTGTTTGCTTGGTGCCCTGGCCAAAGCACTCCCAAGCGTCCAATTTTGGACGCCTGGGTTAGGATGGCTGCCTGGCCGGCATGCTGCCTGCCAGGACACCATCCAAACATGCCCTTATAGTTTGCTATCATAGAGAAGGGTAATAGAGTAATAGGTTGTCTGCAAATTATTCGATCATGCACCCATAAACCATGGCGATTAAGTATCAATTTGATCTTTGTATGTTGTTTGTTGCTTCTTTGCAAATGTATGGTGCAATAGTGCAGTTCCATAGATGTGATCTTGTAGCACGTAAGATACCAACATGTTTGAAACTCCGAGTTCTACTAGAAGATCCAAGAATAGGCTCATTACAAAAGCAATGCGCACGCTGTTCTGTCATAACCAAATGCACGCTCTACATTTCAGTTTTTCATTTTTATGAGATTATGCGTTCCAGCTGTGCTCGTCTATTGACAGTGGTAGCAATGACATGAACTGCTGCATCTCCAGGCTGAACTCGTCGTCGGTGACGGCAGACGACGGCCCCGGCGATGGGGCCGTCGAGCCGCCGCAGCTGCTGAACCAGTCCCCCGGGATCGGCCCCGGGTTGACGCCGAACATGTCGGAGATCCCCGCCTCGCTCGGTGTCCTCCTCTTCGCCGGCTTCACGTCCTCTGAAAATTTTCGCATCGGTTTCCCAAATGCAACAACATGTGAGACGATGATCGCGTTTGCACCGTGTTGTGTGTTCGTCCTAATCTACATTTGATACCAGACGATCGGCGTCAGTTTCTTCGTTGATCCTGATTTGTGGTGTCGTTTTTGGGGGAGAGAGAAAAAATGTTGTGAGCATGGACTGACCGAAGGTGAAGCTCCATTTCGCGCCATGGTGCATGTCCTCTCCGGGCAGGCAGTGCGAGGTCTCGTCGCTGTCGCTGCCGGCGCCGTGGACGGGCAGCCTGGAGACGGGCTCGCGGTACGAGAGCGCGGGCATGGAGTTGACCTTGACCATGGCCGTGCTGTGCCGCGGCAGGTGGTCGTCGCCGAGCAGCAGTGACTCCAGCAGCCCGGCGCCGCCGCTGCCGCTGCTCGAGGTGTCGAATTGGTTCGAAGGAAGCTCCGCCTGCGGTCTGGTGGGCAGCGGTGGCAGGCCCGAGGAGACGAAGCCGCCGTGGCCGAGCGGCGCCGCGCCGCTGTCCTGGTGGAACACCGGCTGCGGCGACTGCTGGGGGGCGAGGTGGAACACCTGCTGCNGGTACCAAATTCTTCAAATGATCTTTTTTTTTTCTCGAATACGCACGATCGTGCATATCATTGTATTAAGAGGAAATAGAGTTTACAAGCCCAAAACGCCAAGTGGCAGAAACGCCCGTGCAGCGGCAGGAGCTGCCGTCGCAATGGGGAAACAACGGCTAAAGGAAGTACATGGACTACTCAGAGATTAAGCGACCTAATCTGGAGGCACCCGCCATGATCCACATGTCTATCTCTCGTCGAATGGTGATCAGGAGCTCTTCTGTCGTGGAGCTTCGATCGTTGAACAACCTTGCGTTTCTTTCCTTCCATACACACCAGATGACGAGCATGAATAGCGTGTCCAATCCTTTCCGCCGGCTTGGTGGCTGGATGCTTCTTAAGTGACTCCACCATTGTTGGAGCGTTGCGTTGGCAGGCATGAAGGAGCATGAGCAGTGCATGAGTGAAGTGGCGTTCCACCATGTGATCTTGGTAAAGGAGCAAGATACCAGGAGGTGTTCCGTCGTTTCTTGCACCTGATCACATAGCCAGCACTCGTCCCGCGCGTCCAGTCCATGCCGTCGTCGTCGTTCGGCCGTCCATAACTTGTTCTTCATCGCCAGCCAGGTGAAGAACTTCACCCTGGGTGGTGCCCAGTTACGCCATATACGCGCGTGTCCCTCCATATGAATTCCACCGACGTGAAGCTGCTTGTAAGCCGAAGCCGCCGTGTACACACCATCCACGGTCCAGCGCCACCGGAATTGGTCCGGCATCCCCGGCGTTGTTGCGACGCCTCTGATCCGATGCCAAAGGTTCACATACTGAATCACCGCTTGAACAGATAAACCCCCTCTTATGTCAGTCGTCCAGCTCCTGTTCTGGAGCCCTTGAGCAACCGTTCTTGAGAGTTGGATTCGCTTGGGTACAGCCGGCATTAGATCAGGCGCTAGACGGGCGACAGATGTGCCGTCGATCCAGCTGTCCGTCCAAAACAGAGCACGTGCTCCGTCACCCAGTATGGTCACGATGGAGACGTCAAACAGCGCATTCACCTCAGGCTCCACCTGTAGTTGAAGCGCCGACCAGGCCCTAGCACCATCGGTCTTGTGCAGCCAAAGCCAACGCGCCCGCAAGGCGAAACCCGCGAGCCGAAGGTCAAGCACTCCGAGCCCGCCCAATTGTGTCGGCCGGCAAACAGTTGGCCAGGCCACTGTATTTTTGCCCCTGACTGCCACGTCTTGCCCCGTCCAAAGGAAATTTCGTCGGATGCTGTCAATTTGCTGCACGACCCATGAAGGGAGTTTGTCCGCCATGATGATATATAGCGGCATGGAGGTCAGGGTCGATTTCATCAGAGTGAGCCTTCCACTTTTGTTCATCAGTGGCCCTTGCCATGCCGGCAATCGTGCTGCAACCCGCTCGATGACCGGGCGGAAGCAGGACTTTGGAAGGCGTCTGTTAGACAGCGGCACTCCCAAGTACTGAATCGGAAAGTGGGCGATCGGGCATGGTAGCACCTCTGTGAAGTGATGTAGAGTATCGTCGCACCCGTAGATTGGCGTGATAGAACACTTCTGAATGTTTGTCTGCAGTCCGGATGCCTCAGCAAAGATCCTCAGAATGTGGGAGATAGCTCTGGCTTCATGTGCGACCGGCGATGCGAATAGGATCACATCATCTGCGTAGAGGCTGCAATGATGCTGTATTGCCGGAAAAGCAATAGGTTGCAGAACTCCCATGTCCTTTGCTTTTGCGATCAAGCGGTTCAGGATATCCATCACCAGGATAAACAGCAGTGGCGACAGCGGGTCGCCCTGCCTCAGCCCGCGCATGTGCTGAATAGGTGATCCTGGCCGGCCATTCAGTAACACACGGGTCGACGCCGTGGACAATAACAAGGCAACCCAATCGCGCCATCTGCTACCAAACCCCCATGCTTGTAGGACCTCGAGGAGAAATTGCCAAGAAACCGTATCGAAGGCTTTGGAGATGTCCAATTTGAGCAGCAACATGGGGATCTTCTTCTTACGCAGCATCACCGCCGATCTTTGCACATATTTGAAGTTCTCAAGAATGGAGCGCCCACGGATGAATGCGCTCTGATTGCAAAGGATTAACTCACCAATTCTACTGGATAGGCGATTTGCCAGGACCTTGGACAACAGCTTGGGAAAGCAGTGAATAAGGCTAATCGGCCTGTAGTCAGTTGGCAGGATTGCGTCAGGCTTCTTGGGGATAAGAGTGAGCAGAGCGCCATTGATGCAATGGAAACCCGTTTGATCCACCCCAAGGAAAGCATTGACAGCAAACATCACATCATTCTTGACGACTTGCCAGGCCGACTGAAAGAAGGCAACAGTCATCCCGTCTGGACCAGGTGATCGGTCCGACGGGGCCTCTTTGATGACCTGCCAAAGTTCAGCTTCAGTTATCGGCGTTTCCAAAGCTGACAGATCAGTTGGCAGAATCCCAACGGTGGCCAGGTTAATGGTCGCAGTTCAGTCGACGCTCTCCCCTAACAGATGCTGGTAGTGTTCAAAGAAGGCTGCCTCTAGTTCATCAGGAAGAGTAAGCAGCCCTTGATCAGTTTGTAGTTTAAGGATCCTGTTCTTACGCTGCCTGCCCCTGGCATGTTGGTGGAAGAATCGCGTATTAGCATCCCCTTCCGCAATGAATAGCAGACGGGAGCGTTGCCTCGCAATTGTACGCTCCAGCGAAGCGAGCCCCAGAGAGAGCTTCTTAAGCTGTGCGCGAAAGCCTCTCTCCTCATCGGTTAATTGGCGAGTTTCTTGCACACGGTCGTACAGCAGGATCAGTTCCCTGGTGAGTAGCAGCTGTTGACGAACAGAGCCAATCTTCTTGGCCGACCAACTCTGCAATTCCTTGGCAACGTTTCGTAGGAAACAGTCGAGCCGGCGATATGCATTGGTTACCTCAGCAGGACAGATCCAACCCCGCGTGACTGCTTCCAGATAACCGTCAAATTTTGGCCAGAAGATTTCAAAGTGAAATCTGGTCTTGGTTCGCATGGAGGCGTTTGTTTGCATGAGCAGCTGGCAGTGATCAGAGTCATCTGAGGAAAGTGCTTGCAAGAAGGAGGCCGGGTGGAGCTCTTCCCAGTCAGAAGTTGCAAGCATGCGGTCCAGCTTGACGAGCGTAGGTGTAGCGCGCTCATTGCTCCAAGTGTAAGAGCGGCCGTGCAGATGGGTGTCTCGCAGGTGTAGTGAGTCTACCGTTCTTCTGAACCTGGCCATATTACGCCGATTGATCCTCTCATTGTTTTTGTCCGCAGGGTCAAGGATTAAGTTGAAATCTCCAACAACTAGCCAAGGGCCAACACACTCATCACGGATGGCTTCCAATTCATCCATGAAGAGCAGCTTATCGGGATCAGATTGCGGCCCATATACCGTCGTGAGCCACCAAGGAGACTCACCGGATAATGGTGCAATCGTCAGTGTAATCGAGAAACAACCGATCTTGGGATCAGAGATGGTCGCCACGTCGCGACGGCAAGCGATAAGCGCCCCACCCCTAGTTTCCGACGCCGGCAAATACTCAAACTGATTAAAATTAGGTCCAAGCATGGAAAGGATTACACCGCGCGAGAGCATGCTTAGTTTGGTTTCCTGTAGACATACAATCGACGCCCGAACGCTATGCACTAAGACATGCACAACGTCCCTTCTAGCCTGGGTGTTCAGGCCCCTCACGTTCCAGGACAAGATGATCGTTTGATCCATTGCCGGAAGACAACCAGATGATGGGACCGTTGCGCCTCAGGCCTGAAGGCCGAGGGCCGGGCAGTTGCTGCGCAAGGTCGGCAGGAGATCGCGTATCGCTTCAAGGTTTCTGGCCTTGACATCCTCCGAGTACAGCTGCCTGAAGCTCTGTTGTGACGACGGGTCCGGCGCAGGCATCGTAGTCGAGCCAAAACGGTGCTTGAGCACCACTTCTGCCCGTTTGGACGAAGCCACCTTTGCGAGTGGATGCTTCGCCAAGCTCTCACTACGCTTGGGTAGTTCAGAAGGGGCAGGCTTTGCAACTCTCTTGGTTTTCTTTGGTCGCGGAGCGAGGGGGGATCGCACCTTGCATTGCACTGCTTTGGTGAAGGCAGAGAGCAACCTGTCCGGGGTGGCCTCCCGGCGGCGGTCAGGGGACGGCGGCGAGGGGCAAGGTTCCTGGCTGCTCTGGTACAGCGGCAAAGGAAACCCGGGCGGCGCATCAGCGCACTGTAGTGCCGACCCAGGCTCATCAACGGGGCCTTCATCACGATGCTGCAGCGTGCCTGCTGCATTGGCCAGATGGGCTGTCGCTGGCCCAGGAGCGTGCGTAGCAGAGATCGTCCCGTGGCCGGTCCAGGGGGCCAAGGCCCAACAAACATGAACATATCCTTGAGTGTGAATGATGCGATGAGATGATAATGTTTCTGGGCACGTAGATAAGAAGATGAAGTTTTAAGCTTTGGAGCATGTACATATAGTTTCTTAGGTGGCCAGTGAACTTTAGTTTTGCATCAACTGGTATCGTCCATTGTAGTTGAATTGATGAATAATGCATAGGGGATAAAAGAAAGCCATCAGTAAATATGACGACTTCAATCTTCGGAAGGGGAGATTGTATGGAATGTCATAGCTATGCTGTGTATATATACATGCCAATGGATCCATTCACTTTCGTCGAGGCAGTATGCTGTTAGGGCGTGTTTGCTTGGTGCCCTGGCCAAAGCACTCCCAAGCGTCCAATTTTGGACGCCTGGGTTAGGATGGCTGCCTGGCCGGCATGCTGCCTGCCAGGACACCATCCAAACATGCCCTTATAGTTTGCTATCATAGAGAAGGGTAATAGAGTAATAGGTTGTCTGCAAATTATTCGATCATGCACCCATAAACCATGGCGATTAAGTATCAATTTGATCTTTGTATGTTGTTTGTTGCTTCTTTGCAAATGTATGGTGCAATAGTGCAGTTCCATAGATGTGATCTTGTAGCACGTAAGATACCAACATGTTTGAAACTCCGAGTTCTACTAGAAGATCCAAGAATAGGCTCATTACAAAAGCAATGCGCACGCTGTTCTGTCATAACCAAATGCACGCTCTACATTTCAGTTTTTCATTTTTATCAGATTATGCGTTCCAGCTGTGCTCGTCTATTGACAGTGGTAGCAATGACATGAACTGCTGCATCTCCAGGCTGAACTCGTCGTCGGTGACGGCAGACGACGGCCCCGGCGATGGGGCCGTCGAGCCGCCGCAGCTGCTGAACCAGTCCCCCGGGATCGGCCCCGGGTTGACGCCGAACATGTCGGAGATCCCCGCCTCGCTCGGTGTCCTCCTCTTCGCCGGCTTCACGTCCTCTGAAAATTTTCGCATCGGTTTCCCAAATGCAACAACATGTGAGACGATGATCGCGTTTGCACCGTGTTGTGTGTTCGTCCTAATCTACATTTGATACCAGACGATCGGCGTCAGTTTCTTCGTTGATCCTGATTTGTGGTGTCGTTTTTGGGGGAGAGAGAAAAAATGTTGTGAGCATGGACTGACCGAAGGTGAAGCTCCATTTCGCGCCATGGTGCATGTCCTCTCCGGGCAGGCAGTGCGAGGTCTCGTCGCTGTCGCTGCCGGCGCCGTGGACGGGCAGCCTGGAGACGGGCTCGCGGTACGAGAGCGCGGGCATGGAGTTGACCTTGACCATGGCCGTGCTGTGCCGCGGCAGGTGGTCGTCGCCGAGCAGCAGTGACTCCAGCAGCCCGGCGCCGCCGCTGCCGCTGCTCGAGGTGTCGAATTGGTTCGAAGGAAGCTCCGCCTGCGGTCTGGTGGGCAGCGGTGGCAGGCCCGAGGAGACGAAGCCGCCGTGGCCGAGCGGCGCCGCGCCGCTGTCCTGGTGGAACACCGGCTGCGGCGACTGCTGGGGGGCGAGGTGGAACACCTGCTGCTGCATCCCTTGCATCTGGTTCAGGAGGGGGTAGCTCTGGTTGATCAACGGCGAGTGCGACGCCGTGGCCGAGCCCGAGGGCGACGGCACGGTCGGCGGCAGCGCGAACGGGTTGCTCGCGTCGTAGAGGAGCGGCGGCGGGAGGATGCCGTTGGCGTTGGCGTTGCCGTTGCCGTCGGCGTCGGCGAACGGGTTGATGTTCTGCGCGCGCAGCATCGAGATCTCCCGCTCGATGTCCGGCGGGTACAGCGGGAGCCCCGCCCGCTGCCGGCGCTTGAGGCGCGTGTTCCAGTAGTTCTTGATCTCGTTGTCCGTCCTCCCGGGCAGCTGCGAGAAGAAGAACAAAATCATGAGCTTTTCAAACACAAAAAATCAAACAAATAAATATTGGATTTTGCAAGAACAATGTGGCGGCGAATTACGTGCGACGAGATGCGCGCCCACTTGTTGCCGATGAGGCCGTGGAGGCGAAGGATCTGGCGCTCCTCCTCGGGGGAGAAGGGTCCCTTGCGGAGGTTGGGGCGGAGGTGGTTGGCCCACCGGAGCCGGCAGCTCTTGCCGCAGCGCTGCAGGCCCGTCTCCCGGCGCACGGCGTTCCAGTTGCCCTCCCCGTGCCGCCGCACGTGGTCGACCAGCAGCTTGTCCTCCGCCTGCGTCCACGGCCCCTTCTTCAGCCCGCCGGCGCCGCCCACTTCCACTCCGCCGCCGCTCCTCGCCATCGTTCCGTCCGCCAGCTTAATCGCCTCGGCCTCTCGACCGCCCCCCTCGTGTCCGTCCGGCTTTACGGTGTGACGTGGCCTTCTCTCCTCCCCTCTCAGCCCCGCCGGGAACAGGGCAGAGAGAGCGAGAAGACGGCGACCAATTCGCCGCCGAATGGGGCCGGTGATCGGAGATCGAGCTCCAACACCGACGTAATGAAAGGAAGCAAAATTGTTATGCACCTAGACCGATTAACTAGTTGGAATAAGCAGCAGCCATGAAATTAAACCAACGGCGGCCGGGCCGCTGGAACGGGACGTGGGGCGGTGGGGGGCTGGTCGCCGACGGCCTTCCGCCCCAGGTGCGGAGGGAGGAAGACAAAGGGGAGAAGAGGCGGAGGAGGGAGCCGTGGTAATGGCGGCAGAGCTAGCGCGGGGCAGATCGAGGTGGTGATGAGGTGGGCGGTGCAGCTCCCGGATCGCTCCCGCCAAATGCTCGCCGCCGCGCGCGCGCGCCCTATTTGCCCGCCGCCTATTCCTGCGCTCGCGGTTACCGACGCGCATCCATGGCGTCTGCGTGCGGGAGGCGATCGAGCTGGAGATCGCCGAGCTAGCTTTGTGGCTCTCGTTTTCTAAGTTTAGGCGGTTGGCACGCACGCGCGTGCTTGGCATTGGCATTATCGTCGAGATCGCCGGAGGTGCTTTTCTGGCCGGAGTCGTGTAGTCCGGCTATGTAGCTAACGTACTCGATCACTCTCTTTGGGCACCTTCTAGATTTTGTCACTTCCATGAGTATACAATGATGTTGCACGGCAGAGAGTCTTTATACCATGCCTAGATGAATGGCGATCTGTTATACACATGTCGAGTAAACTTTGGGTACTTTGAGGTTAGCACTCGATTATATTGCTGATGTTTAGATTTGCTTTGAGAATTGTGTTATAGTCAATGGGATGGTGCAGGATGCGTTCAGCTCGTTCTTGATCCAAGAATTAGCTCGGTCATGATCCTATAGAATGGGTGATGGTGTGTGTTCTAGTCAATGGTGAGTTAAGGTTGAAGAGAGGTGATTGCCTTCCAACTTGTCCTTGGTTATTGGTTTGGCTATAGGGTTAATGTGAAAACAACATGTGAAGATTGCCTGGCTATAGGGTTAGAGAGAGAGAGTGGATGCATGATGATTGATCGTTGTCATGAAGGACCGTGCATTTTTTATTACAATCCATCCATTCTAAATTATTACCCATTTTGTTTTTTTTTTCTGAGTCACCAAACTTCCATATTTCACCAAATTTATAGAAAAAATCAACATGTACAACATCAAATCAGATCCATTTAATTCATAATAAAATATTTTAATATAGTATATTAATTTATTTGGTATTATAGGCATTAATACATATTTTTTAAAAAAATTGAATTGACCAATTATTTAAAAAACAACGCGAGCATATCGATGTTGGAAGGGAGAAACAACAGGATAGCCTTGTTAGAGCATCTCCAAGAGACTGTTTATATCTTTTCTAACTTACAGGAACAAAGAATTTGGTGAAAAAACACTCTCCAACAGTTTCTTCAATTGGATATCCAAATATAGATATCTTGTATTCTGGATTTCTCGCTAGCAAAAAATAGAGAGCGAGGATGACTCTCTATATTGCGTACAACATATAGAAAAACTGTTGGAGAATATAAAGATATAGAAAACAATTTTTACTTAAATGACTCTCCAAATGATGATTTAGAGAGTAGATTTTCGAAACACTCTTGGAGATGCTCTTAGAGGTTGATTTTGCGTGAGGGAGGACATAGAGAACACTAGGTGGTTAGAGCATTTCCAGCAGTTCTGTAATAAATACTCCCTCCTTTCTAAAATAAAGGGTATTCTCAGTTTGTCCTAAGTCAATTTTTTAAAGTTTGACAAAGTTTATAGAGAAAATATTAAGATTTAAAAATTAAATAAGTAATATATCAAAATATATTTCATAATAAGTTTATTGGTGCTCATTGGATGCCATAAATATTAGTATTATTCTTTCCTAGAAAGTTTGTCAACATTTATCTAATTTGACTTAAGACAAGCTTAGAATGCCTTATATTTCACAACATAGGGAGTATTTCCCAATAATCACCTAATGAATATGTCTCAATATCTCTTTCACTATTATTGGGGGCTTTTGCGGTTCTCCAATAATTTTGTCACAATCCAACTACCATGCCGGGATAGTGACAACTCTATCTCTATTTAGAGAGAGTTGTGGTAGATTATTGGTTCATCCTAATAATTATTGGAAAAAGTAAAATTCAAAGAGGATCAACTAGAACACTATTTTTTTATAAAAAAACTCTCTAATATGTTAATTGGATTGGGCAATAGAAAACTGATGAAGATGCTATTAAATCGCTTTTACCTTGATTGACCCATACAAAATCTATCTAGATTTTTTAGGCACTTTATGTGTCCACCGTCAAATTGTTTAGTCCAAAATCACACTACAACAAATAGAAAACAGTGCAAAATGCGAGTAGAAATAAAAACTATGGCGAGGTGCCCTGCAGTGGCGAAGCTATGTTGCTTAGGCGGTGCACATGCACCACCCTAAAAACCAAATTCACCATTAAAAAGTTTATTTTGATAAGTAAAATTTGCAATTTTCTATGCGTCACCCTAAATTTTACTCTGGCTGCTGGTGCCTGTCAATAAGAATGCATGAAAGGTTCGAAATGCGCTACCGGGGTCGTCAACACGAGCATACGGATTACGGCGCATTATGTTCGAAGAACTAATGCAATGTTGACTACAGTCAACATCAGCGCCCGTCCCCACTTGGAAGTTTGAAGGAGGTCAACCTCTGACATCACCGGCCGACGGACGAGAAGAACCGGAACGAGCCCACAGCCACAGGCCAGGCTACAGCCTCCGCCCGCGAACAGGGAGAGCGGGGAGGCCCCACCGCCACCAGACGGGCCCACACGCGGATGAGGTTCTTTTTGTCGCACGCGGCCGTCCCGGCCCGGGTGCTCCACAATTTCTTCCCCGTGCAGCACCGCACCGCCGCGGTCCGCGCGACGGAGCTCGTCGGAGGAAGGCGGCGCCTGGCACGGGGCGCAGCGGTGGCGCACGGGGAAGCGAGCACGAGACCCGCCCGGGGCCGGCCGCCCCGATCCGGCTCGTGAAACTTCCGAATTAATTAATCATACGGAACGGCCCGGCATTCTGTACCGCGCGCCCGCTCGGCGCCGTCCGGATTCTGAATCCGACGCGGCCGCCACAACAGAAAGCTCCAGCACCACCACGGCAGAGCGAGAGCCTTCCATTAATTTTACTCGCGGCAGAGCAGCCGCCGAGCTGTACCCCGCCCTGCGCTGTCGGTGGCCGCCTCCCGCCCGCGCACATGGGTCTCATGGGGGAGGGTGGACTGTGGCGCGCTCCCGGATTAAAGAATCCCCCAGGACATGGCTTGCTCGCCCCGCCTCCTTCGTCTCCTTCCTGGCTGCCGTGCTGCGGGAGCTGAGACTCAGAGGAGGAAGACGCGGGAGCGGTGGTCGCTGGCAGTGTCAGTGGCAGAGCGGCGGCGGCGGCGGCGGCGGCCATGAGTTGGAGGAGGGGAGGCGGCGCGGACGGCGTGGCCAGGAGGTGGGTGCTGCTGCTCTGCGTCGGGAGCTTCTGCCTCGGCCTGCTCTTCACCAACAGGTAATCAGTCAACCCGTCCCTTGATGAGATTCCACCAACTCCCGAGTGTTCTTAGTAAGATCTGCGGATTTTTGGTTACCTAGATTCTGCATTTTGGGTGAGAGAATGTAGGTTGGTTGAAAAGCATTATCTCCGTTCAACTTCTGAGTAGCAGAGTTTCATTTACCAATTATTCGAAAAAGAGTTTCATTTACCTGGATTTCACGAGGGTGCTGCTAATTTGTGAATTGGGGCCGCTCACGGCTTTTAGAATTCAGACTTTACCAGCGTAGTTATGCTTATGCCCCCTTCGTTGAGCTATTGAGCCCGAGCCCCGTGTGTCAATAGCCCTGCACATTTGGATTTTACAATTGAAATTGTTCAGTATTAACGTGTACATCAGAGTTGGAGTTAGCCTGTTAAGCCGATAGGTTTCGTGAATTGTGCTTTATGTTTGGGATTTGCTTGGTTGTAACAGTTCTTTGCAACTCGGGGGCACCTCTTGCCTCAGTCTGCGGATTGACTTCACTCTGGCTGCAGAATGTGAATTATAATATGAGCTAATTTCTTTCTGGAATAATGATTTCACCAAATGTATGCACCACTTGATTGTGACTGTTTACTCCAGGATGTGGACATTGCCTGAAGCAAGTGAGGTAGCTGTACCAAATGAAAGAAGAGGGAAAGAGGCTGAGCTTATGGCTGGAGACTGTAATATACAAAATGTAATTTACTCTCTTGACTCAGTTCTTCCTTGAAATTTATTTCAACATTCAAATGTAACTTCATGCCCCTTAGTATTGAATACTTTACCTACTATCAATATTCGAAACAATGATATCATGTGGCTGATTGATCTTGATGCAAATTTGTGCCCTAATGTTACCAGGTTCAGGGAAAACACGATTACAGTGAAATGTTACATATCTCGGATGCTCACCATGATGCACAGTATGTCGCAATCATATATGTCTTCTTTCTCATTGATTTGATTCAGGGAAGCTTCAAGGAAGCTGTTACTAATTAGAGTTGAGCGGCTTCTTGCAGGACTCTAGATAAGACAATAGCAAACTTGGAGACAGAACTCTCTGCTGCAAGAACTCTACAAGATTCTTTTCTCAATGGATCTCCAGTGTCAGAAGAGTACAAGTCTTCTGAGTCTACCGGCAGGCGTAAGTACCTTATGGTGATAGGTATCAATACTGCTTTTAGCAGTCGGAAGAGAAGGGATTCTATCCGCAACACCTGGATGCCTCAAGGTTGTTTCACAATGATTTCCTCTAAGTGCCCCATTTGTTCTTGAAGCATTTTGATGGTATGAAATATTGACGGTGTACTTAAAACCAGGAGAAATGAGGAAAAAGCTGGAGGAAGAGAAGGGGATCATAATTCGTTTTGTTATTGGTCACAGGTGGGCAACATCTCTCTTTTTTTTGTATAGTTTCCATTGAATTTTCTCCATTAACTTGCATAGGTAGTTGATTGCATGCATAATGCATTTCAGATGTAACACACTTTTTCTTTGGCATACAATTTTTTGTCACACATGTCATCATAACTGATAGTGGTGACCCCCTACCAGCACTACAGATATACCACTATAGTATCAAGAAATCTGTTTTTATTACACATTATACATTACAGCTATCTCTTTATTTGAATTACAATATCTTTTCTACCTATCTTCCAAACAACTTAGCTTTGTTAGCATCTGAACTCATAAAGCCTATAACATATCAATGTATGCCAATCTGAACTCATAAAGCCTATAGCATATCAATGTATGCTAAAACTTAGTAGATATCAACAAAATATGACATACTGCAAGGAACATGATCAATAACAACTTAATCTCTAATTTGGGGAAAAGTCCTCATACCTATTTGTGTGGTCAGCCCAAAATCTTGTACAATTTTGTTTTTCTTTATTTCATTCAGAAAAAATCCTTTTTAGTGTACTGTCAGCACAAGCAAGTGATGCTTGGGTATCCTTTCTTTCAGTGCTATTTCTGGTGGAATTGTTGATAGAGCGATTCAGGCAGAGGATAAGAAACATGGAGACTTCATGAGGCTTGTAAGATCTCACTTTATCTGGTCCAATTACAGCTCCTAGCTGCCCCATTCCCTTCTAGATCCACATGAAGTCATTATTACTTCCTGTATGTTTCTCGCTCTAAAATTAGTCATTTGCACTTGAACTGTAGGATCATGTTGAAGGATACCTTGAACTCTCAGGCAAAACAAGGACATACTTTGCAACAGCTGTTGCTTTATGGGATGCTAACTTCTATGTGAAGGTTGATGACGACGTGCATGTTAATATAGGTATTGAATTTTGGTCCAGTGCCCTTTTAGAGATTTTCGCTGAGGTGCCAAGTACTTGTATGCCGATCTGAACTTTAAGTTTGATGTTGTCTAATCTGTTAATTCCAAGCGGACATGTACAAGTTTTTAAGTGTTATACTGTTAGCATATTGAAGGCTCATGATCCCACCATTTTTTTTGAGAAAACTCATGATTTTTTTTGAGAGAAATACCCCAAGGGAAACCCTGAGGTGTGTAGGTGCAGCACCCAGGATTTGAACCCTGGGTGGGAGCACTCCTGCTAGTGGCCTTTGCCACTGCGCCATGAGCCCCTTTGCGAGAAAACTCATGATCCCACCAATTGTCTTTGTATATTCAGCAACATTCTGTTCCTAACATGAAAATTTCACATTTGCAGCAACACTTGGAATTATCTTATCCAAACATATTTTGAAGCCCAGGATATACATTGGATGCATGAAGTCTGGGCTTGTCCTATCTGAGAAGTAAGTGAATAAAAACAGTCTCTTTAGTTGTTACGTTTTCTAAATGCTGTAAACAGCCGTTACATGAGATTGCTGCTTTCCAGGGATGTCAGGTACTATGAACCTGAGCACTGGAAATTCGGGGAAGTGGGTAACAAATATTTTCGACATGCCACTGGTCAACTATATGCTATTTCGAAAGATTTGGCAACCTACATATCAATAAACAAGTGAGATACTACGTAACCTAGTTTTCCGGAACAATAGCACCACTTAATCCTATTTCATGCCAAGTTAGTACTAACCTTGTCTCTGCTAATTCTATAATGGCAGGCATGTTTTGCACAAGTACATCAACGAGGATGTTTCTTTGGGATCTTGGTTGATCGGTTTAGACGTTGAGCATATTGATGACCGCAGACTATGCTGCGGCACTCCACCTGGTGAGTTTCTGACTTTCTGTTACTCCGTTATTGGATGAGTTCAGATTGACTGTCTGATTCACTTAAGGATTTATGGTACTTGCTCAAAAGCAGCTGTTGAAGCTACTAGGAGAAGTAATAAAATCCTTGCACATGCCAAATTTTCATCATGAATTGACTGTTGATCACAGATTGCGAATGGAAAGCTCAGGCAGGGAACACCTGCGCAGCCTCGTTCGATTGGAAGTGCAGTGGTATCTGCAACTCTGTGCAGAACATCTGGGGGGTTCATAAGAAGTGTTCTGAAGGTGAAAAGGTACTGTTGACCGCATCTTTCTAGTCGAAGTGAGTGATCTACGGTTGATCTGAGATCTAAAGGTGATCGTCGACAAGGCTGGAAGGTGCTCTGCTGTGTACTTAGATCGAGAGTGCTGTATGTACATTGTGCACAAAATGTCTCTGATTCATTTGTAGGCCCGTAACTGTAACTATAGCTAGCTAGGTTTAGGATTGGGCAACACCGCTGGAGCAGACCGCGATTTTACTCAGCGTCTGCTGGTGCCAATCTGAGGACGTGACGGGTGTAGAGCTGATTGGTTCTTTTGACATGTTTGGGTGGCCCATTTTTGTATCGACCTGATAATAAAAGAAAAAAAAATACATATACTATAGAACAATGATACCATATTCTTCATTCAATTGCATCCTGATTTTGGTGTTCTGGCTGGTTATTCAAATATTTATTTTTTTTAAAAAATCCTCCTTAAAAGAAGCTAAAATGCTATTTTATATTGGAGCATTTCTCGCTACCCTATACACATTTTTTTTCCCTTCGATCCACTTAATCTTTTCCTCCATCTTCAGTTTTGGAAATGAGCGGGAATGCTGTGTAGCCAAGCCCCATTTTTAGAAATCGCCATGGATCATTTCGGTATTTTGAAAAGGAATATAAATCTTACGCGTCAAGTAAGTTGGCCTCGTGCCCCTGTTTAGTTTAGGAAAGTTTCACAATTTTTCATTATTCACCAGTCACATCAAATGTTAGGACACTAATTAAAGGTATTAGACGTGGATCAATGACAAAACCCATTTTATAACCTCGGGTAACTTCGCGAGACGAATCTAATGAGTCTAATTAGTTCATGATTAGACAACGTCGTGCTACAGTAAACAATATCTAATAACAGATTAATTAGGTTTAATAGATTTGTCTCGCGATTTCCCGTCCATTCGTATAATTAGTTTTATAATTAGATCATGTTTAGTCCTCCTAATCTTCGATTTAAAATTGCTACAGTAAACTTCGTAAACTTTCTCACCAAGCTAAACAGACCCTAAACGTCCTAATTGGGCCCGAGCCAACATCATTCGAATATCATTTCCAGGCTTCCTCAAAATCGGATCGGCCAGAGCCTTTCCCGGGCCCGCCGGCCGGCACTCACTTCAAGTCAACCCTCCTGTTTTCCAACCGCGTGGCGTGGACGGCTTGGCGTCTACGCCGCCTCCCTCCCGTTTTCCAATCGGCCCTCAGATTCGTCGTCCCCTTCCCGCCCGGCCTCGTTTTCGTTTTCCCTCCACCGCCTCCTACCGCTCGCCACCATAAATCCCCACTCCCTCCTCTCCTCTCCTCTCCTTCCCTCCCACCTCCAAAATCCGCGCTCAATTCCAAATCTCCCTCCACTCTTTTCCCGGCGTGCTCCCCATCCCGATCCACTCCTCCGTCCACGCACGCCCACCGCAGCACCCGCCCGCCTGCTCGCCCATGGACCGCCGCCTCCGCTCCCCGGCGCGCCGGCCCGCGTCCCCGCGCTCCGACGAGCGCCAGCGCGGCGGCGGCGGCCTGAGCCCGCACCGCTTCCTCCGCCCGGGCGCCCTCGCTCGGCTCCGCGACTCCAAGGTGCTGGCCCGCTCCCTCCGCTGCGCCGCGCGGGCGCCGCTCCCGCCGCCGTCCTCCTCGCCTCCCCGTTCCCCCGCGCCGACCGCCGCGGCAGGGGATGGCGTGCCGTGCTTTCTGGGCCTCGCCGCGCGGGGGATGCGGTACCCGCTGCGGAAGAAGCTCGCCGCGGCGCGGGGCGTCGTGTTCCTGCCGCCGCCGGAGGCCGCGGAGGCGTTCGTGGACGTGTTCGCCGCGGCGCCGTTGTCGTCGGATCTTGTCGCCGCGCACTGAAGGCTGGTTGCTGCTGGGTGCGCTTGTAGCTTTTGTAGGCGTTAGATGATGTGCAGATGGACCCGCTTAATGTTTCTAGCTTTATTGTAGGAATTTGGACAAGTAATCCTAGAATTTCGATGCTCCAGTGTGTACAATACAGCTTCCCAATTTTCGTTTGTGCATTCTTTAAGTTCATAGCAGCAACTCGAGAAAATTGAGTATGCACTTCCCATGAATAACGCAATCCATATTCAGCAAATTGAGTGACAGTTTACACGATTCGCGTCATTCAGAAACAACAAAACTCGGATAAACTGGATCGCAAATCTGGTTTCCGGCAGTTCACATGAATCCTTTCATTCATATCCAACAAATTGAGTTGACAATTTACACAACTCGTTTGGTGCTTCATTCAGATTCAACAAAACTTGGATCAACAGGATCACATATCTGGTTTGTGGCAATTCACTCGTGACCTGATCAAGGCACAATTCCTCGGCATTTAGGTGTATTCACATGTTCGTCCATGATAGTGTAAAGGCCACTGCCTTCTCGCCACTACAAAATCGTCTCAATGTATACTATCTTTGCTCCTGAAAGATTGAACAACATTTCTCCCCCCAGGTTCCTTGTTCGACAGAAGTACAAAACTATGACATACATACAACACAAGATAGAAGCAAAGTTCAGTATCAGCTCTTGCGCAGGTTTCTGCTTGCTTGAGCAGCAAGTGCGATCGATCTTGCATCAATATCATTCATCATGTAGTCCCTTTCAGCACGGCGCCGCTGCTGCCTTTCCCGCTTGGCTCGCTTGGGCGCCAGCCTTGCTTCCCTCTCCACATAGGCCAGCCTGAACCTTTCAGCTATGGGTATTTCAGGTGGAGCATCAGGATTTGGTGGAGCAACGGGTCTTCGAGGGGCAGCAGAAACTGCCCATGTTTTGGGATCAATATCCTCAACTATGGAATGGTCAAGTGGCACGCTTGCCAATGCTTCAACAGGAACTTTGGATCCAGAGAGGTCATAAGGTGATGGCTGTGGGTTTATCCTAACACGAGGGCATTCGGCAGCTAGAGTTCCCTTTGAGTTATCATCTATCTTTGGCTGCAAGGGAAAAGATTAAACACAAGATATGTATTAGTGAATTGTGAAGGCTACAATCATTGCTAGAGAAGAAGTGGACTTGCAAGCATACCCAAACAAGCCATCTTAAAGACTCTGCGCCGCCTCCAATATCTAGTGCATCAAGTTCCTCCCACGAGTCCTCTTCAAGAGTATTCAATTTGGGTTTCAAGATATTCAAGCACCTCCTTGCAGTAAATTCACTTCTTGGACAGCCCCTGCAATCATGGGATTCAATCAAGCTCATTTTAGTATCCCACTGATCAGGATACTACGCATAGTCAAGGTCATCCATTATATTTGCTAGTATGGGCAAACTAAAAAGGAAAGAGAATTTCCACACAGGCAGGATTGCAAGCTAAAATATACTTTGTGCCAGTATGATCAAATATAAATAATATTGATAAGATAAGTTAGTTGTCTGTGAAGAATCACCTAATTTTCAGTCCCAGGCATGCATATGTCGGTTTCCATAGCGATCAGTGGCAGCCCATCGCTGCGGGTCTTACCACAATAGATGAATCAAGACTGCTGATATTTGACAATTAGTAGTATTTCTAAAATGTGACCAACCTAGCAGACCAGCACATTCAGGCTACGGACTAGAGTGAATTCAATCTCCACCATGTCAATAACAGGCATGGATAACACATAACACCAAGATGCTCATATACTCATTCAGAACGAAATTGGAGGGGAAGTCATGAAAGCACATGTTTGAAATTGATTGACCCTAAGGTTATGATGCAATTTGTTGGAAGTCATACCCACATCTCAATATCTCCAAGGATGGGCAGTGGCTTACAATCTCAGAAACACCAGCAGTAGTAATTTTTTCACAGCGGCTGCATGAGAAAGAGACATAAATCAGATGTAAATGTTTGTTGCTCTTGTAGTAACAGCTGACAAGACACAAATCCTTACCTAATATCAACTGCCCGTAAATTACTACAAACATTTGCTACAGTAGCCAAACCAATATCGGTTACATCAGATCCAGATATATCTAGGATTTCCCAGGAACTTTCAGCAAGAGAAGTCAAAACTTCATCATCCAGGAGCCTTCTTCTCCTTGCAATAGACAGAATTGCCAACTGTTTCATACCATAAACTCAATTATCACTTTGGCACGCGTAAGTACCAGTAGATATCACATGTCAGCACATGAAATAAATCAACAGCAATTGTTTTGCAATTACTGAACCCAACCACTTCAAAAACAACACGTTGATGCATATCTTAGGATCAACTTGCTATCAGCTATTGGTACAAGAAGGCCATAAAGCTAAAGAGCCTTACTACAGGAAACACAAACTTTTGTTTAACAGTTTCTTCCTGATTATTGATCACATCCTGTCTGGATTTTGTAAGTGTTTAGGTTAATATGAGCCCCATCTATTCTATTACATGCTATTTATATAATGAAGATTCAAATTCAACAAGAAAAGAAAGAAAATGTAGTTTCTCACTTCTTGCTGTTATTTAATTCTCTTTGTATTGAACTTCAAAGCAAGAGTTACAACTTACAAGTCAACTGGAAGAAAGAACTCCCATAAATAAAATTAATAGCGTTGTGAACCATCAGATCAACTACAAGAACATGTGTTTTCTTTTTGTCAGTCAATGAATGCCACCATGTCAATGAATTGGGCTACAATCACAAACTAAAAGGTGAACTCTATCTAACTAAAAATCTAGAATAAACATTCTATCCCGGCAACAAGGCAAGGACGCATCAATAGAAAACCTAACAAAAGGCAGGGATACATATCGGTACCTTTATGTGGGGTGGAAAGAAAGTAGCAAATTCAGAAATATCAGTAATGATATCTTCGAGATGCTGGCCAAGTGTGCCCAGGCACAGGCTCACCAATTTCCGAGGTTTAGCTTTCTTTGAGAAAGAATCTGAAACAGTCGCAATTTGCATGTTAATATTTAGAGATAATGCTGTAAATATGCATTTACAAGCACAATTGGAAACTGATAGGAAGGTAGAGTCAATTGTTCTGGTCTGCGCAACACTTGATGAATCAACTTCGATGAGTTTGTTAACACAAAGGACTGGATGAGGCTTCATTTTCTGTTCAATACAAATTATCTGTGGTATGGAATCTTTTTCGCAGTATACCAGAACAAATATCCATTAACATCTGGAATACATGCTACTCAGTGCAAGTTAAGCGTCTCTCGGAGATACAATTAATAGAAAGATCAAGGTGAAGCAGAATACCTATTTTGCAAACTATAGTCAATCAAACGCTCCATGGAGAACATTTCCGCCACTGCTTTATAATCTTAGAAAGCTAACGACTCTTTCTTTTCATCTTTCGTTTTTCAGGAGATACTACCTCACTAAATCAATCACGGCAACTCTAAGCAGGCATAACCAACACTATAAGCTGAGTACACTTCGACGTTTTTCTTAGTCAGTTAATAGACACGAGTAACCTCGCATAAGAGATTTGCTAACTCGAATAAGGAAAAAGAACCAGCAGCTTACAGAAGGAGGGCGACGGTAGGAAGCTCTTGGGCTTGGTGTTCTGGCGCGGCGCGACACGGACATCGCTGAGCGACGCTGCCAGCTCAGCGACCACCGATTTCCCCTTGTCCATCCAGCCCTGTGGGGTCAGATCGAGGGCAGCCGGCCCCCGGCGGGTCCTCGGGGCGGGGAGCGTACGGGCCCGGGCGCCGCGGCCGCAAGGTGGGCGCGCGCGAAGATGGCGGTGGCCTGGGATCCCGTTGGGATGGGGGGCAGGGAAGGGAGGGACTAGGATGTCGGCGACGGCGAGAGGGCGGCGGGGCGGGCGCGTAGACGGTCGGGAGGCGGAAGGGGGCAGCGGAAAGGTCGTACACGGTCGGCCGCCGGAACGGGAGAGGCCGCGTCAATTTCCGTCGGTTCTTTAGTTTTTTTAATTATTTTATTTTGTTTTCTTAATTATTGCGTGCGCTCGGGAGTCAGACCTGTCGAAGTTATATTCGGCAGATATTTGGTTCTTAGGGCACCCTGCTTCCTGCAAAGAACGATCATAGTAGACGAATAGAGATAAACAGAGACAAGGGATTTTTATACTGGTTCGGGCCCTCGAGATCGAGTAAAAACCCTACGTCCAGTTGCTTCTTGTATTATTTCGGCGAGTACAGAGAGTACAATATGGTGTATGGAGTATCGGGTGTTGGATTGGATCCCCCCTACGTACAGGATCCCCCACTATTTATGTCCGGGAAGACTTGCATTACAAGACAAAACAGACCTAAACCTATTAGGACTCTATCTCCTGTCTTCGGGCTTTCCTTCCTTGAATAGGCCGCCGTGTCCTGCTCGGAGTCTCTCGTCTGGAGTCGGTGGTCGGTAATCCTCGTAGTCGGGTACCCTGGTATTATGGCCACAACAGTAGCCCCCGAGCTTATCTTGTCCAGAAAAGGTTGTTGTTTTCGTTCATCGGGTCTTTTTATTCTTCGGGCATTCGTAGGATATTTAGAATATTCCTAGATGTTTTTGCCGAGAATTTGAAAAGACTGAGATCCCTAGCAAAATAACCTGCATCTGGATGATAAGCTCGAAAATAATCAAGTGCCATAAACAGGGTCGTGATTTCACATGCCTCGAGATCTTTAGACATTAAGAATTTATGATCGGGCATTTTGCGGTTGTTGGAACTTGAAATTTGATCTTCGGGGACTTTGTGATCAGGCACCTTGAGATCGGGTGCTCGCAACCTAGTCCTTTGGAGTTGAGAAATTTTATCGTTGACATACTCGTGATCGGGTACCTCGTAATTCGGTACTTTGCGACCAAGTATATATATATATATATATTTTTTTTGTTGGGAGTTAGCTATCAGCCCCCGAGCTCTTGCTCCAGTAGTGCTGACTATGCTCGGGATATTGGTATTCGGGAATTTGACTTTCAGGATTCAAGATTTCGATGTCTGATAATTGGGGTTATTAGATACCTCCAATGACCAAACGCTCTGCTCATCCTGATTTTGACCTTCCCGAACATGTTCCAATATATGAAGCTGTCAAATTTGTTAGCAATAATCACATTGATATACTGTGCGTATAAACGCTGTGGTGGCTTTCTGCATTTACCTTTGGCTATCTAGAATGTTTATGTCACTTTAGGGAATTTTTAGCATTCGGGACTCAAGCGGTCCGTCGTACTGTATATTCCGCGCATAGACTTTGAACATCCAGAATCGCTAAGGATTTTCAGAAAAACACGCTCTGTTTGTTGTAGAACCATGCTAGTAGATGGCGAAGTTGGCGTCAAAACCCCGAATGTGTGTTCGGGTGGATCAACGACGGAGCCCCCGAATGCAAATTCAGGTGGATGATGGAGCCTCTGAATATATTCTGTTTCAAATTCTCAAAACAAAATAATTAGTAGAAATTATAAGAAGAAAATAACATAGTAAAAATTGAATGTTGCAGAGAATGGAAATAGATCATTATAACCAAATGAAGTGTCCTTCAGCTTGTTCAGGCTATTTTGGTAGTACACAGTGTTTATTTGGGGCGTTAGCAGATGAGACTCAGGCAGTCTTCCATGCGTTAGTCCCTTGAAACAAGTGCACATGATAAATAGCTAGTTTTGCTTTGAATCAGCAACATTTGGTGATATGATATGAGTATTGTAGTAGCCCCCGACTCTCTATTTGGTTAAAAGGTAACCAATTAGAGAGTAGAGCAAAAGTAAAAAAGAAGTTTGCAAGTGGTAGCCCCCGACTCTCTATTTGGACGTTGATATCAAATAGAGAGTAGAGCAAGTATTGCAGGAAATAAAACTTGAAATAACTTATCTGATATGTCAGACATGTTGATTGCAGTAGTGTTGATCGTGACAAACGCGATCTGATTGCTAGTAACAGGTAATCTGCAAATAATAAATTGACTCGCAAATATGATAGTTAAAGCTGTAGAAACGACTAAAAAGCGTCGTGAATCTGTAGCTCCCCAACCATCATGTTCGGGGCAACAGGTTTGGAAAAGCCCCCGAGCCTTATACTCGGGTTTGTTGAAAATAGAATGAGTACTTTTTACACTTGAGATCAAATACTGGGCATGTATTATAGGCACTCTTGTGGCAGTACTGCTGATTATTGATGAGTACTTTGATCACTCGAGGTCGAGCACTTCGCCAAGCGCAATGGACCCTCTCATGATGGCACCTCGATATTTTAGTACTTGGATCATTTGAGGTCGAACACTCCGTCGAGCGTAATGGACCCTCTCATGATTTGTACTTTGATATTTATGAGTACTTGAATCATTCGAGGTCGAGTACTCCGTCGAGCACAATGGGCCCTCTTATGATTTGGTACTTCGGCGTACTTTGGACTCGCTCGAGATCGAGTACTCCGTCGAATACAATGGACTCTCTTACGATCAAGCACTTTTAGAATAATAGTGCATCTTGGACCCACTTGAGATCAAGCACTCCGTCGAGAACTTTGGACTCTCTTATGGTCAGACGCTTCGAATGCGCTTCGGGCTTGCTTGAGATCGAGTGCTCCGTCGAGCACAATGGACTCTCTTGCAATCAAGCGCCATAGGAATTTGAATAGTTCGAATATTTGAGATCGGATACTTGGACATGCAGTATCTCGGAATCAGCTCAATAGATATTGTAAATATGAATATTGAGGCTTTGAATAGCCACTGATGCTTATGCGAAAAGGCAGTTAGTAAATAATATAGTAAAAATAAATATGCCCAATTTGAGTATGTGTTCGGGTATGCGATGGAGCCCAATTTGAGTATATACTTCGATAGAAAAAGGCTGTCTATACATTCGTAATAAATTTAAGCTGACGTCTTAATGCGTCTTATTGGACTAGATAATTCCGTTGCTCAAATTCAATTTAGGCGTTTGTAATTTCACTAAGGGCGAGATGTTCGATAATCTCTTTGATGCCCGTATGTGTTAAACATAGCTGCCCGCCATCGAATTTAAGCAAGATTATTGCTAGTTCCACATTTATTTATCACGGATGTATAGATCAAAATATTGAATAGATTAACTGCGAAAGTATTGAAATATCGCTTAGCTCGATCTGTGTCCGAGTTGGACAATTGGAACGTCGCCCTCGCTTGTCACACATGGCAACGGTCACCCTCGCTTCGGCCTGGATGTCTCTTGATCACGCAATTCGATCTGCAGCCTGTAGAGGGAAAACAACTCGGATACGGCCATGCATGCAACAAGGTCACGTTAGTTAATTAGTAGACTGAAATATTCAGGAGTATGAAAAATACATATTGGCTCATTTAACTGGAGCAGAAAATTGTAAATAGGAGAACAAAAAGAAGACTCAAGTTGATTGGAGGCTGATGCGGTCAACAAGTCCTCCTCCGATGTTGATTGAGCTCCCCGAGGTCTCGTCATCGGGGGATTGTCTGTTCGGGCATATCGAATTGCTCGGGTGATTCCAGGAATCTCCTAGTTCGATCGTTACCCATTCAGAATAGATAGTCTGATTTTTTTTTACTGCTGCAGAACTTGGTAGCTTGCGCTAGATGCTGCTGGTGAATCCACGTACATGGACCGCATGGAGGCTTCCAGTGTCATTGACCAGAAGAGCATGAGCTCGCATCGCGCAGGGTCTCGCAACTGACAGCATGATGTCAGAAACACGTGTCAGCAAAATAATTGCTCATAGGAGTATTAGCCTTCCCCTGGTTTGCTCGAGTCGGCGAATTGACTTGGGTACTGTGCTCCCGAATAGGCCGACGAGTTATCGGGTTATGGGAGTCGATGTCGTTGTAGACGAGTCATGTTCTTATTGGAATAAATTAAATCAGATTTTCTGACCAGAACTTGCTCGAGTCGGCAAGTTGTGTCTCTGGTGATGGTCTGATTTAATTCGATCTTTGTTCGCTCGAATCGGCGAGTTGATAGATCGGTTTTGGTGAAGCTTGATGTAGTGGCGACGAAGCAGACGTATTTCACAACCAAACTCCTCTGGATATGATCGATCTTCACGCAAGGGCCCCTACCTGGCGCGCCTCTGTCGAAGTTATATTCGGCAGATATTTGGTTCTTAGGGCACCCTGCTTCCTGCAAAGAACGATCATAGTAGACGAATAGAGATAAACAGAGACAAGGGATTTTTATACTGGTTCGGGCCCTCGAGATCGAGTAAAAACCCTACGTCCAGTTGCTTCTTGTATTATTTCGGCGAGTACAGAGAGTACAATATGGTGTATGGAGTATCGGGTGTTGGATTGGATCCCCCCTACGTACAGGATCCCCCACTATTTATGTCCGGGAAGACTTGCATTACAAGACAAAACAGACCTAAACCTATTAGGACTCTATCTCCTGTCTTCGGGCTTTCCTTCCTTGAATAGGCCGCCGCGTCCTGCTCGGAGTCTCTCGTCTGGAGTCGGTGGTCGGTAATCCTCGTAGTCGGGTACCCTGGTATTATGGCCACAACAAGACCTATTTTTCATGTGGAGAAAATCCGGCCTTTTCAGGCAAGAAGGTCGAATTTGTCAACTCTAAAATTAGAAATTCTAAAAGAAATGCACTTTTTGCATTGTTCATGTGGTCTAGACCCCACTGTGAAATTTTAGTTTGAGTCAAAATTCAGTTCCTCCCGATAAGCTAGCTTTTATTTTTACTGAGAATCCTTTTTTTTGTCCATGTATGTTAAGTTGTTAACAAAGGCACCTAACCCAAGTCTACTTTGTCAAACTTCCCTAATTGACGTATAAGGTCGCAAACACATTACTACATTTGTTAATGATTTTGCAGGGAAGATCAAGATAAAAAGACAGTACGGCATAATAACTTTAGAAGGCTAGCTAGTAATGAGTAATAATACTGGCAGCCACCGTATTAGAGTGTGGCTGATAATGATTAGCAGCAGCTAACAAGTTAGGAGGACAAGAAAGAGACCGGGAAGCTTTTGCCGCGCCACGTCCCCACAGGCAAAAGGCAGCGGCCCCACCCGTCGGCGACAGGCGAGTAAGCACGCCCGGGCCTTCCCCTCCTCTCCCACCGCGGCGTGAGCGGACCGTACCCTCCGTCGCACCGTTCCCTCCTCCATCTCCAATCTTCCGTCGCGTCGCGTCGCATCGCATCGCCATCGCGCCCCAAATCCAACCCCATTCCCACCGATCGAATCCCCGATTCGGCGGCGATGAGCGTGGTCGGGTTCGACGTCGGCAACGACACCCTGGTGGCGGCGGCCGCGCGGCAGCGGGGCATCGACGTGCTCCTCAACGCCGAGTCCAAGCGCGAGTCCCCCGCCGCCGTCGCCTTCTCCCACAACGCGCGCCTCATCGGCTCCCACGCCGCCTCCGCCTCCGCCTCCCACGCCCCCTTCTCCAGCGTCAAGCGCCTCCTCCTCGGCTCCACGGGCCGCGACCCGGCCTCCTCGCTCCTCCGCGACATCCCGCGCCTCCCCTTCCCAGTCTCCTCCGCCGCCGATGGGCGCGCGGTCGTCCACGCCGACCACATCGGCCGCCGCATCGCGCTCTCCCCGACCCACCTCCTCTCCATGCTGCTCGCCTACCTCAAGCAGCTCGCCGAGGCCGACCTCGGCGGCGCGCCCATCGCCGAGTGCGTGATCTCCGTGCCCTGCTACTTCACGCAGGCGCAGCGCCGCGCCTACCTCGACGCCGCCGCCGTCGCGGGGCTCAGGCCGCTCCGCCTCATGCACGACCTAGCCGCCACCGCGCTCGGCTACGGCCTCTACCGCTCCGACCTCGGCGGCGCCGGGGGCCCCACCCGCGTGGCGTTCGTCGACGTCGGGCAATGCGACACGCAGGTCGCGGTGGTTGCCTTCGACGAGTCGGGGATGAAGGTGCTGTCGCACGGGTTCGATGCCGACCTGGGGGGCAGGGACTTCGACGAGGTGCTGTTCGAGCATTTCGCCGAGGAGTTCAGGGACAGGTATAAGATTGATGTTGTGGGGAATGTGAAGGCCAGCATGAGGTTGAGGGCAGCGTGCGAGAAGGCGAAGAAGGTTCTGAGTGCGAATGCGGAGGCTGTGGTGAACATCGAGTGCTTAATGGAGGAGAAGGATGTCAGGGGGGTGATCCGCAGGGATGAATTTGAGAAGCTATGTGCCGGACTGCTCGAAAGGGTTGTTGAACCTTGCAAAAGGGCGATGGAAGATTCAGGAATTGGATTGGAGAGGTTGCATTCTGTGGAACTTGTTGGGTCAGGTTCTCGGGTACCTTCCATTGCCAAGGTGCTTGCGGGATTCTTTAGAAGGGAACCTAGTCGAACACTCAATGCTAGTGAGTGTGTGGCTCGGGGGTGTGCATTGCAGTGTGCAATGCTTAGTCCTGCATTCCGTGTTCGCGAATATGAGGTATGATTGCACTTTATCTTGTTGAATGTAACATGTAAGCTATATGTGGTATTTGAAGCAGGTGAGACTGCTGGTTGTGATACTGAGAATCGCCACATTCATTGTATTTCAGGTGCAAGATGCTATCCCCGCTTCCATAGGACTTTGCACGAATGAAGGCCCGATATCAACATTGTCAAGTAATGCATTGTTCCCGAGAGGCCTGCCCTTTCCTAGTGTCAAGATCATTAATCTACAGAAGAATTGCAGTTTTAATTTGGATGCATATTATGTGGATGAGAATGAATTGCCTCCTGGTACCTCAGCAAACATCGGTAGTTTCCAGGTATGCTGTTAGCTCATTGGTCTATAAAAGATGATCATACTATTGTTTTTTTGTTCAGATGTCTGTTCCGTTAGATTCTTCCAAGATTAATATTATTTTACCTCTGTATCAACACTATATCTTTATAACTTGCGAGACAGTTATACTTCATTTCTTCACCAATGTTTCTGTATGATGTCAATGCCTGCCTCCTTTCTTATTAATTGTTAAAAAGTGTGCCCAAGTTTTTCATGTGCTGCTGGCCAGTCATCTAGTGAATGCTATCATGTTATTGTATAGCTTATAGATCTTCTGCTGAGGACTTGTGGGCCATGTGGCCACTTGGTTGTGCTTGCTAGGTCAATGAATTAAACTTGTACAGTGATCAAATAACTGCAAATCATAATTAAGGAATGATTGTGTTGGGGTTGATATTAATGCATAGCTTGCCTCTTCACAAATATTTGTTTCAAGTTAGTGTGTGTATCACCAATTGTAATTTGAGTATTTTCGTATAAAAGCATGACCATTGGAACTGTAGGGTTTCTAGAAGGTAGTCTTGCTACTCCATTCTGTACGAGCAAACATGTTTTAGTAGAAAAAAGGGTACTGTAATGCGCGGCAATGAAGGAGCGTTACAAAATGTGATTATGTACTCAAGTACAAGTGTAAAAGTTGTGGAAATTGGCCTGTTGCGAGATGGATAGTGTTGCGTGTACAACCAGCCCATCAGGGTTTGAATCCTAGACTTTTTTTAGTAGAAATTTCCATTATGTCCATCCCATAATCTCATGTAAATACTGATGCAAATTGGAACAATTGCTTCAGTTCTTTTCTTGTTTATTCACTCTTTTCTTGTTTATAAAATTCACTACAGTGATGCCTTTTTTTCATATGTAGTTCTTTACTTGTCATATTATCATGCAACTTTTGATATCTAAAGGAGTTGTGTATCTCCTGCTCCCTTCTGACAATGATGGCTTTACACAGAATTTTGGCAATATAAATGTTCGTAAGGTGTTGGTGTTCACTGATTGTAGGAGCACACACATGCATGTTCATTCAGTGGCAAAGTGCATAACCACATTTTATGGGGCCTTGTGTTAAGTGTGTGTCTTCATTCTTCAATGTACTGCAAAAAAATGTGTTGTACTCTATCAAAATTTCTTTTACTCTGAACACTGGGTTCCCAGGCTATAACTTTTCACTTTTGCTGACTCCACATGATTCTTACATCTTCATTAAGCTTCTTATCTTCTCTTGGTTAGTGCTAATCATGTATGTCACATGACTGGCCACAATCCCCTAGCGATTCAATGATGTTGCACTTACTGTTTAAATCTTGATAAATCTTGATTTTTACATAACTATTTATAATTCGTTTAAGTGATCTTGTTGCAGATTGGCCCATTCCAAGCACATACCGAAGTGTCTAAAGTCAAAGTAAAACTTCGTTTGAATCTACATGGTCTCATTTCAGTCGAATCAGCTGCTGTACGTGTCAACTATCTTAGTCATAACCAGCTTAGTTATAACTTGCAGTTGATATATGCAACTCCTAACTTTTTAACTTCCTCAGTTGATAGATGATTATCAAAGGAATGCAAATTATTCTGACCATATGGAGGTGGATTCCAGTGGTGATGACTTGGTAATGGATTATAGCATAGATTGTGTGCTCCTCTAATTATGACAATAAGTTTCTTATGTAGACTCTACCATCAACAGCTGGCTTTCTTGTAATGTTGCTTGCAATAAGCAGTAAATGTGGTGTAGGTGTAGTAATTAGCAAACATGATATTTTGCTTGCATTGTTTTCCTACCAAGTGGGTTTACTATGCCAGTTTAACTATTTAAGATGATAAAATGTGCAAGAACCTTATTAAATCTGCTTGTTGAAGAAGGTATCTTATGATCAGTTATTTTGGGAAACTGAAAGTAATATGAAAAGTTCTGCCCGTAATTTTTCTCTTGGGTTCCATCTTCCTATGAATGGCTGGTCTTTTTATGTTGGCTCGCCAACCCAATCGCAACCCTCTCCCTTCTGTGGAAGGGGTCCTGCCACCTTTATTGAGGCTTGGGGCTTCCTATGTTGAAACGCTATATAACATAATTATAGCTTTAATGTGTCATCCTCAAATTATGGCCAGTAATTGAGGTGCCTCAACAGTCAACTGTCATTATATGCAGGGTGACAAGTCAAGAAGTGAAAGGTCTATCCAACGGCAGGATTTGCCAATTGCTGAGTACATTTATGGTGCAATGAGCAAGCAGGAATTGCTGGAGGCTCAAGAGCAAGAGCAGCAACTGGCTTATCAGGACAAACTTATGGAACGAACAAAAGACAGGAAAAATGCATTAGAATCTTATGTATATGACACCCGTAATAAGGTAATGATCTGTAACCTTTTTATTTATTTTTCCATACCTAAAGTTTGTTGGCTTATAAGTTGTTTTCTAGCTTTCTGAGAGGTACCGGAGCTTTGCTACTGATTCAGAAAGGGAAGAAATATCGGCAAATCTACAACAGACTGAAGAATGGCTTTATGAAGAAGGTGATGATGAGACAGAAGCAGTTTACTGTAGTAAACTTGAGGAACTGAAAAAGGTAAAAGGAAATTCTTGTTGATCTTTCTGTCTGCATGCATTGGGCCTTGTTGTTTCTTTTTCAATTTATGCAAATTTATTTTCTTGATCTTCCCACTGTAGTCTTTTGTGGTTTTCTCAGTCACTTACTATTTGGCTGTCCTATCCGCTGTACATCTTTGTACAATCTGTGTTGTTCTGTGACCTGTCATATTACATTCCATGCTATACATTGCTATAAGATGGTCTTATCTGCTTTCAGAAGAGTAAGCAGTAGGTTTATACCATATATGGTAAAAAAAATTGAAGCCAAGTGGTATAATTGCATCCAGAGAAGTGACCAACCTTTGAATATTTGGTATTTGAACTCTAGTACTCTGCAATTGTGAAAAAAAAAATCTTTTGTAGTAGTCAGCAATCAAACATGTACAGAACTAGTCTAAATAACCATTCTATTCTACACCAAGTCCTGGTGGAGCATCCACTTCTAAGCTTTAACTTTTTTTTTCTTGCACCTCTCTGTGGAACTTCTGTTTATATCTATGATTATGTTTAAAGCTTGTAGATCCAATTGAAAATCGTTGTAAAGATGACGAAGTGAGAGCTGAAGCCACGAGGGAGCTTTTGAAGTGCATTGTTGACCATAGGATGGCTGCCAAGTCATTGTCGACGCCTGAGAGAGATGCTGTAAGATACTTAGATTCAGCTTTTAACTATCTATGTGTGTTCTACTGTTCTAATCTAATTTCAGCAAAGTCATAATGTGTAAAACTACAGGATAATAACCTTATTTTGCATCGCAACCCTTCATGATCTCACAATATGTTGAATACATCGAATTCATTTTTCTTTGCTGAACTACAACACTGAGCATTTAAAACGCCCCTAGATCACTGAATAAATTTACTCAAGGGCTGATGCTTAACAATGATTCAGTTTAACTGCTTTCTGTATAAGCTACCATAATATTGTGCTGTGGGGTAACTTGTGGTTCTGTTGATGGCTTGTCTGTTACTATCAGGTTGACAACGAGTGCAATAAAGCCGAGCAGTGGCTAAGGGAGGGGTTGCAACTTCAAGAATCCTTACCCAAGAATGTCGACCCTGTAATTTGGGCCTACGAAATTAGGAGAAGGGAAGAAGAGCTGGATATGTATGTGTCCTTCCATCCCTAAGGCCACTTAACAGCTGTTTGAGCTCTTTGGCAGAAATATTTATTGTTTTTGTTCCAGATTTTCTAAGAAGCTTTGCCTGATTCCACCTGTAGGTTCTGTCGAAACAAAGAAAGGCATAAGGGCTCTCCAGCGAGAACAGATGGCAGCAGGGGTTCAGATCACATGCCTACACCAGATAGAGATTAGATATTCATGAGGTTTCTTCACTGTACGACCACGATTGTCTTACATTTTGTAGCAATATATGAATGAATGAGTTTCTGCTAACACCGTCATACAATCGACCCTGTACCACACTGGGCCCGCCATTGGGCAACTTCGTCTTGGTTCTCAAGGTCCAGAGTGCAGTTTTCACTTGAGAGCCTACTGATCATGATTATCTGTGAAGTCTTTTCCTGTACTCCGAGCAAAAGCCGTTGTGTGGTCTGCTTCAGTTTTTGTGCTGAATGAACAGAACCAAAAGAAAATTTGTTTGCAAGCACAAGAGGACCGCGGGGGTTTGTTTTAGCTTGGCATATTTATTGTTTGCTGATCCAAGGAAGTTTTCCTGCATAGTTTTTCTTTCTTCTTTTTTAAATTCCTTGTATGGTGTACATGATCATAGTTCCTTCACTTGAAATTTGAATATTGTATGGGCGTTCCTTTTCTGTTGAGGCCGTCCTGTATTTGTACATGGATCTTAGTTCCTCTTTACTATTAAGAACTAGGATGGCTTCAATCAATGACAACTAACTAATTGCTTATCTGCACACCGGGATTATTGCACAAAAGTTCCAGTTGGAACTACGTCATATATTGGCGGTAAGTTGCTGGACATCGATGAGGAATTCCCGTCAATCCGTCTCTCTGAGTGAGGTAGAGCCGTCCAGTTTCCTCAAAATGAACAATAGAGGTATACCCCTCAACATCCAAACTACGTTTATATCCTTTACCTAGAGCCCTTTGTAGCGAAGAGATAGGAAGGAACTAGGAAGCGTGGATGGCATATGTAGGGATGGAGATGCTGAGAGGGTTAGGAGTAAAGAGTGCTTTGTGTCCTTTAGGTGGTTTATCATTTAATTTATAGCCTCATCCAGAGACATCAATGAGAACACCAGCGAATGGTGCTTGGTGCTTTCTAGCTATTTGTGGGGTTGCAAAGGATTTTTTTTTGTTTACTTTTGTAAGTGGAACAACTATGTTAGCATATATCAAATGGATACGTTTATATTTGCTTCGGTCAAATGGCATCAGTTTGGACGTATGTAAAAAAAAACCTTTATATCAATTTTTATCCACTATCTATTCTTTCGTTTCTTTGGTTAACTTTCTGCAAACGGTGACATGGCAACTATAGTTCTTAAGCCTTTTATCTTGTTATATGATTCAGAAACTGAAAAAGACTCAACTATTGTAACATACTCATCCATATTTCCCCCCTTAACTTGGTGCCTGAAATTGAACTTGATATAGTGCATAGTTTTGTGTAGGGAGGTATGCAATTATCAAGTACATTTTGCTGAAAATTCTCCATGCAACATTGAGGGGGAGGAAGAAGGTAGCAAAATAAAAGTCGGGAGACCGGAGGGAGCAGGGCTGAAGGATTAGTTTTGGAGAAGTTTAAGATCTATTAATCTTGATCGACCTGAAGAAGTTAAACAACTAAACAGAAAGAGCAACTCATTTGTGATAATGATATCCTTTTGGTAGTTTTTGTAAGAAACAGATACGCCTTATTTGTTCTGAGCTTAATACTATTTTTATGACCTCAGTCCCGTAGTAGTAATGTAGTATGGTTTGGGTTTCCATTTGCTTAATGACTAATAGAAGCGGAGGAATGGTGATTAATTAGAGTGCATTTTGAATGCTTAATCATGTATCATGAAAGTTGGCCACTGAGTGATGATTAGTCACAATGCCTTTTCAATGTTTAAGGAAGCAGTAGGCCACTGAGATCAGTGTTTCATACTCAGTCAATTAAATTAGTGCTAAAAGTTGAGGATACGAGAAAACTGCATTAATCTATATGGGACCTGGACCTCGAACCACAAAGTAAACAATGCCTAGTACATTTAACTGGGCATTGTATGGATGTACAAGAGAAGAATATTATGATTTTGCACTGTAGTTGCTATTGCCCGTAGCAAAGTAGGGACACAGAGCCAGTTTAATACGAGTTCCCAAACGATGCATAATTATAGAACACCTTATATTTGGGATTTCCAAGCAAGCGAAATATCAAAAAAATTTCATTCGACACCAATACGAAGTTTGCTAGCGCCGAAATTCTTTTTTACGATTTCTAGATGTGAGGTAGAGTCTTGTATAACTTCTTTCTCCTCGGAATGAAATGCTTGTTTAGACAAATTATCAAAGAAAAGAAGAGGAGCCTTTGGTATTTGGGAGGGAGTGTAGCTCATTTATTGTTTGTTGATCAAGAGAGAATTCTGGATCTGCTTCGATACTCTCTAATGCTCCAGTATTCGGCCTATTCTGTGATCAATCTTATGCACGCGAAGACAAGTGGCTGCCAACTGCCAGTGCTTCGACCGACGATCATCCCTGCCCTACTCGATCCATTAGAACATCAGCTCCGTGACAATCTCCACCCATAGAAATTAGTGCCTTCCTATTTCCTGCCGCCTCCTATTCTCAACCACTTTCTAAGAAAAACTACAAAAATGAACAATAGATCGAGGAATCCCCAACCCTCCAAACATGGTTCTAGCCTTCTATGCTTCATGAATATATGTATGTACACACATATTTCTTTTGTGGCTGCATGTAACATCCCTAGTTGAATTTTGGTGAATTTAAAAATTTTTGTGCAACATGTGTGTTAACTCCAAGAATAATACTTCTCTCTCTCTAAAAATTTCCTAATAAATATTCATGTGCATTGCATTAGGGAATTTATTGTGCTAGAGTGATTTGGCTTTCTTGGTTTTATGTGTATGCTTGAGTGGAAATCGAATTTGAACTCAAACCGTTCAAATTCGAATTCAAAACCTAACTAAACTAACTACCCTATCTAACAAATGCTAACAGGCCTAAACCTCTAACTAATTCCGAGTCCGGCCCAACTCTCCTCTCCCTCGGCCCATTCCGACCACCCCACCCTTCTTCCTTTCTTCCCCGCGCAGCCCACCTCGCCGCGTCGGCCCAACTCGCGCGACGGCCCAGCTCGCGCGCGCCAGCAGCCCAGTTCGCTCCCCGCTTCCTTCCCATGCCTCGCTGACGTGCGGGCCCCGCGACGAATAGCGTCGTCTTCTTCCTCCCTTTTCCCCGCGACGCCGCCGCGCCGCGCTCCCCTTTCCCGCCCGCGCGCGCCAGCCCCGCACCAGATCGCCGCGAATCGCGCTGAGCCGCAACCGCACGGGCCCCACGCACATGCGCCTGCGCCTTCCTCCTGGTTTCCTTGGCCGCCAAGAAGCCCCCAGCCGAGCCCCCTACAAAACCCCCCCTCTTCCCCTCTCGGTCCGGCAAATCCCAAACCCCCGGGCGGAGCCCTGCCCTTTTCTTCCCAAGCCACCCCGGTCCGGATCCAAGGAGGAGAAGGAGGAGTGGAGGAAGGAGAGCCGCTTGAAGAGGAGGACGCCACGCCACCCGAAGCCGCCCGCGACGCCGAGCCGCCGCGACATCACGCCGGAGCCGAGGAGGAGGAGGAGCCGCCGCCGAGATCCGCAAGCCGCACCGCGACCCGTTCCGCAAGCCCGGCGCCACGATCGACTCCCTGCTGCCCCTCGTCCGCAACCCGTGAGTCCCCAACCATCTTCTCGCCGTGCGCCGCCGTGAGAGCTCTGTTTTGCCGTGTCGTGGCCGCTTTGCTCTGTGTGTGTCGCCGGTCTTCGAGCCGCCGTTGAGCTTTGCCTGTCCGGCCGTCGAGCCGCACCCCATCTTGTGCAGGAGCCCCGAATCGAGCCCCTTTTTCCCCTTCTCCGAGTCGCCTTGCTCCGCGCCATGGCGCTCGTCGCCGTGGTCGCCGCGCTCGCGTTCCCCGCCGTCTCGCCGTGCACACCCCTAGTCCCTAAGCCCCTTCTGCTCGTGCCCGTGGGACCTTGAACGCGTGACGCCGCGGACAGGAGGTCCGGGCCGCTCTCGCGAGGACCTCAGCACCTTGACGATCGCCGTCCTTCACCCTCGCCGCCGCGTTCGCGCTCTGGCGCGCCGCGGAGAGCCACACGCTGGACCACACGCGCACGAAGCCACAAGAACCGCACCGGATCCCGGCCGCCCTTCCTTGTATCACTGACACGCGGGCCCGGGCGCCAGCGACGCTGACCAGTGGGCCCGCCTCGTCATTCCGACCTCGCCCTTTCCCTCCGCCGAACAAAAGGGCCTTGGGCCGTAACCGAGCCGGCCCAGGAAACCTTTTTCCCTCAATCGGACCGAAGCAAAAGTCTGTTATCGCCCCTTTAACTCTTGAAGCCCGCGGGAGAACCGGCCCATGAAGCGGCCCATCCACCGGCCTTTTTCCTTTTCCAACCCGACAGCTTGGACCCACCTGTCATCCTCTCTGTGTCACTGACAAACCGGCCCCACCTGTCAGCCCCCTCTGACCCACTGACCAGTGGACCCCACCGTTGACCGTTGACCGGTCAACGCTTACGTCATCATGACGTCAGCAGTGGCCGACCCCACTGATGATGTCATGCTGACGTCAGCATGCCATGTGGCGCGCTCTGGAGCTGACACGTGTCGCTCCCTGGTGCTGCCACGTGTCAATGCCTTTTTCTTTTTCTTTTTCGGAATTTCAGGAATAGGTTTGTCTAAGAAAATTCATAATAAATTCATCCTAGCTCAGAAAATTATGAAACCAGTTTCTATAAATTTATAAAATCATGCTCTACGCGTTAGAATAGGAGTTGAGTGCTTTTGGGCTCTTTTTGCTTCTTCTTTGGAGTTTATTTGAATATAGGTTCGATGTATTTCTTTTCTCATGAATAGGACCAGCTGAGGAAACGCAAGGAGGAGACGGCTTCTACCACTACCCGGAACCAGTTGTCGAGGACTTCTACCAAGAGCAAGGTTCACGCCCATCCGCTTTTGAATCCTATTTAGGCATTGCAACTAGTATGCTAGCGCTTTACTTTAATTGCATAATGATGATCCTGTCCCATTGCATAGCCTTGTTTAATTACCGTATTCCTTGTTAAACCTGCTTTACTTTGATGCGATGCTTGCATGTGTTATGGGATGGTTGTGATAGGATTCTTGGCGTGTGTGTGGGGCAAAAACCCGGGAAAGGAGTAAGGGGTTTTGGGAACTTTGCGGGGGTGAGCAGATTAACTCGATCTTCGTATCGAGGGCTGGGGTGTGTACTTGGGCACATCCTACGGAGTACCTGTGGCGGGTACATGTTCTTTATGTTACTTGAGGAGTTTGGCGGCAATACCTGTAATGGGTGCGCGATGCGGACCACTGGAGGTGGATACGCAATTTGACGGTGACGCTCACCCCGGCACCAAAAACCGAGTTGGATTGCCTGGTTCATTGAACTTCGTACACACCACTTACATCTACGGGGGTGTTCCAGCCAGCCTAGTTAAGTGCGGTACCCGGACTGTAAGGAGTTAGCGGAAGTGTATGGGGGAACTGGCGGTAGCCTTTTGTCCCCCGAAGGAGGCTCATACCCCGGGACTTGGCCACCGTGGGGGAGGCCATCACAGTTCTCGGACACCGAGTTGCGTCTTCGGTGTATCCTAAGCCGGGAAAAGCAGGAGGGTACCGTTCACTGGCTAGGGTCTGTGCTGTGGGTTGTGTTTCAAGTTGGCGACGGCCGGCTTTGCAGCCCGAGTGGGTCCAGGTGTACAAACTCTGTAGAGTCTAATCTATATATAGCCGCCGTCCGCGGTTAATGGACGCTCCAATGAATTTCACACAATCCGCCATTGTTTTAGGGATTTCTACCTCCCCGCTAGAGTAGGGCCTGCCTCGGGCAGTTGAGATGCGAAGGGTGGGAGCTTTCGCATCGCCTAGAGAGTGAAGAGTGGAAGATGCTTGGTGACGGGTACCTGGTGTGCCAGGAGTGCTCGTGGGTGTTGTGAGAATGGTTTTGGGATGAAGTGCTGCTTGCATAGGATTAACCTTAAGCCTATCCTTGATATTTCTTATACTAGAATTAGGCCACTTAAAGCTTGCATTACGGATGGTGACGTGGAACTGTTCCATTCCTTGGGAACAGCTTATGATGATGCAGGATACGAGAGTGAGTACGACAACCACGCTGATGGTTGGTACGATTGAGGTTGCTGCTGTGCTCAAGCTGAAGAGCCTGTGGGGATGACCGCCAAGACAGAAGACTAGCTACCGCTTCGCTTAGTATTTCTTTTTGTCGCATTTAGCCCAAGGGGCTTGTAATAAACGTACTTCCAGAGTTATCCACTATTGTAAGACTTCTATGTATTGTTTAAATGCTTAATTCGAAGTATGGATGTGATATTCGGCTGGAATGAGTTCTGTACGTGTTAGCTGTTGATTCTGGGACTAACACTATGGTACAGGGATTCGGATTCTTAGAAATAAGAATCCGGGTCGTTTCAGTTGGTATCAGAGCCATGCTTGACCGTAGTACGCAACCTCAGGATTGGACGACTAGTTTATTGGATTCTAAACGATTCTATTGCTATACTACCTTGATTTATTCGAAAAACATCTCTTCTATTGCAAAATCTTCACCTCACCTTCGCTGAACCCTTCTCGTAAACCGAACAAGATGGCCACCTACTAGAGCATCTCAACCCCACTCACTCAGACCATGCCACGTTAGGTGTCACGAAGTTTACCTTATCCTAATGGCATTAGGAGTATGCCTTAGGAAGGTACCATGTAATGAAATGATTGAATGCTGCTTCTTATGGTGTTAATTGCTTTTTCATGGCTTTTCATCTTGAGTGTATATTTTCTTATATTAAATACCTTGTTTGTACTTACTCCACTTGTAAGATAGATTGAGTTATCCTAACCTTAGTAACCCATGTCTGTGTCATGCAGAACCATGACAACCCGCCGAGTTGAGCGCATGCTAGCAAATCGTGCCGCTGCTGAGGCCGCCAGGGCAGAGGCAGCCAATGCCAACTCAGGACGTCAGCTTGGCCGAGGCCGAGGCCGAGGCCGTCCAGTCATTGAACCAGCTGCGCCAGTTGATCCACCAGCTCCAGAAGTGATACCTAACGCAGTCCCAGAGCCGCAACGTCAGGAGAATGCACCCCCGCCACCACCCATTAACAACCTCGTTGATGTGATGGCTACCCAGACACAGCTCCTACAGCGTATGGCAGAAACCATGGCGAACTTTGGGAATCAGCGTGGAAACAATCAACGCCAAGACCCCCAAGCAGAAGATCTGTCCAGGAAGATCGAGAGGTTTATCAGGCTGAAGGCACCTACCTTTGACTTCTCCAATGATCCGATTGATGCACTGGATTGGCTGAGGACCATTGAGTCGAAGCTGGACTTGACTAACTGCACAGATGAAGAGTGTGTGGCTATAGCAGCACATCAGTTGGAGGGATCAGCAAAGGCTTGGTGGGACAGCTACTGTGAGACTCATCCAGCGCCAGATACCATCACTTGGGAAGAATTCACTACAGCTTTCCGCGAGCATCATGTACCTCGCGAGCTGATGGTGAGGAAGGCCCATGAGTTCTGCACCATGACGCAAGGGACTATGAGGGTGGAAGAGTATGAAAGACACTTCACGAAGATGCTGAGGTATGTCAAAGATGAAGTGCGCACCGAGGAATCCAAGATGTTCTGGTTTCACCGTGGATTGCATTACGGAATCAGGCAACTCGTGTCAGCTACCAAGAAGTCGTATCGCCACTTGGTGAACCGTGCCATGGAGATTGAGAAAGAGAGGCTTGGCCATGAAGGTCGCATGAAGGACAGGAAGAGAAAGTTTGAGCACCCATCACGTGACAGGCACCAGAACCAGCAGGGAAGGAACTTCCAACCCCGCCCAGGAGGTTCGTTCCAATCAAGAGGAGGTTTTCAGCAGAGGAATCAGTTCCGACCCGGGCAGGGGCAGATGACACGCAGCTTTGGAAGTGAAAACAACAGCTTTCAGAACAATGGGAACCGCAGCTATGGGAATTAGGCACCCACGGGAAGCAGTTGGAAGCCTAACAACACCGCTCCAAAGGAAGGGAATGCTGGCAGTCTTACGTCCTTTGCTTGTTTCGCTTGTGGCAAGCCGGGACATCGAGCTGCTTTTTGCCCAGAGAAGAAGAACAACCAAGGCACAGCTGGAAACAGAGGACCGCAAGGCAAGACCCCTCAGAACAGTGCACAGGGAAGGCTGAACCATATGACGACAGAGGAAGCTCAGGATGCACCTGACGTGATGATGGGTGAGTATCCCGTGAACGATACTAAAGCTTTAATCTTGTTTGATACTGGGGCAACAGGTTCATTCATATCTTCTAAATATGTTATACTAAACTCCCTCACACCGGAACCTCGTCCATACCCTGTTACTATATCCTCCCCACTAGGGGAACTTAGATGCGAATATATGTGCAAAGAGGTAAAGTTGATATTAGGAGGACTTGAGTTCCTAGCAGACTTGACTGTGATAAAGTCACGAGGCATTGACATAATCCTTGGAATGGATTGGATGACCAAGCACAAAGGCAGTATAGCATGCTCACCAAGAATAGTGACACTAGAACACCCAAGTGGGCAGATTGTGACCGTAGAACCTCTGAAGTCAAGTATAGTATCTCAAGTGTATTCCATGAAGGACAAGACAGTGGCAGATGTACCAGTTGTCCGAGAATTTCCAGATGTATTTCCAGAAGAACTGCTAGGTCTACCCCCAGATAGAGAGGTTGAATTCATCATAGATTTGATGCCAGGAACTGCACCAATTGCTAAGAGGCCATACAGAATGTCAGCAGATAAGCTAGATGAGCTGAAGAAACAGTTAAAGGAGATGCTGGACAAAGGAGTTATCAGACCAAGTGCTTCACCATGGGCATCCCCAGTACTTTTTGTGAAGAAGAAAGACGATACACTGAGAATGTGCATTGATTACCGCTCTCTTAATGCAGTAACCATCAAGAACAAGTACCCACTCCCCAGAATAGATGATTTATTGGACAGGCTCAAGAAGGCAAGATACTTTAGCAAGATTGATTTGCGCTCGGGCTATCACCAGATGAAGATACGAGAGTCAGATATCCCAAAGACAGCTTTCGTGACCAGGTATGGGCAGTATGAATTTGTGGTAGTCTCATTTGGACTCACTAATGCGCCTGCATACTTTATGAACATGATGAATAAGGTGTTTATGGAAGAGTTAGATAAGTTTGTTGTTGTATTCATTGACGACATCCTAGTCTACTCTGAGACCGCGGAAGAACATGCCGAGCACTTGAGAATAGTGTTGGAAAGGCTCAGACAACATCAACTCTATGGCAAGTTCAGTAAGTGTGAGTTCTGGTTAGAAGAAGTTGCTTTTCTTGGACATGTGTTGATCCCGGAAGGAGTGGCAGTGGATCCAGAAAAGATCGCAGCAGTATCCAAGTGGAAACAGCCAAAGAATGTCTCAGAAATCCGAAGTTTTCTCGGACTTGCAGGGTACTACCGCCGATTCATTGAGAACTTCTCCAAAATTGCTAAGCCAATGACCGAATTGCTAAAGAACAACGTTCCATTTGTTTGGTCTGATGAATGTGAAGCGAGTTTTCAAGAACTCAAGAAGCGTCTCACCACTACCCCAGTTCTCACAACTCCAGATAACCGGAAAGACTTCGTGGTATATTGTGATGTGTCAAGGCAAGGCCTTGGATGTGTGCTTATGCAGGAAGGCAAAGTTGTGGCATATGCATCCCGACAGCTTAGGAAGCATGAAGAGAACTACCCCACTCATGACTTGGAATTGGCAGCCGTAGTGCATGCACTGAAGATTTGGAGGCATTACCTCATGGGCAACAAGTGTGACATATACACTGATCACAAGAGTTTAAAGTACTTCTTCACCCAGTTTGAGTTGAATATGAGGCAACGAAGATGGCTAGAACTGATCAAGGACTATAACTTGGAGATACATTATCACCCCGGCAAGGCTAATGTCGTAGCTGATGCATTGAGTCGAAAGAATTATTGCAACAATCTCATGGTGAAAGAAAGTCAGCCAGAACTGTACAAGGAAATGGAAAAGTTGAGCCTAGAAATTGTCACTACCAGCCAGCTGAATGAGATGAGAGTGCAATATGATCTGGAAGACCGGATTCGCGAAGCTCAAAAAGATAGTGAAGAAATAAAGGAAATAATAGAGTCAATGCAGGATGGGCACCTCCCGACCTTCAGAATTGATGATAAGGGGACAGTATGGAAGAAAGACAGAATTTGTGTACCCGAGAAGGAAGGGTTACGACAGGTTATTCTCCGTGAAGCTCATGATTCAAAGTACTCTATACATCCAGGATGCACGAAGATGTATCAAGACTTGAAACAACGATTCTGGTGGAAAGACATGAAGTTGATATTGCTGGATACGTAGCCAACTGTGATACTTGTCAAAGAGTCAAGGCCGAGCACCAAAGACCCTCCGGGCTATTGAAACCCCTCGACATACCAGTTTGGAAGTGGGATGATATCAGCATGGACTTCATAGTGGGATTACCCCGAACTCAGAAAGGGAATGATTCAATTTGGGTAATTGTCGATAGATTGACCAAGGTGGCACACTTTATACCGGTGAAGGTAGACTACCGGGTTGACAAGCTAGCAGAACTATATATCGATCACATAGTCAGACTGCATGGGGCACCCCGAAGCATTGTATCTGACAGAGGCTCACAATTCACAGCTAAGTTTTGGAAGCACTTACATGAGACCATGGGGACAAGCTTAGAGTACAGCTCCGCCTTTCATCCACAAACTGACGGACAGACAGAAAGAGTTAATCAGATTCTGGAAGATTTGCTCAGGGCATGTGTGCTGAATTACAAGAAAGATTGGGAGAAGAGTTTGTCTTATGCTGAGTTCTCATACAACAACAGCTACCAAGCAAGTTTGAAGATGTCACCATTTGAGGCACTCTATGGTCGCAAATGTCGCACCCCACTGTTATGGTCAGAAGTAGGAGAAAGAACTTTCTTTGGACCTGACGACATCAAAGAAGCAGAAGAACATGTAGAGAAAGTCAAAGAGAACCTTAAAGCTGCTCAAAGCCGTCAGAAGAGTTATGCAGATAAAAGAAGGAGAGACTTAAGCTTTGAAGTTGGAGATTTTGTCTACCTCAAGGTATCACCCCTACGAGGCACCAAGAGGTTTCACGTAAAAGGGAAACTAGCACCAAGGTATGTGGGCCCATATGAGATTATTCAGAAGGTTGGAAACTTAGCTTATGAGTTGAAGCTACCCCCGGATCTTGCGGGAGTACACCCCGTGTTTCACGTTTCGCAATTGAAGAAGTGTTTACGGGTTCCTGAAGAATAAGTGCCAATGGAAGCAATGGATCTCCAGGATACGTTAGAATACATGGAGTACCCAACAAAGATCCTAGACACCGCAGTTAAGGAAACCAGAAGGACCTCAATTCCATATTGCAAGGTTCAGTGGAGCAACCATTCAGAAAGAGAAGCCA
>CM014275.1:69357641-69370386 GCA_004135705.1 Alloteropsis semialata | reverse complement strand
TGCTTATGTAATCACCCTGAGGTTTATGTCCGAGATCCATGCATTGTTGGTGATTGCATCTTTAACCGATCTTCTTTTTTTTTGGAGATTTTATAGATGATTGGGGCGAGATTTTTGGGCGCATTGCCCTGTAGCCAAGCTGCCTCCCAGAACTTTGCTTTTTCACCATCACCAATGGTTATGGTGGTAGCCGCTGCGAAGAGGCATCGATCTTTATCATTGCACGGTGTTGACATGCCCACCATGGTTTGTCGTCAGCAACCCATTCCTGCCATAACCACCTTAGACGCAATGCACGAGCAAATCTCTTTAGGTGCAAGATACCCAAGCCCCCTAGCCGTGTTGGCTTGCATGCTATAGTCCAGGCCACTTTGCATTTTCCTCTAGCAATCTGGTCAGTTCCCGTCCAGAGGAACCATTTCCTCCGGCGATCAAACTCCTCAAGCACTTCTGCTGGTACTCTTAGGGCGGACAAATAGTAAATTGCTTGCGAGGAGAGGACTGCCTTAACCAGCGTTTTGCGTCCTGCCGTAGTTAGAAATCTGCCTAGCCAATTTGCAAGTCGTCCATGCGCTTTATCTGCTAGTGGCTGGAAATCCACCACCTTTAGCCTTGTTAGAGATAGAGGGAGGCCCAAATATTTTTATTGGGAATGATGTACGTGCAGCTGGGAAAGGTGCAAGAACCGTATCAAGATCAACCCCTTGGCATCGGATGGGCGTGATGGAGCTCTTTTGAACGTTAGTGTTGAGACCTGTGACACGACGAAATTTATCCAGAAGCTCTTTGATGTTGGTGATATCTGTGAGGGACGGGTTGAGGAAGATCACAGCATTATCGGCATAAAGAGATAGTCGTAATCGCGCATATTTACCCCTGAGCTTTGTTAGGGCGTGGTTCTGGGTCGCCAGTTCAAGTAGTCTCTGCAGTGGGTCTATCGCAAGGACGAAAAGTAGAGGGGATAGCGGGTCACCCTGACGTAACCCTTGGCCATGAGTGATGTCGTCTCCCGGTGCCCCATTCATCAAAACTTTGGATGTTGCTGTGCTAAGAAGTGTGGCGACCCAGTTTCGCCATCTCGGGGGGAAACCACGACGTTGAAGTAAGTCCATGAGGTAGTCCCAACGAACTGAATCAAAGGCTTTTGAGATGTCTAGCTTCATTAGTACCGCCGGTGTTCTTGAGGTGTGGAAACGACGGGCGAGGTTCTGGACGTACATGAAGTTATCATGAATTGCCCTGTTCTTGATGAAGGCACTCTGGCTATTGGATATCAAGCTATTCATGTGTGGTTGTAGTCGAAGGGCTAGCATTTTTGTTATGATTTTTGCTATTGAATGAATGAGGCTGATCGGACAGAAATCTGTTATGCTGTCACCTCCTTCTTTCTTGGGGATCAGTATTATGTTAGCCGAGTTGAGAAGGTCAAAATGGTTGTCTCTGGCTATGGAAAGTGTGGATGACACTCATCAGTTCTGCCTTTATTAAGTCCCAGCATTTCAGAAAGAAATTTATTGTGAAGCCATCTAGTCCTGGCGCTTTGTCTCTTGGCATTTGTTTTATCGCCCGGAGCACTTCCTCTTCTGTGAACTCAGCGTCGAGGGACGAGAGGTCAAGCGATGGTAAATCGAGTGATTGCCAGTTGAAGTCGAGATCTCTTTGTTGCTGACGGCCTAGGATACTTGTGAAGTGTGTCTGAGCAATCTCGGCCTTTTCTTGTTGGGACGTTGCCCAGCCATTTTCTTTGCGAAGCTTGGTGATGAAGTTCTTACGTCGTCTGGAGTTGACTTTTAGGTGGAAAAATCTTGTATTGGCGTCACCAAGCTTGAGTTATGTTACCTGGGAACATTGCTTCTTCCTGAGGCGTTCTAGTATGGCTAGCCCCATGACCCTCTTTTTTAGCTTGGAGTGTAGTTCTCGTTCCGCGTCCGTCAAAGTTCTGTTTTCTTGTGCAATGTCAAACTGCAGGATGATGAATTGGGCCATGTGGAATTGTAGCTTGGCTTCTGAAAAAAGGCTCCTACTCCATTGTCGTAGAGCCTTTGCTGTGGAAGCCATCCTGAAATTAAGGCGGCGTACAGGATTTGTATGGTGGTTTTGTGCTGTCCAAGCCCTTAACACAACCTCGTTGAAACCCGGCATGGAAGGCCAGAAGCTTTCGTGAATTTGAAATGGAAGACCGCGGCGGATGTTTAGCTTAACCCTTCGATCTTAGTGAAGGGTACAATCAGTCAATCATAGTCGTTTATACCTTCAATGGTGCTATATACTATTCACCGTAGAGACGAAGCCGCCTGCGCCATGGCCGATCCCGATGGGCGGCGAAAGTCGGCGATCCGTTGGAGGAGCCTCCTGCACGCACAGACGAGGAGCTCACAATCCCGACGATTCGTGACGGCACTATGGCCCCCTAGAGCTGGACATTTTACTAGTTTACCTCGAGTAAGATTTGCCTTAAGATTTGTCTTCTTCATTTCTTCATAGTCCACACACAAACAAAGTTTTTTTTTGAACGGACGGTGAAAGCTTTTAGCTTTCCGGAATTTTTATTAGATGAAAAAATTGACACAAATAAAGTTTTAAATTAAAATTTTGCAGGGTGTAATTTAGACATGCATAGGCAACATGTCGTCGGGACTGTTTCCAACGGAAGAGCTGCCCAAACAGAACAATTAACAAAATGGAGAAGATTCACAAAGGCCAACAAGAAAACATATTCTTTCGAGAACGAATATACGAAAGAACAAGTGACATATATGAGTTAAACTCACATGCATATCGACAACTACATTCATCGCGGATCGCCAAGATTCCCTGCACCTTTGGCCTAGGTATGAACATAATCTCGATGGACGTTGCATGGAACGAAGAAACATTGTTGTCTGTCGCCTTTGCACTAGAGTCTCGACACAGATTGCTATGGATTTTCCGAGGTCTCTATGATGTAGACACTCAATGAAGACGTGCCAGATCCCGGCCCGCGTCCATGAGTGTGTCTCAGATCAGCATCACACACAGCATCTTTGCATGTCCCAGTCCCTCCCATGCCAACTCAATCAATTACGCCAACAAAATAACAAACAAAAAGAAGAGGCCTATCCCAATATTGTTGTGCGCAATCATCCTGATCAGGAATCGCATGTACAAGCATTCACGAGGCCTTACTTACAATGGGACGGAAGAAGAGGAGGAAGAACTCGATCTGTATAAAATGAACCTTGGACTCCATTTTAGTCTAGCTAGTGATTGTGAGATCGAGCTAGGCTCCACTAGGTATATATATAGCCTTTCTTGGTAGCAAAGGACGAGGGAGGACCGAAAGGAAGTGATGACTTTAAATAAAGATATATATACTCCTATAGTGCATGCGTAAGACAGGAAGATGGCCTAATAATGTAGCTTTAAATTACAAATTTTCACGTGTTTTATTTTTTGAGCAGTTCTTGAGCTGTGTAATTGTATTAACAAGGAGATTTATGCATTTGCCAATAATGTCATGTTGCTGAGAAATAAAACGGTACTCACACGAGATTTTTTTAAGGAACAGGAGGGCAAGGCCCTACTAATTATATTGCATAAAAAATGCAAGTACAAATTACAAAGAGCGAAACAGAAAGCAGCAAGCACGAGATTGGACTGTGCTACTTGAGGAGAGAAATTAGGCGTTTGTCCGGACTAGGAGAACTCTGAAGAAACATCTGAAGAGGAAAGCCTGAAAGGCGACGAAGGTCACGAATTTGACCAGTGAGACTCATATGTTAACTTCGTGTGTTTCGTCCCAATGTGTGAAATCGGAAGTGTCGGCGTAGCTGTTATAAAGCGCCTGTAAATGTTGAACAGAGCATGAATTATAGAACTACGAAATGGAACTTCCTCAACTCTAAGCTCATCCGATCCTTCTTTGAACCACCTGTCTTCTTCCTGTCGATTCTACCAAATCCGTCCTTGCAACTATCTTCGAATTCTCTTCCCCAAATCTATCCAGGACATAACAGAGTTGTCAGCCGCTTTCTGTGCGCGCGCATAGCCGCAGCTTGTTGCAACGCTTGCGTGTTGGGTCGTAGCCCAGATCAGAGCATCAGCCCCATGACATTCTCCATCCATGCAGAAACGAACACAGCGCCTTGCAATTTCCTGCCACCTCCCATTCTCAACCACAGTTAGGACTTAGGAGAGTTAGAACAATCATATAATGGAAGAGAGCAACAGAATCCCCTCGCTACAAGGGAAACACCCCTTATATATATGCGTTGCTAGAAGTCAGTTAAGGTATTCGAGGGCTCACCAACGCATATATGTATGTGTTGCTGCATGTAACAAGAATACCACACATAAATTTCAGTTAATCCATGGACTTGTTATTCTTCACAGACATATAAGCAATAAAAAAAACTAAACTCACAAGTGATGATGGCTCTGAAGCAATTTCATTTAAATTTAATACCATATATTGTACATAGTATTAAATTAAAGATCCGACACACATCTTGAAGTAACCATCTGCAGGCTGCAGCGTTATCCTTTGAACCACGTGTGATGTGTGGACGAAATCATCTGTAAATTTTGCTTGCATATATTTATCTACGAGAAAAAGGCTATAAAAATGACTTAGCACATATATAAGCAAACATTTTCTAATTAATTAGAATACTAAGGAGTATTTCCACTCTGATAGTCTGATTCAAACATAAATGAGAGAGGATTCTTGTACGTATTCAATTCCCTAGATTTCAAAATACATTATGTACCTTGTTAAAGCTGTAGCTCTCATCAGACTCAATATCTATCAGAACTAAACCTGTTCTTATTCTTAATACTGAATTGATGGTGATAGAGTGGAAAGTAGGACAGCATATATCTAAATGTCAACAGGTAAATGTTTTCCTTCAACTGAGCTGTAGCTCTCTTGGTCTTGGTTCTCGCCTTCTCTCCTTTTGATGGAGATACGTGATGGAGCTACCAGATGCTAGATCTGACACTAGGGAAGGAGGCACCATCTCTACCACTAGATTATGTTTCATATTGCAGCTTCTCTCTTCTCGATCTCTCTCTCATCCCCACGGATGAATTTCGGCCCCCACGGTCGATGCCACCGTTGGGGATCAGGGTTTTCCTCAAATAGGAGTAGGAAGAGAGAGAGAGGCCAACTAGAACAAACAAAATGAGAAGAGCGCTAAAGGATCTCCTCCTCTTGACCCGTCTTATTTATAGAGGGGAGATGATGCAGTTTTCCTCCGACCCTTTGGGAACAAAAATTACCAGGAGGCTCTTGTGCCATGTACATGGGATGGGCTTTTTTTTTCCCTCAACACTCAGCTAAAGAACGTAGACTACTGCTTATTACTTGAATGTTTGCTTGTGACAGAAGTGGGGAAAAAAGAGTAATGCCATTATTGCTTTGGTTGTCAATCAATCAGCCTAATCGAAACCAACTAGTTGCGCTCCTGTAGTTTGCATTTGATGGAAAGAGGAGAGGCTGAGGATCGAGAGGGTGTGAAATTGATCCTAAGGTTGTGCTTTTGAAAATATAAAAATAATGAGAGGCACGTATTCAAACATTCATTATTATAGTCAGTTCACGTCTGAGGCAGAGATAAAAGTAAATCACAATGTCAACAAATAGTAAGCCTCCAAGCAAAACACTTAGGAACGTGTAATCAGTTGAAGCTTACCAGCCGACGATCATCATTTTTTTAACCATTATAACTACTTGCTAGGACTATTCATGCAGTTGCCTTTATGGAACCTTCACTTGTCCTAATGCCTCCTTTTCACAACTTACTACGATTAGGTGAACGATGAAGATGATAGAAAAAAAAAGGAAAATCTCCAAATCATATATAGTGAATGATACAGCAACCATCCTCATACGAAGATCACATAAATGTGCATGTGACTTTGCTCACCATAGGACAAGAAGGACATGAGGAGGGATCAACAACTCTAGCACTCGTTCTACATCTCAATCATATGGTGTTGTTTCTCTAGCTTATAGACCACTAGTTGCAGCAACTGGAGAGAGAGGAAGGCAGACAAAGGAACTAGAAAAGATGTAGTACGGAGTAGTACTGTAAATATTGGCATTGGCGTTGTTTAGTTCCAGCAAGTTTCTACAATTCAACTAAAAATAACGCATTGAAAAACGTGCCTCCCTCTCTGCAACACGCTTCCCAATGCACTTTTTCTATAGAAAATTCGACCAACTTTCATGAACTAAACAAGGCCATTGAAATAACTATGGGAAAAATATAAAGAGAGGAGTGGATAGGTGTACGAGTTGTCCATGATGCCAAACTGCATGGTACTCTATAGGTTTTAGAGTGCCACGCATCTACAACCAAAGATTGGGAGAGTGCTGTAGAACAGACGAGAAGACAGTATCATGAGTGCAGTATAGGGTGGCTACCAAACGAAGATAATCAAGGAAGTAATAAGAAATAAAAGGCCTTTATGTGCATGTTTACGTATATACATATGACAAAACAGATTGATACTCATAGAGGCCGGAAACTATTCCTTTTTTCTTTTTAAAAAAAGAACAGACTGATGCATTGTTCAGAAATCATCTGTATACAATGCGATGCCAATTACTGGATGAGACACATGAACTCAATGAACCATTAGTATGCAGAGATTAAAACTACATCATCATAATCATGTTTAGTTGGAGGATCGGCACATTTGTATTTCACTATGTATGCTACTCGTCATAAAAGATGAAGTTTCTAAATGGAAAATGGAAAATACAAATAGTTTTCTTAACTGAAATTTGCATGTATTAAGATATTATAAAAAATGACCCCTCATCTTGTGGTGTCTCAAGATGGATTATTTAGAATTTAGTTATGCGTTACTTTAGTTTTAAAATTAAAAAGGTTTTGTTTTTAAAACACAGAACGCACAAACCAATTTGTTCATACAGCAAAGGGTCCCTCACTTTTGATACAAACGGTTGGGATGTTCAATATGGATGATATTTTTGGACTTCATCTTATAGCTCCCCTTCCATCTTTAGGACTGACGAGTTGGTTGCAGTAGGATGACAATTGACATTTGTGTCGATCGATAAGTGGTTCTGTGACTAGCTAATACGCACCTTCACAGGAACCCATTATATCAATCAAAATTAGAAGGGCCAGATACATAAGCCAATGAAGTTTTTATTCTCTGATTTTTTTTTTGTAAAACTCAATTGCTGCACAATTTCCTTTCCTGTGGATTTGCGCCAAGCAATAAGGAGGGAACTGGTTTCATTTTATTAGTCATCTGGCAAATTCATTGTCGCGCGATCTTTTGGATGGGGTTCCTCCTATCCCTCCAGTTTACGGAGCTGCTATCCCCAGGAGGCCAGGAAGGTGTGATTTCACTAGCGCGAGCTGATTGGAAGTTGTGCTATAGGACCTCCTTCAGCTTCTAGCTCATGGCTGCATTAGTGGCTCATGGGTACTACATAAACCATGTATAAATCCCAAGCAACAGCGTGCTCAAAATTTCCTTCGCACTGAGTTACCAGACGCAACTCTGCGTGTCCCAAAACCTCCTATGCCGAATTGGGGCAGTGAGCGCCGACAAATGATGAGGTTACTCTCCACATGTATCATCCTGTTTAGAGATCACATCTACAATGCCCTTCACCTGTCACAATGAAGGCATGGAGGAGAGGAAGCTACATATATTGGGCGAGAGAGGGAGGAGGGAGGGGGGGGGGCGGCTACAAAAGAGGTAGTGCTACTGTAATAGGGTGGGTACCAGACGAAGATAAAGGAAGTAATAAGAAATAAGAGGCTTTTCCATGCATGTTTATGTACACGGATGACAGAACAGGGTGATGCATTGTTCAGAAATCATTTGCATACTCTGTTTTTCCATGTTGTGTTTCCTCTCAACTTTGCATTGCCAATTACTGATGAGACACATGAACTCGATGAACCATTAGTGTACAGAAAAAACCATCAGGGTAGTCACGTTTAATAGAAGCATCTGCACATTTGTATTTCACTACATGCTAAGCATCGCAAAAGAGGAAATGTAAAGTGTAAATGCTTTTTCTAACTAAAATTTGCATGTGTATGCCACTTTATGCATAATTGTCATCCCTAGCTAATGTTCCATCTTACAGAAAATTCAAGTTCTTTTTTTATGATGAGTTTCAAGTGCGTGTACCACTACGTGTCTGAGGCAATTCAAGGGAGTGGCGTCAGCACCTTTGCATGGTCAGGATTTTCCGGTACATCTCGGCCGTGAAACCACGAGGCAGGTAGTCTTATCTAGGTTAATTGGTTGTTCTGAATGTGGCTAATAAGAAGCTCTCTGTACCTGAGTCACATAATAGAACAGGTGCTTGTCAAGAACGTCTAGTCCTCTGAGAGTGAGACTCAGGGCCGTGCCGACATAAATTAGGGCCATGTGCGAAACTCTAAGTGAGGTTTGTTATCATAGTAAAATATACCAATAAAATAATAGATATGATATAATGTATTTACCAGAATACATCAAGAATCATACTATTTAATCTTGGTTGCATAACTTTTATTTAAACAGTTTCATTCTTGTGGTGTTCTTTAAAATAGAATTTGTGATGATTCGATTATTAGAATGATTATTTGTTGAATTGATTGACTACCATGGTGATTTTGTGATTCGTTTCTTGAATTTTCCATGGGCGAGAGGGGATCGAGAGGCCTGGTGCATGGTGGGGCTAAGGGGAGGCGGCCTGGCCGGACTTCGCGGCTGTTTTTATTCAGAATAGTATCTTTTTGTCCCTGTTATTTACCCAGGACTAAAGGTAGACCCCTTTACTTCTGAGTTGATAGTCCCGGTTGGGAAAAACTAAACTAATTTACTACTAGAACTAATTAATAGATTACTATAAAATTTAGAGGCCCCTGAAAAATGGGGGCCTGTGCGGTCGCACAGCCCGCACCCCCATGGGGCACAGGCCTGGTGAGACTATTGAGGACGTTGATGAGTCCTTTGAGCGAGCATGATAGTATTGTGAGACCCATGGGCCAGAGAGGCCATGCTGTGAGGTAGTAAGTGTGGGATTTAATACCACATAGCTAGCTAAGAGTGGGTGAGGCCAACTTAAATGGCTCCTTAGAAAGCACTACAACCTCAAGTTAACCCTTTTACGCAAAACGAGAATGAAAGTGCAAGCAGTGTAGGTGTGGCCCACCCAACATGAAGAGTGGGCCTGCACAGTTTTTTCGAGGCGGGATGTTACAATAAAAGGCTAATTTCATTGCAAATTACAAGTAATTTAATTACCTGGAACAAAGATTACACATATGTGATTACAATGACCAAAACGGCAAACCCTCGCAACAAGCTGCTGCATGGTGAAGACATCTTGTGAAGGCTTCCAAGAAAGTCGATGGCTAAAGACAAGCTGGTGCATGGTGGAGACTGGCAACCTGTCAAGCAGCATGCAGTCGTACCTAGGATAGTAGGACGCCATGACAATAGGACGACATGATCTCATGCACGACATGCTGGAACAAGCCTCACGTCTTGAACGAATTGTTGTCCGATCCCCTGCCACCAAGCAGTCACCGGCCTTGCGCCTTGGGATATCCTGGTGCCTCCCTTGCCCAACCAATTTGTTGAATAATGTACATTGTAACAAATTAAAAGAGAGGAATGAAGCTCCATTTGCCAATGATCATCCCCGGAATCTGCATAGGTTTGGTTGTGGATAAATGTGTGATGGGAAGACTAGGGAGCAGAGAGAGATGCACGGCATAAAGAAGGTGTGAGCGTATAAGTCACTACTGGAGACAAGAATTTCCCTATGGGTGAAAAACCTACAGGGAAAAAGAAAATGCGAAGGACAGGGCAGTTAATTGCGGTGAAATAAAGAGCCCTTGATCGTATCTTGTATCAACATGTCTGAAATTAAATCATATAGAAGTGGTGGAAGCAAGGAGAGACCAGGCTCATGGGTGGGTCAATGCAAGCTTAAAATGAATGTAATGGACAACCATCTACAAAGCCATGTGGCCAGTCTCAATAGAAGATTCATGAAGAGTTTCATGAGCATTAAATTTCATGCCACATCACCAATTTTGTTGATGTGATCGTTTTATGAGGAGAGAGAAGGAGTTTAATCATATTTGAGAAGAGTTTCATCTCCCATGAAACTCAACTGATACAATTGTCTAATTTGCAGTCTTTATAAGAGTGCGATGAAACTGTACACTGGGACTGGCCTTTCAATATTTTTTTTACCTCGGGTTAGGTTTCCCGTGGCAGCCATCTCCACGCGTAACAGCTCTTCTAACTCGAAGATCCTTAAAAGATGAAGAGGTATTTTACGGTACCTTATATGTATAGAGTATAGAGGATGGGCAATTTGATAATCTCCTCTTGTTGACAAATTTTTTCTCTTACTTCCATCACGGGTAAGACTGGCAAATGTGAATGTCGTGACTATATTAATAGAAATATTTACAATTCTGGCATTGTAATATTTTTTGACCGAAGTCAGCAGGAGAAGCCCCTACCTATTTTTTATTATTTTTATTCCACACCCGTTTAATTCGCTCCCACAGGGAATCGAACCCGGGTCTGTTGGGTGCTACTCAGGTGCTCTAACCACTAGGCTAGAGGCCCTTTCACGGCATTATAATATTTTAATAATATTATATTTGTGCCAATGAAATTTCATCATAATATTACATTTGTGCCATTATAATTTTTCCCATAATACCTATACTAGGCTATACTACCCACCTATACCACCTATACCACAGGTCAAGTTTTCACCAGTATAAAAAATTCTGAGCTGTCCGATCCTTTCATACTGGTCCAGTTTTATTATAGTATAAAGCATCGTAAAAGAACTCAAGATGAAATCAATGAATGCTGGAGACATCATAAAGTTACGGGCCAGTGATCTGATCGATTCAGATTTTAGTGATGCTCAAGTGATCATACAAAGCAATAAGAGGTATTTTGACAAATTGATGCGGACCTAAGGCCTATTCCTGATCCGATGTTGCATGAGAAAGAATCGATGAAACTGTTGGAGCATGCGAATCTTGGAGGAGAGAAGGTTTCGATGCCTGTTTGGGAACCGATTCTTCACCGATAAAAAAGCAGGGAGCATTGAGAATTGACTCCCACAGATTATCTACGTTGCTGGTCATTTTTCCTAGGATTCGGTTGCTCATTGGAGAAGACCTAAAACATCTGCCACCTTCATCACAAATGCTTTGGACAGGATAAACGTAGGATTAGTATGCTGACCACTAGCAAACAGAGGAGCAGTGTTTCGCCTTGTTCTCGATACTATGTGGCATCGCCCTGTGTCCCAGTACCTCTCATGCCATACTACGAAAAAAAAAAGAAGGTAACAAATAAAAGAGACTAGTGCCATCGGATTGCAAGCTAATGAGGTGATCAACTGATCGTCACCATCACCCAATCCGAACCTCTACTGCATTCATGGATGCAGTTTGCCTACCATATATAGGGAGAAAAAATGGTGGGAAGGTGAGGATTGACGAAGTTATATATGGCCATAGAGAGGATTTCTGGATTATTCAGAGACGAGATTTGCATTCATAAGGAGTAATAGCAAATTTTTTTTAGAGAACGTGCTTGGCACGTATTTCATTAAGAGAAGATGGAGGTTTACAAACATGAACAACACGCACAAAAGAAACTACAACAACACAACACCCCCAAACAAGACAACAACTAAGGCTACAACAGACAAGAATAACTGCGGCTCCACAAGCGTGCCTTTATTGGTGAAGACCGAAGAACGCCAAAAGACGAAAAGCCACGACCGACAGACGAGAACCTCAAAGAGCTTTCCCATAGCGGATCACTGAGACCAGAGTACTCACGACTACCAAAGCGACCAAACTACCAAACAACAAGCCCACCATGCCGGCGATGGAGAAGGCGACCGAGGCAGTAGCGGTCAGAGGGATAGGAGGAACTGTAGGACGATGCCTTCGGGAAGGGTACGGCGCAACAAGAGCGACGCCATGACCGTTTGTCGAAAGACAAACCAGGTTTTCACCCGACGGAATCAGAGAGGAGCGGGGGAGGAAAACCATGACAGTGCCCTCAGCAGGGAAAACTACGCAAAAACGTAGCCATTGCCAAACCGTGCAGGGTTTTCACCCATGGCTTCCAAACCCCGACTACACACTTAGCCTCAATGACCCCTCACCTCACAACCCAAGCAGGGAGCAGAGGGGGCAGGGGCGAATAGCTTCACGACCAGCACCGGCAATGGGAGCACAGAACCGACGCACACCTAGGGTACGCACACCTAGGGGAGGAGTAGAGTGGGGGAAAGGAGGGAGAGGGCAACCTTCCTAGAAAACAAGCCCATACAATCAGATCTGACGACGACCATGAGGAGCGGATGGATGACCGAGGCATGACCAAGGGAGGCGCCGAGCAGCGGGCCTCCAGACCCTGACGCCGGCGGAGGAGGCCGCAGAATCCAGGGCCCGGTCGCCCGAGGCCGTGCCGCTCAGGGTCCGCGTGGTGCAGGCCATTAGCGACGCCCGGCCGGGCCAGCAGAGGCCAGACCAAGCAGATCCACATCATGCCCGACGGATCCACCCTTGGAGGCCGCAGATCCGGGCCACCAAAGGGGGGTCCACGCCTGAAGGAGAGCACACCGCCCTCCTCGCCACAGCGGAGGCCCGGCCCCATCCCTGCTCAGGCGATGGTGAAGGAGGGCCGCTGCTGGGGGCCGCGAGCTAGGCCTAGCCGCTGCCGC
>CM014275.1:69310190-69357582 GCA_004135705.1 Alloteropsis semialata | reverse complement strand
CGGTGCCGCGCCGCTCGCCGGCGCCCAGGAAGAAGCGGAGCTCGGGGCTGCGCCACTTGTGGCCGCGCGCGCCAGCCGGGCCGAGCACACCCCGTCGAAGCCCAACTCCAAGCCTCAGATCCAGTTTTCGGGAGGGGAGGAGAGGAAGAAAGAGGAGGAGAAAGAAGGGGTGGGGATGGGGAGGAGTGGCCGCGGGGAGGGGGCCGCCGCCAGCCGCCGCGGCGGCGGGAGAGCTGGGAGGGGGGATGCTAAGGTTCGGTCTCTGTGTGGGTTCGGTCTCCGATGGAGGAGGAGAGAGGAGGAGGGGAGAAGAAAGAAGGGGGAGGGAAGAGCGACCGGGAGGGGGCCGCCGGCAGCGGCGTCCGCTGCCGGCGGCGACGACGGTGGTGGGGAGGGAGGCTAGGGTTTGGGGCTTGCTTGCGATTGAAATGCCCCAAAGCATAGAATAGGGTAATAGATCATCCAACAGCAATAAAGCAGAGTACACAGTAGCTGTGTGCACTTGTACTGGAGTATGTAATTCAAGTAAAACAAATCATTTCTTCAAATCAAAAGAGGGACGACAAAGTCTATTTTATTTCTCGAAACATCGGTACAGACTTTTACACACGCACGCACACTTATCCTTATAAATATACACACACAAACTCTATCTCTAGTAGCATCTTCGGAGACTGAGTCGGTTATTTTGATCTCGAGATTAACGGAGTTAGCACAGACACCGCGCTATCGACGAGCAGTGGAGGCACGTATGATGTTAGACTTTAGGAGTCCATGCGAATGCAAAAGCGGCGTTTCCATCTTTTTTAGAGCACGACACGTCCTAATTTCACTGCATATTTTGTAGCAATTTGACTGGAACTAAAGGTGGTTAAAAAGGCAAAAAAAGTGACATATATCAAAATAATCAGCCACAACCAGGAATGCAACCTTATCTAGTTACACAGGCTAAGCTGTCCTCTGGACGCATGCAGCTAAAAATGGCCAAGGCAAATGAGAAATGCAAGAAAACGGAACAAGACTCGTTTGAACACGCACGTATCCGCTGTGCCTCAAGGTGATCGTTGCCGTCACTGCTAATGATGTCCCGGTGCCTCCCTTTCCTCTGATCTTGGCACGTACTGTTTGGGGAGACGGAGTCAGGATAAGGCATGTCGAGGCCTCAAGGAGATCACTGAGAAGAGACGGGGTGGCTGTCTTGCTGAGTGCTTAAGAGACTGGCTGGCTTGGGGCCTTGGGCCGAATTGGCGCGGGAAATCATTGCAGCCCGCTCTAGCCATACGTTTGGGCCTTTTCGTGGTCGTGAGCTGGATGGGCCTTTAAAGTTCTCGTAGATATCCTGTGAGAAGCCTTTTCGTGGTCTCGTATTTAGAAATTCCGTGTTTGCTCAAAAAAAAAAGAAATTCCGAAGAGAAAAAACAACAAAAAGATTGGGCGGCCAGTGTGCTGCCTGAATTCTGAACAGGCCAGAAATTCCAGGTCAGCGATCTGATTCAGAGATCAATGGCGGTCACGTGTCCATATAAAACAATGCTACGCGAAATATTTATGTGTCTGTTTTTCCTTTCGCCATTTTATTAATTTAGCGTGTCATGATCGTGTCCATGGTCCATGCATGCGTGGTGATTTTGGACCTGAGCATTTGTCAGCTTCCCCCAGCTGCGTCGGACGCTAATTATAATGGTAACCGTAGAATTGAATTTGTGCGCGCTGTAACAAAGATGCCGACTTTTTTAATCTTTTGAAATGTCTACAGGTTGCAACTTGCGAGGATCAATTCAGAGCTGAGAGAGACGGCTTTGAGGAATTGAGGTTTAGGGTGATGCTTAAACTGATACTGTAGGCTATTCCGAAAGTGATGGAGGCTTGCACTTGTCTGTTCTCCCGAGAACCCCACCAGATATTAGTACTACTGACATATAAAAATGTCTTCATTTTTCCTTTCATTTGTTTATACCTATAAAAATATTTTTGTGTTTTTTATTGTGTTAGATTTAGAAAACACGCATTATAATCAAGTTGGGTCTCAAAGTAGAGTAGTCTTGATTTGAGGGGAAAAAGAGCACCATTTATTTGGAAAGAAAAAAGGGAGCAGTGATTTCTCCTTTTTTTTGTCAAAAGCTGATGACTTGGGCTTAGAGCAATGAATCCAGCTGATCTGCAGATCTGTCAGCAGATCAAAGCCCACAGTCCACTTCTCTCTTTACACAATCCACTGTGCTACTGGACTTGTGCCTGTGTTGTTGTGTATCGCGGTGAAGGACTTTAGTTCCTACAATTTGATTGGTTAAATTTTCTGTAGGAAAAGTGCATTGGAAAGTATGTCACAGAGAAGGGAGACATATTTTTCAATGCGTTACTTTTGGTAGAATTGTAGAAACAGGAACTAAACAAGGCCGAACAAATGTTGAACTGTGCCGAAAAGGAATAAAGGGCAAAAACAAATTTCCCCACGTGGCAACCCTCCGGCCAATTGAAGGCGGCATCGCTCCCTTTCGCCTTTCCTTGCCATGTACCAGTCGAATCGTCGTCGACCCATCCCCATCCATGATCCATGGCTGCATTTCGCGCACCAAAGCCAATATATCTCTCTCCCTCTCGCCTCCCACCGATGCCTAGTCCGTGACTGCGAATGCCACTCAAAAAATTTACATTCTTGCTGCACGCTTCCCGTCTCCGTCGCGCGGCACGCCACTCCGGCCGCCGAATCGAAACCTCTCGCTCCTGTGCTTACGTCCGTGGCGTGGTGCACGCCGGCACATGTGTAGCGCCAACTACCTGCGCTGCTGTCGCATGACAACTTGACAAGACTACGGGGCCGAGACTGCTCCTTGCCATTGACCCAGTTCTGAATCCTGAGCAGCAGTCAAGCTTTCTTCCAGGGAGAGGGGAGAGGGGAGAGAGGAGGGAGGGTCCTCTTCTTTCGCCTCTTCGTGCCCACTGGCCACCTGGCGACCCCAAAACCAGCATCTTGCTTTCCGACCATATAAGAGCTCCCTGCCGCCGCCCAATTCCGCCCCCCGGTTCCGCCGCCCATTGCGCCAAGAACCGATGCGGCTCGGCCCGGGATTCCGGCTCGCGACGGCGCCGGTGCTCTAGCGCCGATTCCGGCGAGGATTAGGCCAATGGGGGCGCTCCAGTTGATGCTTCTGCTGTCGGCGCTGCTCGCCGCCGCCGCGGCGGTGGCGGTGACGGCGGCGGGGGCGCGGCCGAGCGAGGTGGCCGTGGGCGCGCTCTTCACCTACGACTCCACCATTGGCCGCGCGGCGCGCCTCGCCATCGAGCTCGCCGTCGACGACGTCAACGCCGACCGCACGGTGCTCGCGGGGACCCAGCTCAAGTTGATCACCCAGGACACCAACTGCAGCGGATTTCTCGGGACCATCGAAGGTTGGCTCTTTGCTTCCTCTACTATCAAGAGCTACAATTGGAGTTATTTCGAGCACAAAGATTGAAATTAGAATAGCGATTCTTATTTTTATTTTTTGCAAAAAGCAATAGTACGGTTTTGACTGGAGGTCAGCTCTTTGGCCACATTTCGAGTGATCAGTGAAGCTAGCCCTAATTGCTGTTCTTTTAACTGGATTGATCTGGCCCTCTGTTTGTTCCAACCATTTACAAAAGTGAAGTGGCGACAAGGAAGAAAAATTGCGGCTTTAGCACTAACCAAGAGAACAAGTGACCAAAGAGACTAACGTGTCAAGTGGCTGTTGCCTCATTTCTGAGCTTCTTTTTAAGTGTTTAAGACCATTACCCTCCTACAACTTAAGCCTAAGGGTCATTGATAGATGATAGTGGTGGGAAGAGGCCCGCACAATCTGACTTGTACATCTGTTCTTGGTGTGGTAGGCCTTTTAATTTATTGATCTGCAATCTGCAAACCCTTAAAAAAACCAAAGTGGGCACCACTACTTGATTCAGAATGCCAGAATTTGCACGTTGAGTGTTGGTAATTAGCATTTATTATAGTAGTTAGTAGCCTTGCTGAGTTGCTTTGCAATCTTTTTTACAGTACCACGTCTTTTGGCACATGTAGGAAGAAAGCATGCTCTCTTCATCCTTTTCATTGCCTGAAATTCAATTGATACTCGTCATACACTTAAGAACAGAGGTAGCAGTTCCTTGTACAGTTTCATTGTCTTAGCATTTGTTTCCTTTTTATATGAGATTCCCTTCGTGGTTAGGTAACCCAAATTATAGGACCTTGACTACCAAGAAATATTCATTTCCAGTGTATTATTGGTCAAGGTGCCCTCTTGCCCATTATTTATAATCTCTCCTTATTAGTTTAATGCAATAATTGCTTGCCTCCTGTCTCGTGAGATGATTGTTAATGTTTAAACTGGAAATTGAGAAAGCAACTGTTTGCTTGAACTTATGATAACGCCCTTTCTTTAGAGTTTTGCTAACCCGACTGTCTTGGAAATAGAGGAGAAACAGACAAAAAGCATACCGGTGCAATGGTACCACAAATGGCACAACTTATGAAATTGCTTATAGTATTTCGTATGGTGCAAGAAGCATGTCTCTACTATTAGGGAGCATCCAATTCCTCCCTTTCTTCTCTTGCAAGATTCCTTTTTCCTTTTTGTGTCATTGTGTGAGCATCAGAATAAACAGATTTATTGGAAATTGCTGCTTTTTATGTTAGAGGCTGCACTACTTTTTTGCTGTTGTTGTCAGACGATAAAGTTTTCTTAACATGAGTCAAGTTTTAGGAAGGTAGATCCTATAGCCCACTTTTGAGCAGAATGAAAACTTACAGATGTCAAAACTTAGTATCGATTTATTTGCTGTAGCTACTGCTCACTTGGATAGTCCATGAACTGATTCATAAAAATTTTACTTGGTTGCAGCATTGCAGCTAATGGAAAAAAATGTAGTTGCTGTTATTGGCCCACAGTCCTCTGGGATAGGCCATGTCATCTCCCATGTTGTCAATGAGCTACATGTTCCTCTTCTATCATTTGCGGCCACGGACCCAACTCTTTCTGCAACGGAGTATCCTTATTTCATAAGGACAACCATAAGTGACTATTTCCAAATGAATGCCATTGCTAGCATTGTTGATTACTATCAGTGGAAAGAGGTGACTGCTATATTCGTTGATGATGATTACGGGCGAGGTGGTGTGTCAGCCCTTGGTGATGCACTTGCAGCAAAGAGGGCAAGGATTTCATATAAAGCAGCTATTCCTCCAAATTCAAATGCAGACATGATTAATGATGTCCTGTTTAGAGCAAATATGATGGAATCAAGGGTCATGGTTGTGCATGTCAATCCTGACACAGGGTCGAGAATATTTTCTATTGCTAACAAGCTCCAGATGATGGCCAGTGGCTATGTCTGGATAGTAACTGATTGGCTAGCTGCTGTCTTGGATTCCTCAACGTCTAGAGATCTTAAATATATGAGTCATATTCAGGGACTGATTGTTCTTCGTCAACACACTCCTGAATCTAATGCGAAGAATATGTTCATATCTAAATGGAATAATGTGGCTCGTAATAGAAGTATTACTTCTGGCTTGAACTCATACAGTTTTTATGCATATGACTCAGTTTGGGCTGTTGCTCGTGGTATCGATCAATTTCTCAATAGTGGGCAACAGATAAACTTCTCTACAGATCCAAGGCTGCACGATTCTAATGGAAGCACTCTGCAGCTATCAGCTCTCAAGATATTTGATGGTGGTGAGCAGATGCTACAGCAATTTCTTCTCACAAATTTTACAGGCCTAACTGGTCCAGTCCAATTTAATTCAGACCGCAATTTAGTGCGCCCAGCATATGATATCCTTAATGTTGGTGGTTCTGGCTCCCAGTTGATTGGTTATTGGTCCAATTACTCAGGCCTCTCTGTTACTGCTCCTGAAATTTTGTATCAGAAGCCACCAAATACTTCTTCAATTTCCCAGCGGCTCCACAATGTGGTCTGGCCAGGTGATTCCACCACTACACCAAAGGGGTGGGTTTTCCCAAATAACGGCCAGCCTCTGCGAGTTGGTGTTCCAATCAAAGCAAGCTTTAAGGAATTAGTGGCAGGTGGCAGGGGCCCTGAAAATGTGACTGGTTATTGCATTGATATATTCAATGCAGCAATTAAACTGCTTCCTTACCCAGTTCCGTGCCAATTCATAACAATTGGGGATGGTACAAAGAACCCTAACTATGATGACATCATTAAGATGGTTGCTGCCAATGTATGGTCTCATTCTTTCTTCCTGTGTTTTAACCATTTTGTTGTGATTCCTCTGATTTATTTCATTTCATTTAGTCCCTTGATGCAGCTGTAGGCGACTTTGCTATTGTGAGAAATAGAACAAAGATTGCAGAATTCACGCAGCCTTATATTGAATCAGGGCTTGTGATAGTAGCGCCGGTGAAAAAAGCTACTTCAAGTGCCTGGGCTTTCCTTAAACCTTTCACATTGGAGATGTGGTGTGTAACAGGTGCTCTTTTTATTTTCGTGGGGATAATTGTTTGGATTCTTGAACATCGGTCTAATGAGGAGTTTCGAGGCTCTCCACGACGACAATTTATAACAATATTTTGGTACGCTTCTGTTGCTACTTAGGGATGAATTCTATCCGTTACCAAGTCAGGCTTGAGTTGACTTTCATGAGGCAGAGCACGTAGCTTTATTTAATTCATGCTGGTCTCATGATTAACTATTATTTTATTAATTATTGGTGATTTTATAAATGTTAAATGTCAGGAATTGACTGACATTTCATTCTTATATTTCAGGTTTAGCTTCTCAACAATGTTCTTTTCACACAGTAAGTCCATTAGATCCGTCACATGATATCATGTTTAACTCATCCATGATGCTTTTCCTGTCTGGATGGAAACATTTTAACGAGAAACTCACTTCAGGACAAAACACCGTAAGCGCACTTGGGCGGTTCGTGTTGATCATATGGTTGTTCGTTGTGCTGATCATCAATTCAAGTTATACTGCTAGCTTGACGTCAATCCTCACAGTCCAACAGCTCGCAACAGGAATTACTGGGATCGATGATTTGATTTCAAGTGGTTTACCTATTGGATATCAGGCTGGAAAATTTACCAGAAATTACCTGATTGAAGAGCTCAATATTCCTGAGTCTCGATTGGTACCGCTTAATACAATCCAGGAGTACGCTGATGCCCTTAAACGTGGACCAAGAGACGGTGGTGTTGCTGCAATTGTTGATGAGATGCCATATGTTGAGATCTTCTTGTCATACCACTGCAATTTCAGAGTAGTGGGACAGGAGTTCACAAAGGAGGGATGGGGCTTTGTACGTTCATCGTCCTTTTCCTAATACTTTTGTATTCATTCATCAATTTTTTTGTCACTCCTCCCATTGCATTTCGGGGAAGTATAAATCCATGTCTGGTACCGTAATGGAAATAATTCATTGTTCTTCCTTACAGGCATTCCAGAGAGACTCCCCCCTTGCTGCAGACTTATCAACAGCCATCCTTCAACTTTCAGAGAGTGGCCAGCTTCAGAGAATTCACGACGAATGGTTCACACGGCCTAGTTGTTCCTCTGATGACAGTGAAGTGGGAGCAACCAGGCTTGGCCTCGGAAGCTTTTGGGGCCTTTTCCTCGTATGTGCCCTGATATGTCTCTTCGCTCTGCTGGTGTTCTTCATACGAGTCTGCTGGCAGTATAGCAAGTACTCCAATTCTGAAGCTACCGGTGAGCCCAGTGCAGCTGATGCTGAAACTGCTGCTGCCCCCGCCGCAGCCGTTGATGCTGCCGAAAGACAGCGGAGGCCATCACGCCTTGGTAGCTTTAAAGATCTGATGCAGTTTGTCGACAAGAAAGAGGAAGAAGTTAGGAGAACGATGAAGCGAAGGTCAAGCGAGAAAGATAACCAAGCTGCAGGATCCTCAGAAGCTCAGTCAGTGGCTTCCGCATAGAACATCCTTTCCGACTTCAGTTCTTCAGAAGGCATAGCAGGAAAGCACAGCGGATTACATATTGAAATAGGTTCTTGTTCAAAAGATATATAGTAGGATGATCTAACTTGCTTGGGATGAAAAGGCTTTGTTGTTGTAGGATGATCTAATAATCCATTTTTTTTCATCGGGTCATTAGAATTTCGTCTCACACATACCACACGAATTTGTATAACAATTGGTTCCTGCAATTGACTTCTTTTTCAATCTGTGCGAAGTGATTCGTTGAGACAAGTTTTACAGAACCTTCTGCTTCCATTCATGAGGTGTGTTATATAGTTTTATAGGACTAGGAGTATAGACTAAATCTAACCCGTGATTATAGGGGCAAAAAGGGCAATTATCTTTGTGTCTTTATTTTTTTTTCAGACCTGAAGGCCGTCACTTCACATTGCATTCTCCGGCATTTTGACAGGAAAACACTTGTGTTCTTTGTATCGTCACACGGTCACACCCCTGATCCCGAGGAAGGCGTTCTTCCAGCGACACAACCCCTGACCCGCCACAAGCGCTAATGGAAGGATCAATGAGTAGTATGAAAGACCTCAATGAAAGAACCATGCCAACACTGCAGCGTAGTTACAATTTTACCCCTACGGTCGTAGGGTAATAACATTGCGCTCCATTCGTTGGCTATAATTTGTTTGACGAACGACCACCTCACACACCTTAGGGGGTGTTATGCATAAAGTTTATGAAATGCACAGAGAGAAGAAATGAACTGACACGGTTCTTAAGATGTAAACTTTATGCAAAATACGGGGAACTAAACACGTCCTTAATGTACCCAATTGACTCAGCCGTATAGTCAACTTATCAGAGCAAAAGGTAACCCTAAAGTCTATGAGCATGCAGTGAAACGACACCGACACTCCGGCAATCTTCGTAGCAATGTTCGGATGGGAGGTAAAAAATTGTCTAGGGTATTAAATGCTACTTTGACCACTAATTAAGGGTATTAAATAAAGTCAGTTTACAAAACTACCTCCACAACCCCCTGTCAAATTCGCGAGATGAATCTAATGAGACCTTTGACCACGCGATTAGAGGATGATTACTGTAGCATTACTGTAGCAAATCATGGATTAATTAGGTGCAGTAGATTCGTCGCGCAAAGTTGCACTCATCTGTGAAAAGGTTTTGTAAATAAACTTTATTTAGGCCCTCATGCATGCGACAGTAATCCGGGATAATTTTTTTGTCCCGGTTGCCGAACACGGCCCAAGTCCTTGTCTTGGACTCTTGGTAGTCAGCAAGCCATCTCACTATTCATAGTCTCTTCACAGCTCATACATGCTAAAAAGGTTTTTTTCATGGGACCTACCACGAATTAAAGCTAAGAGTCAAAGAGGACAGTAGCAATCCGACAATGCAGGAATGAGGGATTGCGATCCTTGATTATACTGGTATGCTGGGAGGTCTGGAAAGAACGCATCGCTCGGATTTTTGATAGAGCCGAGTCACCCTTGTTTATAGTGCTTTCGAGGATCAAAGATGAGGCTAGGACATGGACTCTAGCCGGCGCAAAGCATTTAGCGCTCCTGTTGTATAGAACATGATTTTTTTTCTCTTTTGAGGAGCTTTTTGCTCTTGTTTTGTTTTGTGGCCGTCGGCCTCCCTTTCTTCTAATTAATATAATAGGCAGCTCTTCTGCCGGTTCGCTTTCAAAAAAAAAAGACAATGCAGGAATGAGGAATTACAGGCCCTTGCTCGCGTAATTGCCATCACCAATCCGATTGAAGCTACTGCCTTTTGACTATACACGTCTCTACCAAGGGCAAAGACGTGAGCATTTTACAGACCGGGCCGGGTTCGGGGACAAAAAAAACCTAGGTTTTTTGCCTTAAAAATCCTGCTCATGGGACGGACCTCATTTTCACGTTGGGCCAAGGTGGACTCGGTTTTCCCGCTTTTTTCAATGAGAAAATAATTTATTTAAATAGTTTGGGTCGGGCTCGGGCCGAGAAAAAATTTCTGAGCTTCATTTGCTTTGTCCAAGCTCATCCCATTAAATATCATGGACGAGTCAAAACCCGTCAGGCTCGGGCTGGGCCGGTAATGCTCAGCTCTACAAGGACTCATATCCGCCTTCTGCAAGGCAGATAAGAGATTCAGCTTCCAGTCCATCTACAACCCATCATCCTCCTCTGCCCTTTTATCCTCCCTCCCCCTTCCTCCTTCTTTCCCAACACCGATGGCTGCTCACCGCTGTCGCCGGACCACGCCCATGATAACTCATCGAAGGTACCGCCGCTCGGCTCCGGTGGCGCGGCTACGCTCCCCGCCATCTCAACTGCCACTACTGCCGACCGATGAGCCGCCCCGAAGTTCCATTTACACCTATAGGACACAGATGAGCCCCCAAACGAACCCAACCCTAAACTCTAACCTAGCCCCTAACCCTAACATCCATCGCAGCCACCCCCCGCTGGCCTCGACCACCACCAGGGCCTGACAGGCACCTCGCCGCTGGACGCTCCCACCCACAGCCCACCCCTCTACCTAGGTCATACCCTCCGCCTTGTCTTCTCATCGAGAGTGCTCAACCGCCGGCTGCAGGGAAGATGAAAGCGTCGGGAGAAAGATGAAGGAGATCGTGCGACCGATAACAGCCACATGAATCTCAAACACCGGAAGAACATTGTAAGGGGAAGAGGAACGAAAACTTCTAGAAGATATATATAGGTATCTTCCATATCCATCTGGTCCAATTCAAACGCAAACTGAATTCATCGTGACTTTTTCCTCCATTTTTCTCTATATTTCGCCCTTTTATTTCTTGCACTACGCCACAAATGATTCTCTCTCTCTCTCTCTAAGGCCACAATAATAGAAACTGGTGAAGAATTTACAATGTAGAGGTTAGATTGTGAAAGCTACAAAAAAGCTGCCTATTTTACACTTGAGTTTATAAAAAGTGCTTGCCATGATTCAAAGTAGAAACAAGGGCATCAAGGTCATAAGAATGGCTAGTGACGAGTGGCAACTCGAATAGAGGGATTGATGTTCTACTTTTTCCAATCTATTTTTAGTGGTAGAATTTGTTTGATGTATGCCGTAGAGTGCAAACGGATTTGTCCATAGACCTATAAATAGGGCAGGTTTTATGGAACCAGCAAGATAATAATAATTTATGAATTCACAAATAAACCCACTTACATTTTTCGTGCTAGCATTGTAGCAGCAAACCTAGAGAGCATATCAAGCTGCTATCCGCCTTCATGGTGGTTGAGGTAAGCCCTGCTCGCCTAGTGCCGATCAGAGCAGCGACGGATCTAGCTATTGTAATGCTGGATTCATTCCTCGTCGCCGCCAACGGTACCAAGCCACCATCGCTAGTCGCTACCATAGCCATGGTCGTCTTCGGCTACAAGTTCAAATGGAGAAAACTCAGGGGAAAACGTCACGCCGCATCGTGTTCCGTCAACTGTGCAGACTTACAACAGCATATTCGGGCTATGTCGAACAAAGTCGAGCTCCGTGAGAGTGCGCAGGAGAATTTTAGAATATTCTTTAGTTTTTTCCAATAATTTTTATGTTACATTTTAAAATACTTCACAATAATTGAACGCGGACAACGACTCTTGTGGACTCCAATTTGCACCCTACCCATCTTGGAATTGCTGGAGGAATTTGGGAAACCGAATGAGACGCAGTCTTGCCAAACTTGTGGCATCTAGCCAAACGACCAAATGTAGTCACTGGTCAATTTGGTTAGCATTTCAGGATCTCAAAATTACTGGTCAGTGGCTACTGATCGGATGGCTGTAACTTGGGGGTCTTGGGCACGAAAATATCCATCCTTCCCCTGGCGCCCCGGACAAAATTCTCTCCTTGCGTCGCCGTTCATCCCCTCGTCTCTTGCTCGTTGGCTCACTCGCTGTCTCTGTTGTGCTTCCATCATTCGTGATTCACACACCTGCGAATTCGCTGCTGCCGCATTCTGAGTTTAGTCTCGGACTAGCTGTCAATCATGTGCTCCGATACTGACCTCATTCTTCAAACTTCCTCCCGGCCTCTCAAGCTTCTTCAATTCCCGGCCTCTCGGGAAGAGGGAGAGTGGTCGGCTCCTCGCCAGTTGTCCTCTTCACTCTCCACCTTCCTTGCCCACCTCAAAACCAGAATCTGGCTTTACATCCAAGGCCCCGGCTTTCGGCTCCCCCCGTGCTCTAGCACCGCTGGGATTCGGGCCAATGGGCGCGGCTCACCTTGTGATTTTGTTCTTGGCGCTCGCCGCCGCCGCTAGGGCGGCGTGGGCGGCCGGGGCGCGGCCGAGCGAGGTGGCCGTGGGCGCCCTCTTCACGTACGACTCCACAATTGGCCGCGCGGCGCGGCTTGCCATCGAGCTCGCCGTCGACGACGTCAACGCAGACGCCACGGTGCTCGCGGGGACGAAGCTCAGTCTGAAGCGCCATGACACCAACTGCAGCGCCTTTCTTGGGACCATCGAAGGTTGTTTTTTTATCGCTTCCTCTATTTCATTCAACTATTCAAGTCCATGCGCCAAGAATTAGAATTGGCGTGTCAAGAGCTAGAATTAGAATTAGAAATTACCTGCAGAAGTCACAGTGTCGAGGCCTCTTTGAATGCAAAGCTCAACTCTTTGAGTATTTGTTTCTCTTATCTTTTATCTTAGGATCAAGCACAAAATAGGGGGGAAACACTAGGAGTATAGTAACCCTGGAACAGTTTTGATTGTCCATCTAAACACTGAACAAAATCCTACTAACTCAATTCAATCCCGGAACAATCCATCGCCCCAAGGCCGGCTTTGGAATCCTCTAATGCTGAAATGGAGGTGGTTTTGAATCGATCAGTCACCCGGTCCCTTCTGCCCCTTCCCGCGACATGTTCGTGCCTACGTACAGCCTACCACTAAATATTCAGTTCCCATGTACTAGTATTGGTTACTATTAGTTTAGCGTCTTAGTCAAACTAGGTCAAGGTACAATATTGGTCCAATTTTATATTCATGGCTTTTATTTTAGTGCAATGATTGCTGGGCTCATGTTCCATGAGATGATTTATTAAAGTTAACAACTACTCCTATTTTGTTAATCTTAAGATGACATTCCAGTAAAAAAACGAGATGATGACATTGCCCTTGATGCGTGGATACTTGCAAAATCTCCCATGCCACATAAGTGTCAGTATCAGTTACTTTTGTAATTTTCAAATGAATAAGAATAGTTTCGACAACTGGTCGATACCCCCCGACCCCTCATTCTTCTCATGATTCCCACTCTCTAGATCGCTTCCACTCTTCCCCTCACTATGGCCTTGTTTAGTTGGAGCAAATTAGTGCAATTCAACCAAAAGTCACGCATTGGAAAATGTGCACCCCTCTCTGCAACACGCTTCCCAATGCACTTTTTCTACAGGAAATTCAACCAACTTTCACGAACTAAATAAGGCCCATGTGTGTATTTGTATATCTGTATCCATTCTGGTCTATCTAGGCAATTCTGCTAACTTAATTGTCCTGGCAATAGAAGAGAAACAGACAAAAAGAATAACGGTGGTGGAGTGGTGGATAGCTTATGAAATTGGTTAAGGTATTCTGCAGGGTGCTCGGGACACGAAACATGTGTCAGCTGCTATGGAGCATCCAATTTTTCACTTTCTTCTCATACAAGATTCCTTTCTCTCTGTGCTGCGCATGAGAACAAGTAAAATGGATAGGTTCATTGCGGACTGCTTCTTTGTTGGAATCACAACTACTTTTCCTGTTTTTTATCTTGACATGCATAAAGTTTTAGGATAAAGTTGGTTGGATCTTTATAGCCATGAGTAGAATCAGCTGTCATCTTTTCTGGGCTTGCAAAACGTGAGAATTTAGCTTCAGTTTCACAAATTGTCACTACCACTCACGTTATGCATGAACTGATTCATTGAAGCCTTACTTGGTTGCAGCATTGCAGCTAATGGAGGAAAATGTAGTTGCTGTGATTGGGCCGCAATCCTCAGGGATAAGCCATGTCGTCTCTCATGTTGCTAATGAGCTACATGTTCCTCTTCTGTCATTTGCGGCCACGGATCCAACTCTTTCTGCATTAGAGTATCCTTACTTCTTAAGAACAACCATAAGTGACTACTTCCAAATGAATGCCATTGCTAGCATTATTGATTACTATCAATGGAAAAGGGTGACTGCTATATACGTCGATGATGATTATGGGCGAGGTGGTGTGTCCGCCCTTGGTGATGCACTTGCAGCAAAAAGGACAATGATTTCGTATAAAGCAGCTATTCCTCCAAAATCAAATTCAGACATGATAAGTGATGTACTGTTTAGAGCGAATATGATGGAATCTAGGGTCATGGTTGTGCATGTCAATCCTGACACGGGGATGAGAATATTTTCTGAAGCTAACAAGCTCCAGATGATAACCAGTGGCTATGTCTGGATAGTAACTGATTGGCTGGCTGCTGTCCTTGATTCCTCGTCATCTAGAGATTCTAAAAATATTAGTCATATTCAGGGACTAATTGTTCTTCGTCAGCACGTTCCTGAATCTGATGCCAAGAATAAGTTCATATCTAAATGGAACACTATGGCTCGTAACAGGAGTGTTACTTCTGGTTTGAACTCATATGGTTTTTATGCCTATGACACTGTTTGGACTGTTGCTCATGCTATCGATCAATTCCTCAATAGTGGGCAACAGATCAACTTCTCAACAGATTCCAGGCTGCACGATGCAAATGGCAGCACTTTGCGTCTATCAACTCTCAAGATGTTTGACGGTGGTGAGCAGATGCTGCAGCAGCTTCTACTCACAAACTTTACAGGTGTGACAGGTCCAGTCCAGTTTGGTTCAGACCGCAATTTAGTACTCCCAGCGTATGATATCATTAATGTTGGTCATTCTGGCTCCGGCTTGATTGGCTACTGGTCTAACCATTCAGGCCTTTCTGTTGCTGCACCTGAAACTTTGTATCAGAAGCCACCAAATACATCTACAGGTGCCCAGCAGCTGAATGATGTGGTATGGCCAGGTGATTCCACTACTATTCCTAGGGGTTGGGTATTCGGAAACAATGGCCAGCCTCTGAGAGTTGGAATTCCGAATAAACCAAGCTTTAAAGAATTAGTGTCAAGCGGAGGCCCTGTTAATGTGACGGGTTATTGCATTGATATATTCAACGCGGCAATTAGACTGCTTCCTTACCCAGTTCCTTACCAGTTTGTAACTATTGGGGATGGCAGACAAAACCCAAGCTATATTGGTATTGTTACAATGGTTGCTAACAATGTATGCCTTCATTCTTTGTTCCAGTTTTTTTCACCATTTGTTGTCATTCCTCTGATATTTTTTTCCATTTTCATTTAGTCCCTTGATGCAGCTGTAGGCGATTTTGCTATAGTGAGAAATGGAACACAGATTACAGAATACACACAGCCTTATGTTGAGTCAGGGCTTGTGATAGTAGCGCCAGTGAAAGAAGTAACTCCAAGTGCCTGGGCTTTCCTTAAACCTTTCACATTGGAAATGTGGTGTGTCACAGGTGCTCTTTTTATTTTGGTGGGGATAGTAGTTTGGCTTCTTGAACATCGGATTAATGAGGAATTTCGAGGCCCTCCACGGCGACAAATTACAACAATATTCTGGTGCATTTCTGCTGCTACTTTATGGATGTGCTTTATCCTAGTTTACCATATCTGGTTTGAGTCAAAGTTCAGACTGGGAATACCATTATGATGTCAAAATGTTTCTAGCTTTATTTAATTCATGCTAGGTTTATAACTTAATGCTATTCTACTGGTGTTTTTTCTAAATGCTAAACTTTTTCTAAATGCTTAACTTGCTAAACTTCAAAAAATTACATATTACGTGTTTCTCTTTCAGGTTCAGCTTCTCAACGATGTTCTACTCACACAGTAAGTCCAGCAGATGTGTCACATGATAGTAACCCTTCCATTATTATTTCCCTGTATGGATGGCAATGTCTTGACGAGAAAAACTCACTTCAGGAGAAAACATCGTAAGCGCGCTTGGGCGGTTCGTGTTGATAATATGGCTGTTCGTTGTGCTGATAATCACTTCAAGCTATACTGCTAGCTTGACGTCAATCCTCACAGTTCAACAGCTCGATACAGGAATTACAGGGCTTGATAGTTTGATTTCAAGTTCTTTACCTATCGGGTTCCAGAATGGAAAATTTACCAAAAAATACCTGATTCAAGAACTCAATATTCCAGAGTCCCGATTGGTATCACTAAATACAATCCAGGAATATGCTGATGCGCTCAACCGTGGACCAAAAAATGGTGGTGTTGCTGCGATTGTGGATGAGAAGCCATATATGGATATCTTCCTATCACACTACTGCAGCTTCAGAATAGTGGGACAGCAATTCACAAGGGAAGGATGGGGCTTTGTACGTTCATCATCCTTTCACTTGTTCTGTGTCTTAATTCCTTTCATTTGGGGATTCCTCTCATTGCATCTCAGAGAAGCATAAATCCATCTCTAATTCTCTATTACCCTAAAGGAAATGACTTATTCTTGTTCATTGTTTTGCTTTACAGGCATTCCAGAGAGACTCCCCCCTTGCTGCAGACATGTCGACAGCCATCCTTCAACTTTCAGAGAGTGGCCAACTTCAGAGAATTCACGACGAGTGGTTCACACGGCCTAGTTGCGCCTCTGATGATGAGAGCCAAGTGGGAGCAACGAGGCTTGGCATCGGAAGCTTTTCGGGCCTTTTCCTCATGTGTGCCCTTATATGTCTCTTCGTACTGGTGGTGTTCTTCATCCGAATCTGCTGGCAGTATAACCAGTACTCCAATTCTGAGGCTGCCGGTGAGCCTGGTTCAGCTGATGCTGCTGCTGCTGCAGCAGCTGATGCTATCCAGAAACAGCGGAGGCCATCACGCCTTGGCAGCTTCAAAGAGCTGTTACAGTTTGTCGACAAGAAGGAGGAAGAGGTACGGAGAACAATTAAGCGAAGATCAAGCGACAAAGATAACCAAGCCGGAGGTTCCTCGGGTGCACTGTCAGTATCTTCAGCATACTAACGTTCTTTCAGACTTCAGTCCTTCAGATGGCAAAGCTTGCAAGTACATTAACAAGACAACATATTGAACAGATACATGTATATAGCGGTTGTATATTTTGATCCAAGTACTTCTTTTCTTAAGGATCATTAGGATTGTCTCTGATATACATGGTCTGTATTTGACCACTATCCTTTCATCAGCAATTGGCATTGTCTCAAGATTGTGCAAAGTAGTTTCTTTCAGTTGCTTTTCTAGCAGGCATCTTTCTGGCTTTCCTCTGACTGATCCGGTGTAACATGTTAAACCTAGCAGGAAGTAAATATCTTGTTTGAGTCAAAGTTCAGACTACTAGATGCTGTTTAACCAGTACACATATTTGGTGATGGGTTGATTGGCGAAGTGCCATGAGCTATTTGGTTGTCGCTCTGAATTCTGAAACCCTGAAGCCTGAAGCTCTGAACTGAGCTTTCAAGTGGGAACAGATTGGCCGTTGGGCTGTTACCCAGATCTGGTCAGCCTCTCGTGGGCACAATAGGCCATCCCCAACCCTTGGTTTCCATAGATGATGTCTATGTTGTCAAATAAGCAAGACACTATATTTAGAAACTACATCTCTCAATGCATAGTTTCTTCATGTAGGACCATAATTAATACTCAATCCATCATGTTCTCTCATCTCTACCAATCATATTTGTTGTTTAATTATCATGAGGACACTACCATCTCTCAATGCATGACTTGGTGGTGTCCAGTGCATAGGTTCTCGTGATGACACTGGGTCTTGCATGAGACCCAGTTTCTTCCTCTCTCCACCCTCTCTCTTATTTAATATAGTGCCATGTAAGCTAAAAATCCTAGTTGGTAATGTAATTAATGCTATGAAAACCGTCCTAGATGGAGGGTTGGGGATGCCCTAAGGCCATCCCCAACCCAAGTAGTTTCCATACTTGCCATGTCATCTAGACACTAGTATGAAAACTATAGTCCCAATGCATGGTTTCTTTAAAATAAATCATCTAATTCTATCTCTTCTCTCTCCATTCCTCCTCCAATCCCCTTTCTTCTTGTCTTGGTTCTTGTGTAGACATGGTTTCTCTATCTTTTTTTCTCATTAACTATCATGCCACATCAGATTCTTGCTTACTTGGTATGGTATTTAATGCCATAGAAACTATCCTAGTCATTGAGTTGGGATGGCCTAATGATCCAGTCGCCTTGGTCCTGCGCGGCGGACCGAAACGCGGCGTTGGTTAACAGACAAGCCCAGACTCCCAGACGCGCCCGGGATTGGATTTGGGAGGGGAAATGGAGCTGCACAGTTGTTCTTGTTCGACTCGACTAGTCGAGAGTCGAGACACGCTATGGCCCATGGACAGGCAAGTTATTTCGGTACCCTTGCGCCCAACCGCCAGCAGCCGCACACTTCGCACTGGCACTCTTTCTAGCACCGGCAGATTGAGCGAGTTTTCTACCGCGTGAAAAAAAAGGTAAACTAAGCCGCTTGGTTGGTTAGCTTTTAACGTGCCCGCCCAAATTTAAGCCTTGGATTTGTACGGCACCATATTTTTTTATTTACTGTAGAAATGGTACAGTTATAATGTTGTCTTTGACAATAAAATATAGAGAAAAGTTTAGTTTATGCCTTTTAATTATTACGAGTGTCTGATTTTCTCAACCATCTACTGCAAAATCGGACATCATAGGCAATCCAACTATTGAAACCGAGCAAATTTGACCCTTTGAATGGTTTCGAAGGTGGTTTTGCATTTTCTAAAATATTCAAAACAAGTGGTTTAATTAAAAAAGTAATAACTAATTAATTTCAAATTAGAAAAATACAAAACCAGTACCAAAAAAATCTAAAAATGTAACCTATGTGCTGGTATTCTATTGGGAGTTAGTTGAATCTTATTTGTTCTTATTTATACTATTTTATTATTTCTAGCCATGCTTGTTATTTATAAGATCCAAATAGCTCTCCATAGAGTAGTAACATATAGGGGTGGGCATTCGGTTTGTTCGGTTTCATCGGTTCGGTTTCTACGGTTTTTTAAAAAATCGGTTTTTGAAAACTAACAACCGAAGTAGCTGTCTATAGATGGCCATATGGCACGAGCCCATTGGGCCGGCCCAAAGCACGAAAATTTGGCCCGGCACGGCCTTTTGTGGGCCCGTGCAGCCCGGCCCGTATAGAGGGCCGTGCTTGGGCTGGATGTTGGGCACGCGGGCCGGCCCGGCCCGGCCCGATAAAGGCCGGGCCCAACGGTCGGCACGACGGGCCCCACGATCGGCACGAAGATAGCAAAAAAACACCTCATATTTATAATAAATGTTTGTTCAATTTTATATTTGTGTGAATTTTTTATGGGTATCTGTGAAATTTATGAGTTTCGTTGAGAAAATAATTGTGGTTTTTATTTATCTGTCAATATTTTAAATTGATTGATGTATTTTTTTGATTTACAGGGCCTGGGCTGAGCACGGGCCCATGGGCTCCATGGGCCGTCGGGCCGGCCCGGCACGCCTAAGGACTGGCCGGGCCGTGCTTGGGCGGCCAGGTGAGCCCGTGGGCCGGCCCGGCCCGGCACGGCAGTTCACCGTGCCCTATCGTGCCCGTGCCTTGACGGGCCCGTGCCGGCCGTGCCCGGGCCGGGCCGCCCGAATGGCCATCTATATAGCTGTCCAAAAACAAAAACCGACCAAAATCGGTTCGGCTAGTTCGATGCGGTTGTTCGGTCCACCGAACTTTTTCCCAGAGAAGGAACTCGATCTACAAAGAGATGCAAATCAGAAAAATATTTAAGCTTTTTCGCATAGACGCCATGTGCATCGCTGTAGCCTGCTCCTTGCGCGATGCGCCGCTGCGCCTCCTTGCGCTCACTCAGCGAGAGATGCGGTGCCGTAGAGCTGACAGAAGAGAGAGAGGGAAGGAGATGCGAGAGGGACGGAACGGGAACGGACTCACGGTGTTCACGTGCGTTGAGGGGCTGATGAACAGGTACGTGATGATGGGCCTTGTTTGGCCACTGTCTCAGATATTAAATCGGTGTCTTTGGTTAATTGGTTTTTATGCGAAGAGAACCGATTAAAACACCGTACACCGAACAAAGTCAAAACTGAAGACCGAACTGAGAACCGTAAACCGAGGAAACCGACAAAATCAGTGGAACCGGTTCGGTTCGGCTTCGGTCTTTGGGTTCGGCTTTTTTTTCCCACCCCTAGTAACATATAGGTTACATTTTTAGAATTTTTTTGACTTGGTCTCATATTTTTCTCGTGTAAAATGAATTAGTTATGAATTTTTTTAAATTAAAACATATTTTCTAAAAAATCAGAAAATGGAAAACCACCCTCAAAACAATCCAAAGGGCCAAATTTACGTAGTTTCGATAGTTGGATGGTCTAGGATGTCTAGTTTTGTAGTAAAGGGTTGAAAATCAGACTTTTTTTTTATATTTAGAGGGTGTAAACTAGACTTTTCCCTAAAATATATGACATGACTTCGTGAATTGACAGGCAATCTTCCTACTTCTACACAGGCGTAGGCGCGTAGCGCAAGTTTATATGGTAAACTTTAGAAAATCTCAAGATCTAACATCTCAGTTTCTCTACGTGCACGCGCTTTTGTTGGCTTTATTAATCTTAGAATTTGCGGGCTTAGATAAATTTATACATGTATCACTCATTGTATGTGAGTGTCTACTTATTTCAAAAGCGGCGGTAGCAATCACACTTCACACACTTACATTGGCACTCTTTCTCGTACCGGCAATTTAAGTTTTTTATTGTGTTTGAAAAAAGACCTTTGAGCTCAGTTGCTTAATTTTGTCGTTTTATTTTTGGAACTAGGTCATTCGAGCGCGAGCCGTGGTACTCCTTTTATTTAGTAAAGAACGGTACAGTAATTACTTAGATGTTGGTGATGTGTCCATTTGGTCGATCTCAAAACTGCGAACCCAGTCTTTTTATGCGTACATAGTTGTAAGTTTCTGGTGGTGAAGTGACTTCATCAATCTAAAAAATGTTTTGTTTTACATTTTTTTCGCTTTATTGGCTAGCTTGAAGACCGAGTTCATGGCCATCGGCAAGGTCCCTCCAAGAATTAAAGATATAGGGAACGGTTTTCATGATGTTCCACTACCGAAAACCCGGTCATTGCCGTGTGCCGGCCTCTTTGCCGTGAGCCAAAAGGCGGGCACACGGCAAAGGCCCAGCACACGCCAAAGCAGCCCTTTGTCGTGTGCCTCGAGACTCAGCCAAGGTTGTCAGTATCGGGATACTAGGTAGTATCGTTTTTTGCCCGACAGTATCGGATCGTAGAATCGTATCGTAGTATCGAGATACTATCGGATTATACATAGTATATATTTTATATAAGATTTGCAATATATTATATAGATTAAAGCGAATAATGTCTATTTTGATTAACTAAATTGAATGTTTGCAAATTTAAGTGCTCTAATTGACATTATATTCAATGCATCCTATCTCAAATAATATTTTATTGCCATTAAATCATTTAAAAATAATTTATATCAATTATTATGTGGTATCGTAGGATCGTAGTATCGGGATACTATGAAAGTTCATGTAGGATCATGTGGAACATTTATGTAGTATCGGGATACTATGAAAATTAAGATACTAGGTGAAATCGGTATCGTTTTGTGTGGGTAGGATCGTAGTATCGTAAGATACTACGATACGTATCGGGATACTGACAACCATGGACTCAGCACACAGCAAAGGCCAGGCTGTACACACAGCAAAATCCTGACCTTTGCTGTGTGCCTGACGTCCGACACACGGCAAAGGTGACGACGTCTCTTTGCCGTGTGCTGCTTGAGGGGTACGCTTAGAAAAAGAAGAGCATGCAACCAACACACGAGCCTATCGATTGCCATGGGTGGATGGCAAGGCGAGGCGACAAGGGCACTACCGCCTCATGTCTCATGTGCCGGAGGACGGCGGGTGCCGGGTGGGTAGGACTGCCACGCAGTGGCGAAGACAGGGGGTGCAGAGGGGGGCCTGGCACCCCCCAATGTTCCCGTAATTCCATAGGGCCTTCTGTAATTAGCATAGCCAAGTCACACATAGGGGGCCCCTAAATCGAATTAGTAGAGAGCTTGAGCCCAATTAAACCCAGGAGCCCGGCCAAGGGACGCACGCTGGCACATATATATCTCGCTCCACCGTCCGGCCGTTCGTTGCTATTGTTATTCATCAATTTGGTAGTTTGTTGATAACAGACCAAGCCAGTAAGCCATGAACTTACCAGAGAGAGGTACGGGTGCCTCTCAAGTCTTCCTAATCTTCCTAGTCCCATCCCAATCTCACACATCACTCTACTTACTAGACTATTAGTTGTTAAATTTATTTTAATAGATGTATTGAACATTTGAACTATGATTTTTTTATAGAAAACATTTTTTAACAAGCCAATTTTCAGTGTAATTGCTCAAACAAGATGACGAGGTCAAGGACACTTGGTTGTTTTCATAAACCAGTGGCTTGAAGTGCCAACACTTGCTAATCCAAGCAACGAACATTGAATAGTGGTCAGGTTAATTGGCCATAAACCAAATCAGAATATTGCCACGCCATTAGAAGCTCAAGCTGGATAAGTGTTGTAACTACGGCATATGTAAATCGATATTATGTGTTCTCTGATGTTGACGTTGGCCCCCCTTATATTCAAATCCTGGCTTCGCCCCTGCTGCCACGTGTGGGACGCAGAAAAAAAAAAAAGGCACCACAATGTCAGGTTAATATGGCAAGAGCATCGCCAGAGTGGAGTGAGGCAACACACGATGATGCAGTGTTTCATCAAAAGGACACGCGATGCAGCGAAGGGAGAATCGAAGAACACGCTAAGGTTGGAAGAAGAGGAAATGTACTCTTTGGCTCTATTTAGTTTGCCAACTTTTTTATTGTTACAATAAATTCGAATGTTTGGATACTAATTAGAAGTATTAAATGTGGATAACTAACAAAACCCATTCCATAACCTTCGGGTGAAATTGTGAGACGAATCTATTAAGCCTAATTAGACAATGTCGTGCTATAGTAAACAATCTCTAATGATAGATTAATTAGGCTTAATAGATTCGTCTACATGTCCAAGTTTAGGCTTATTTCTCATCTTGCTCGATGGAACAGTTCGACGCCCAAGTTCCACCAACTCACTACCCTCTCTCCTCCATTTTGTATAATACGTGCTTCCCAATACACTTTTTTCTCTCTGTGGCACGCGACCCAGGCACTGTTTAGTTCCCACCCCAAACTTCACTATTCATCAAATTTCACTATTCATCAAAGGGAATCTTACATGCATGGAGTATTAAACGTGTGTTAATGACAAAACCCATTCCATAACCCCGGTAACTTTGCGAGACGAATCTAATGAGCCTAATTTGGCCATGATTAGACAACGTCGTGCTACAGTAAACAATCTCTAATGACGGATTAATTAGGCTTAATAGATTCATCTCGCGATTTCCCGTCCATCCGTGTAATTAGTTTTATAATTAGATCATGTTTAGTCCTCTTAATCTTAAGTTTAGAATTGCTACAGTAAAGTACGCAAACTTTTTTCCCGAACTAAACAGGCCCCCAATACATAAAAATAATATGCATAACAACATCTAAACACCCTACATTCCTCACCGGCGATTGCCAATGTATCAGCAACTCGAAAAAAAACATTTTTTTAGGCAAAGCAACTCCAAGACATTGGGAGGTGTTTAGTTCATTGTATTTTGCAAAATGGGCCCACATTGGGCCGCGTGCACAGAGAGAAAATGCATTGGAAAGCGCGTATTTTGCAAAATATGTTGGTGAGGGGGCGAACTAAACACCCCCTGGGCGTCACAAAACGTAGCGGACGCTAAATAAGGTGTGCCGTCATCTAGAAACTCTGAAACCCCAAAAAAGGATGGAACAGAAAGAAGCTTTCGGACCTGCAAAAGGCGAAGCACCTCGTGCTCCTGGAGCGAGCCGAGCTCCGATCGATCCAAACAAAACTGAGCTTTCGCCACGAAATCCCCCATCCCCATCGGATCGTAACCGAATGCCACGGGCCTGGCACTGATCGCCGATCACGATGCTTCCGCTTTCCCCCCTCGCTTTCGCCATGGCGTGCGCGTGTGTGCTATGCTAACCGATTTGGCTTGCCGCCTCTAATGCCGAAATGGTGGGAGGCAGTTCCGCCCCTGCGTCCCCGTCAAACATAAAAAAGTCACAGGGACACCCCCGTGCGCGCGCGGCCCGGCCCGGCCTTGCCGGTGCAAGGCCGGTGCAACCGCGAGCCCATCGGCCCAACCAACCGCGTCCGGCACGGCCAGGACGGGAGGCGCCGGCCACTTCACTCGCTCGCTGGCTCACTGGCTGCTGCTGCTGCTACTCACGTCGTCGTCGCCGTCGTCGTCGTCTCCCCAACCGCACCGGCTCGTGCCACTGCCGCGCGGCATTAAGGAGGCGGCTCTGGCCTCTGCTTCTAGTAGATGTCAAGGGGCGGCCATGGCCATGGTGGGCAGGCTAGCTGGTGCTGCCGCTGGTTCTCTCACAAGCCCGCATTCAATAACACGCTGGAGCATTCATGGCCCCCTTTCAGCTGGTAGATGGACGCGCATTTACTTCGCCATGGTACGAGCTCCCCTCGCGCCCTCATCCGCTATATACACCACCCACTGCCCCGCCTTGCCATTGCTCAGCTCATCAGCTCTATACAATTGCATCCACACTGACTGACAGCTGGTTCCGCTCTGGCTGGCTGCTGGTGGTGGTGGTAGCAGCGGCAGCCAGGAAGGAAGAGAGGTAGAGAGAGAAGGAGGAGGAGGAGAGGTGGCCGGAGCAAGCTAGCAAGCGAGATGGACGTGAACGACGTGCTGCTGGTGGTGCTGGCGGCGGCGCTGGCGGCGATGTGGTGGCGGCGGTGCTCCAAGACGGGCGGGGTGGACGGCCTCCCGCCGGGGCCGCCGGGATGGCCGGTGGTGGGGAACCTGTTCCAGGTGATCCTGCAGCGGCGGCCCTTCATGTACGTGGTGCGCGACCTCCGCGAGAAGTACGGGCCCATCTTCACCATGCGCATGGGCCAGCGCACCCTCGTCGTCGTCACCTCCGCCGACCTCATCCACGAGGCGCTCGTCAAGCAGGGCCCCATGTTCGCCAGCCGCCCCGAGGACAGCCCCACCCGCCTCCTCTTCAGCGTCGGCAAGTGCACCGTCAACTCCGCGCCCTACGGCCCGCTCTGGCGCGCGCTCCGCCGCAACTTCGTCGCCGAGATCGTCTCGCCGCACCGCGTCAGGGCCTTCTCCTGGATCCGGGAGTGGGCCGCCAACGCCCACCTCCGCCGCCTCCGCGCCGAGTTCGCCGCCACCGGCGCCGTGCGCGTCATGGCCAGCTGCCGCCTCACCATCTGCAGCATCCTCATCTGCATCTGCTTCGGCGCCAAGATCCCCGACGACCTCATCCGGGAGATCGAGGAGGTGCTCAAGGACGTCATGATGATGACCATGCCCAAGCTCCCGGACTTCCTGCCCCTCCTCACGCCGCTCTTCAGGAAGCAGCTCACCGAGGCCCGCAACCTGCGCCGCCGCCAGCTCGACTGCCTCGTCCCGCTCGTGCGCGCGCGCCGGGACTTCCTCCGCGACGGCACCAAGAAGGCGCCCGGCGGCGACGTCGAGATGATGAGCGGGCCCGGCGAGGCGTACGTCGACTCGCTCTTCGACCTCGAGCCCCCCGGCCGCGGGAAGCGCCTCGGCGAGGAGGAGCTCGTCACGCTCTGCTCCGAGGTCATGAGCGCCGGCACGGACACCAGCGCCACCGCGCTGGAGTGGGCCATGATGCACCTCGTCCTCGACCCCGCCGCCCAGGAGCGCCTCTACGACGAGGTCGTCAGCAAGGCCGGCAAGACCGCCAGAATCACCGAGGCCGACGTCGAGGCCATGCCCTACCTGCAGGTAATCAAACATCACTTCAGTACACACACACACACTCTGCTACTCGATCAACACCTTTCCAAATTTCCCCCCTTTTGTCTGTGCCCTAGTTAGAAAATTCGGAATTCCATTGGAGCTATGCGGAGTTAGCTCGTTCACAGTAGAATCGTTCGATACTCTAAAAAAAAGAACTGTTCGATTCATGCATCATCAATATGAAATTCTCCCAGCATTGCAAACAGGACATCACACTTGAAATTAAACCAAAAATGGATTCTACGGATTTAAACCCTTTTTTGACAAGCTAAAGGAAATTAAGGCCACGTTTAGTTGCCTCAACTTTTCAAACTTTTTACCATTCACCTATCACATCAAATATTAGGACACTAATTAAAGGTATTAAACGTGGATTAATGACAAAACCCATGCCATAACCACCGGGTAACATCGCGAGATGAATCTAATGAGCCTAATTAGATCATGATTAGTACAGTAAATAATCTCTAATGACGGACTAATTAGGCTTAGTAGATTCGTCTCGTGATTTTCTGTCTATCCGTGTAATTAGTTTTATAATTAGATTATGTTTAGTTTTCCTAATCTTCGGTTTAAAATTGCTATAGTAAAGTTCACAAACTTTCCTCCACCAACTAAACAAGCCCTAAACTGATGAATCGTTGGCACTAGGACACTTCACTTTTTCTTAGGACATGCACGCTGAGGACAATGATGGTTGCTGGTTATTTCACTTTATTGGTTCATCCGTCAGCAACTAAAATCAGTGATGGGAGGAGCCTGTTTAGTTCATAAAGTTGCCGAAAAAAATTGTCATTAGAAAGCGTGTTTGTGAGAGGGAGCATGGTTGTCAGTGTGAAAAAAGTTGTCATTTTGAGTGGAAACTTTCTCAACTAAACAGGACCTAAATTTGATGTCTCCCATGATATCTTTCCCTGCTTGATTCTGACCTCCTAACATAGGTTCGTGCGGCCAATAACTTGTGTGTGTCTGAATAATCACTAAATTTCAGACAGTTCACTCTGAAATTAAAACCCTGAGGTGGGGCCAATAACTTGTGTCTGTCTGAATAATCACTAATCAATGCACTTCTAGAAGAAATGACATGATACTAATGTTAATCTGTCATGAAAGCGACGCTTTCTTTAAGGTCGATCACTGCATTAGGGAGGGTCCGGTCGAGTCGACAAGATTCTTCAGTCTAACTGAAACTGATCAGCACATCACACGCATGTTTGTTTCGCTGCATGTTTTTCCGGCCTTGTCGTCCGACGTGGCGTGTGTGTGGTGTTGCAGGCGGTGGTGAAGGAGACGTTCCGGCGGCACCCGCCGAGCCACTTCGTGCTGTCGCACGCGGCGACGCGGGACACGGAGCTGGGCGGCTACCGCGTGCCGGCGAACGCCAGCGTGGAGTTCTACACGGCGTGGGTGACGGAGAACCCGGAGACGTGGCCGGACCCGGAGGCGTGGCGCCCCGAGCGGTTCCTCGAGGGCGGCGAGGGCTTCGACACCGACATCACCGGCACCCGCGCGCTCCGCATGATGCCCTTCGGCGCCGGCCGCCGCATCTGCCCCGCCGCCACGCTCGGCGTGCTCCACATCCAGCTCATGCTCGCCAACATGGTGCGCGAGTTCCGGTGGGTGCCGCCCGCCGGCGAGGGCCCCCCCGACCCCACCGAGACCTTCGCCTTCACCGTCGTCATGAAGAACTCGCTCCGGGCCGCCATCGTCGAGCGGGCACCCAAGGCGGCGGCGTGACGCCGGCCGGCCGGCCGGTCCTTGAATCGCCACGTGCGTACGATGGCGGTGCGGTGCACGGGCCAAAGGGGTTAATTCGGTGCCGCGGTATAAATATTCCACGGTGATCCTAGCTGTTGGTTGGTTGACGGACGGACGGACGGATATGTATGCACGAGGATATCAAAAAAAAGAACTAGCGTTCTCTGTTCTAGTGTCAATTACTATTTTTTAGAGTTCTTTTCTTCTCCTGATTTGATCCAAAAATGTATGTACTACCAATGCTTGATTGCTCATATATATTGGTTGTCACGATGTCCAAAAATGACCATGTTCATCTAACTTCTTCCCTCTCCTGAATTTCTGATCTGTTCATCCAGCATCATCATGCAGTACGTGTACGTGTACTTTGCTGGAATTCTGGTCAGCAACATTGGGTACATTTTGATCGGTGTTGGCTGGTCACTTTCTGAGGCATGAATGCTCATACGATAGCACTGTATATTGCCATTAAAAAAATTTAAAAAATGATAGCACTATAGGAAGTGAGAGTTTTTTTTTGAGCCTGGACTCCTAGTATACAAACTGTAGTATCTGAACTCAACACCACACTCACACCACCACACACACGCACACCCCTAGAAACTACAACCTATACACCTTAAGCGTCCTTCTGGAGATCACCGAAGCCACAGCCTCGTAGACGACGAGCACGTCGTAATCCCATTGTGGCACCACGCCATTGTCCAGGACCTACACAAAACAAATAAGAGGACAATCCCGGTGAGACGTCCGAGTTGCGATTCCTAGGAATTGAACTCGGACGGGCTGCCCGACCGCCGTCGGAGCTAGCCACCCGAGCTTCGCTCGGTTCTCAGCAGAAGTGAGAGTTGATGGTACACACAGATGCATTTTTTCCAACCTTATCAGTCTAGTGAAAGAAACAGAAGATGAAATTTCTGTAGGGATTGCATCACGAAATCACTGACGCCCTGTTTAGTTCCACCAAAACCCCATAAAGTTTTCATCCGTGTCAGTTTATTTTTCTCTCTGTGCATGCGACCCAATGCATAAATACTATACATAACGGATGCATCTAAACACCCCCTGATTTGCATTTGTCGCCTTGCTTTCTTTTTTTTCGCAACTGTGCCTTACACGTATTTCATTAAAAGGAGAAGAAGTTCGTACAACCGAGATGCGCATAGTCATCGGAAGTGATGACTATCCACAGAATGAGATCAGACTATGGTCCTATTACATCATGAACAGTTGCACGACCTAAACTATCTTGAACGTTGGCTGTAAGCAAACGTAGGGCCATGTAGCCGGCCTGACCGTAAGCTTTTAAATCTTCCATGATGACTTGTATTAGCAACGCTGTTGTCCTCTCCTCGCGGCTGAACGTGCGAGCATTCCTCTCTAGCCAAATGTGCCAGGTGATTATCACCACCAGAGAGTCGAAACCTCTCCTTGCCTCCCTGGACACTCATTTCCGCGCCACTGACCACCATGTTACCAGGCTTGTCTCCTGAACGTCTGGAGTCAGCTGTTGCCAATTCCATCTCTCTAAAATACAATGCCAGACAACCCTGCTATAGGAACAGGCAACGAGCAAGTGGTTTATAGATTCCGGCTGCTGCAGACATAGTACGCATGTGTCATCCTCTTGCAAGTTGTGATGCTTCCTTCGTTCGGCGGTCCAGCAGCGTTCATGTAGAGCGAGCCACAGGAAGATTTTACATTTCCCCGGGGCTCTTGTTTTGTGCAGGATTTTAGCTCCAGGCGTTGCATACTGACCAAGGAAGAATGCGCGGTATGCTGACTGTGTTGTGAACTTGCCATCAGAGGTCCACCTCCACACCATTGTGTCTTGATGCTCTGACCAGAGGGTGATCGATCTGATCAACTCCCAAACATCCAGGTATTCAAGGATGACCTGAACTGTTAAGGCCCCCGTGATATCCTGAACCCAACGATTGTTCTGCATTCCTTCCAAGACTGTTCTTTTCTTCTGGATGCGAGGGCCGACCACTTTAATGAGGCATGGAGCGATCTCAGCAACCGAGCGACATTGATCCATCGATCGGACCAGAACAAAGTCTGCCTGCCGTCCCCAATGACGACGAAGATTGAGTAGTGAAACAGGGCCGCCACATGAGGTTCACAGGACTCCGGCAGTGAAGCCCATGGGCGACCAGTTTCAGTTTTCTTGATCCACAGCCAACGCATCCGCAACGCGTACCCGAACAGCTTGAGGTCAGTGAAACCTAGTCCCCCGAGGTCCGGTGGTCGACAAACTCTTGGCCATGCTAAGAGACAGTGACCCCCAGAAACTGAATCAGTCCCACGCCACAAGAATGCTCTTCTCGTTTTATCAATGGCTGCAATGACCCAGGGGGAGATTGCGATGGCAAGGGCGGTATGTATGGGGACGGCCGACATCTTAACTTTGACAAGCACCGTGCGACCAGCTCGGCTCATCATCTTTGCCTTCCAAGTTGGTAAACCTTGTGATACCCGATCGACTAGAGGTTACAGTTCTGCCTTTCTCAGCTTCCTGATTGATAGAGGGATTCCCAGTTATTTGCACGGAAAGGGGTGCAAATGGCCGGGAAAGAAGCGAAGCACCGAGGCCGATTCTTCCAGATTGCATTGGATCGGTGAAATCAAGCATTTTTCATGATTTGTTTGAAGCCCTGAGGCGCCTCCAAAGACCTCTAGGATTGTTGCAGTCAACACTAAATCTTGCTGCACCGGGGAAAGGAAGAGAGCGACATCATCTGCATAGAGAAAAATATGTTCTCTGAGATGGTGATGTCCGAAGGGCTGTAACAGACCTTCCTGCTCCGCGGTCCTTATTAGAGCATTCAAGACCTCCATGACCAGGATAAACAACAGGGGGGAGAGCGGGTCTCCCTGACGGAGCCCCCTGGCATGGCAAATTCGCTGGCCCGGCCTTCCGTTCAGTATGATCCTGGTGCTTGCGGTGGACAGCAGGTAGCTGATCCAATTGACCCATCGCCGGGAGAAACCCATGTGTTGGAGGAGCTCTAGAAGGAAAATCCAATTGACTGTGTCAAACGCTTTGGCTATGTCGATCTTTATAAGCGCGCTTGGCGTCTTTGATCGATGCAGCAGCTTGGCTGATAGTTGGACCGCCTTGAAATTTTCATGTATAAGCCTTCCTCTGATGAAAGCGCTCTGATTGAACCGGACTAGGTGTGGTAGTTGTGGAGTGAGCCTCTTTGCCAGCACCTTAGCGAACAATTTAGAAAAGCTGTGGATGAGACTTATTGGCCTATAGTCGGATATGCAGCATGCCTCAGGCTTCTTAGAGAGGAGAACCATATAAGCTTGGTTCAGCAGATAAAGGCTCCTACTGAACAACGACCAGAGGGCGTGAAAAGCACGCATGATGTCCTCCTTGATGACTGGCCAGGCCGTTCAGAGGAAAAGGCCAGTGAACCCGTCTGGTCCAGGGGCCTTGTCGGCCGGGATCTCACGGACCGTTTCCCAGACTTCTTCCTCAGTGAAGCATACGTCCAATAGGGCCAAATCGGCAGTAGGAATGCCTAGATGCTAAAAGTCGACCGTGACAGTACTAGGAGAGGCTTTACCAAGGATGTCGTTGAAATGCTCGAAAACTGCCGCCGCCTTGGCCTCGTCTTGAACTATAACCATATCGTCAACTTGCAGAGATTGCATGTGATTTTTCCGGCTTCGATGGCATGCTTGGAGGTGAAAGAACTTTGTGTTAGCATCACCCTCAGCCAGGTATGTTACCCGAGAGCGCTGTCGTACGACCGTGCGTAGGAGAGAAGCTAGACCCAGGCAGCGGAGCTTCATCCTATTCCTCAAAGCCCGCTCGTGATCGGCCAGTAGTCGGTGGTCTTGTGCCTGATCAAAGCGGAAGACCAACTCCTTGGCGATTGCCAGTTTTAGACAGATGCAGCCGACGTGCTTAGCGCTCCATCTCTGTAGAGCTGCTGCGGTGGATCGGAGTTTGGAATCCAGAACGCGGAAAGCATCAGCATGAGGCCAAGTGGGAGTGGTGTTCCAAGCATCCATCACTGCTTGTAAGTAGCCCTCATAATTTGGCCAGATCGTCTCGAACTTAAAGCGCCAGAAGGAATTCCTCACGCAGTTCGTCTGTAGGAGCAGAGGTGCATGGTCTGATCCCTCCGATGAAAGGGCGGTCAAGCTGTGGTCCGGAAAGGAGGATGTCGAGTCATCCGTCACGAACACCCGATCTATGCGCTCAACAGTAGGACTCGCTCTTTCATTGCTCCAGGTGAAAAGTCGGCCTCTCAGATGGAGTTCCAACAAGTCAAAATCGTCCAGGAAGCGGCGGAACCGGCTCATCATTCTCCTGTTCAATCTGTCATTGTTCTTGTCTTGGGCCTGGTATATGAGATTGAAGTCTCCACATACCATCCATTGATCACCGCGACCATCTCTCAGTGAAGCAAGTTCTTGCAAAAACTGGACCTTTGCTTCATCAGTTTGAGGACCATAGACACACGTCAGCCACCATGAATCATTGCCATCAACCAGAGAAACTTTCGCGGTGAGAGTGTAATCACGCAGCAGCAGACCAGACACCACCCAAACATCTCTTTTCCAAGCCTAGAGAATCCCCCCACAAGTATTAGAAGCCGGCAGGGCAAAGAAATCAAGCCCAACCCCCAGCATATCAGCAATCATGGTAGCATCGCAGTTGTTTAACTTCGTTTCTTGCAGGGTAAGCATGGAGACATGCTCCTGGGCGACCAAAGCATGGACCATGTTCCGTTTCGCCCGCACGTTCAAGCCCCGAACATTCCAAATTAGAATATTTTCACAATTCATAGTAGTACAATTAGCGACAGATAACGACCGGAACAAAAGCATGAGGTGGCTCAAGGCTCAACCTCCGACCATGCCACCGCCAATGACGTTCCTCCTGGCGGAATTAGAGCATCTAATGCTTCACACTGCGAGGCTGTTAGCGTGTCCTTGAACACCTCGATGTATCTTTGGAAGGCAGCAGCATCTGGGGGGCCGGTGTTCGAGGATATACCCAGCCGCTTCATGAGCACATTCTGCGCCTGCAGTGCCGGCTTCGTGGGTCGGTGTAGCAACTTTTTGGCCAATCTTTCGCTGCGCCGGGGTTTGTTCGGGGACAGCGGAGCCGGTGTCCTTGCCTTGCGGCGAGGTGGAGTGCAACTCAGCACCCCCGGCGTCTTCGATATGCACACCCTAGAAGCGAAACGAGCGATGTTAGCCTTAACAGGCGTGGAGGCGTCATGTGGGATGTACAGAGGCAGGCTAAAATGGGAGCCCCTTGTGGTTGTGACAAAAGTATTATGATCAGGTGAGGGTGGCAGCTCCAAGGTTGGTGCATCATCAAATCGAACCACCTCGAAGTCCAGTGGTGGTACCTCGAGAGCAGCCGTAGGGGATGGAGTTCCCGGATGCTGTGACGTCGGTGTTGGAGACATATACAGCAGAGCGGGGAAGAAGGGAACTCAGCACGGCCGTGGCCCGGAGACAGGGCTAGTAGGAGGTGCTCTAGTGACTGCTCTTGTAGCCCGGATGGAGGCCCATCGTGTGGCCCACAAAGGGCCTCCCAGATCATCGGGTCGGTGGCGTCCACGTTCGGAACCTAGGCGGCCCGGAGGGGGAGCATGTCCCCGTCCTCCCGGCCAACAGCATGAAGCGGTGAAGCCTGTAGCAGGGACCGAAAACAAATCCCGCCAGCCCCACAACGGTCAACTTCTTCCCACATGGGGTCTGCAGCGACCGTCCTCTTCGGGACTCCAGAGTCAGCGGTATGACTCCTCTGCATGTCCGCCTCATTGCAAGTGGAGCGTTCGACACGCCCATGCGTGTCAGGCGGCGGTACAGCAGCTTGCACAGTGGCTCGGACAGACACATGCACGGAGGCCGGGGGGCCCGCCCCTCATGGCTCCGTGGAGGACGACCGAAGCGAAGAGGGATCCCCAAGGACCAAGCCCGACCAATAGCGTCGCCGGAGCCGCCCGTGGCGGCCGGCGCCGGCGAGAACACAGGCCCCCAGCCGGGGCTGAGAGACAGACTAGCACCGCCGCCATAGCCGGCCGCATCCTGACCTTCCGGCCTAAACGTCCGGGGCCAGGGCAGGCGGCGATGCCGCTGCCTGAAGCCAGGGTAGTGCTCGTCCTCCGAGCTGTCGGAAGAAGACTCGTCGGCCCAGTCTTGAACCTCCATCACCCTGACGTGCACTTGGTACCACAGACCATCATGCTTTGAATGAATGAGCTCATGCGGTTTGAGAAACAAGCCGCATTCGACATAGCGCTCTGGAGGTTCAGGGATGAACGCCAGCTTCACCGTCGGGATGAGGTCCGGGTGGACACACTAGGCCGCCACATAGAAGCAGCGTTTGTGATCTCCAGCTAGCTTCGGCGGTGCCTCAACCAGCCCGAAGCAGGCCGGACCGAGCACAATCTGAGCAAAGTTGATGTTGCGTGCATGAGCCGGGATGCCCTTGAGCTCGACCAAAACTTTGTAGCGCAGCGACGCGAAGCTCGCTGAGCATTGCCGCCGCCACCTTTTCCAAATCAGGTGGAAAGGAGCATCAACAGGTGGGCTGGAGTGGAGAACTCGATCCACCGCTGCGGGGGAGGTGAACTCCACCAGAAAGTCTTCCGGGTGAAAGTGAAAGACTGCAAATTCCTCCGGCAAAAGTACATGGAATTCCTCCAGGTAGCGCCCAGCCTGTGATGGCGCCACTGTCGGTCTAGTTCCCCCTACGACCGCAATCAGGGCGCACGACGAGAGACAGTCCTCGGCAGCCTCAATCTCCGGCGTGCGGGGGATGACGCAGATTTCTTTTTCCGGCCTGCGCGAGGGATGACCGAGCGGCCCTGGTGACGGGGGAGGAGAGGGCATGGAGATATCCAACGCCGAGCGACCTTCAGGAGGTGGTGGAGAGGCAGCACAAATCAGTGGAGGGGAGGACGCGCGGCCAGTGGATGCTGAATGCGCCGACATGGTCGCGTCAGAGGAGGTGGAGCGACCACGGTCGAGCACTAGAGCCCCGTGCGCCACCGGGTGCGGCAGCTGCCGTCGAGGAGAGCGGTCGCGCCTGCAGTCCCGCGACCGGTGGCCCTCCCACTTGCATTTGAGGCAGCGCGACTGGTTGGTGCAGACCGCCACGACATGATCAGTGGCGAGGCAGTTGAAGCCGAGACCGATGAGATCCGCGGGTACCGGGCGCGACGGTGGCAGCGCAGGGTGGGTAGCAGGCCTGTACCGATGGCGGCGACCGTGGGCCATCTCCCAACCTTCATCAGCATCCGCTGAGACGTCCCAAGTGACAGCAGAGGTGAGGGGGCGACCGGCCTGAAAAGGCGCTGGGGGACACCGACGAGCATCCGCCATGAACCCACCCGTGTCCCGGGTGACGACAGAGGCGAGGGGACGGCCGGCCTGAGTGGGCGCTGCGGCACACCGGCGGGCATCCGCCATGAACCCATCCACGGGGGCGCGAGTCGGTACCGCCCGGTGGGGGCTAGAAGTCTCCGCGGCCGGCTCCTTCCCGAAGCGATGAAGGACGGGCGTCGACCTTGGCGACGGCGAGTCATCCTAGTCGGAGGAGGCACTGTACCGCAGCTAGTCCGGAGTGCCCCCCGACGGCGGCCCCTCCCAGTGATGGAGGGTGGAAGGTAGCCGATTCGACGGAGATGGTGGAAGGAATGGCTGTGAGGAGGACGCCACCGCGGCCGCGAGCTCCACGACCGCTGCAGCCGCCAGCGGGGGGAGGTGTGGAGGCTGGTTCGCCCCTCCCGCGTCGTCTTCAGATCCAGACATTGGTGGAACCAATCCCCAAGGGAGCGGATGGGCGCAAGGCCCGCAGCGGCTGGGGGAGGTGGTCGCCGGTGCCGGAGTGGCGGCCGGCGAGCTGAAGGTGGCCGCCGGGACCGAGTGGTCACCGGTGGGCGGGAGCTCTCCTGCTAGAGTGAGAAACTAGAGATAGATCTGCATAAAAATTCGCCTTGCTTTCTTGCAGTCACATGCTTAACCCTACATTGTTTCTAGAATGGAGTGCCCAATGTTGAGGGCAAGGGCAAGTCAAGGACACCCGTCCACGGTCCACACTCCACAGCAGTGTGTGTGTCGATGCAAAAGTTCAGATTATGTTCCTGCCGTCGTGCCACGTCGGGTAACTGCACAAATAATTGCCTTGGCATTGGTACCTGAATTTCTCTATCAGGGGCCGTCCTGTTTCTCCCGGCCGTTGGCTTGTTCCTCTCCGCAGCTCAGCGGCATGGGCACACAGCCGCCGGCCCGCCGCCGCCATCCGCGCTCGGCTGGCCGGTTTGCCACCTTCGAACTCTCCGTGCCGCCGCCCGGATTGTTTCGCCTCCCCGATCCACGGCGCCGCTAGCTGATTTGTCGCCGGGGGGCAATTTTGCTGTGCCTCATGAGTCAACTCATGGATAAAAAGGCCTGGCTTCAGCTTCATTATAAAATACTCCCCCAGGAACATATGCAAATCAATTAGAGCTTTGTTTAGTTGGGGTGAGAAGTTACGAAAATTACTGTAGCAATTGTAAATCGAATATTAGAAGGACTAAACATGATCTAATTATAAAACTAATTACACGGATGGACAGGAAATCGCGAGACAAATCTATTAAGCCTAATTAATCTGTCATTAGAGATTGTTTACTGTAGCACGATGTTGTCTAATTATGGCCTAATTATGCTCATTAGATTCCTCTCGAAATTTCACCCGGGATTATGGAATGAGATTTGTCATTAATTCACGTTTAATACTCTTAATTAGTGTCCAAACATTTGATGTGACGGGTGAATAGTGAAAAGTTGCGAAACTTGCCGCAACTAAACAGGGCCCATTGTAAGCTGCATTCAAAAAGATTTACGTAAGTCATATTTTAAGTTTGATAATTGACATCTAAAATTAAAGGTAGATTGAAAACACAATATTGGTGTTACAAAATTCATTATGAAAACTACTTTTATAGAATATTACATTTTTATTTGAAATATATTTTTTATATTGATCTTATATTGTAAGATCAATATAAAAATATGTTTTTAAATGAAAAGTAGATTGAAAACACAACATTCTATAACAATAGTTTTCAAGTTAACCAGATATAGACCCAATATTATATGTACTCTCAGTTTCATGGATGAAACTTATCTCTTCTATGATCTTACTTTACCATATCCCCAATTTTTCTGACATTATTTAATGGAGACGAGACTCCTGCTAGAATAGCCTAAGTGAACTCTTTTGCCTATGCGCATAAAATGACTTCCTTGTAGGATTTTTTTTATTTTTGCCAATTTGGTATGGAATCATAGAATAGGGAGAAACCGTATCATCTAGAGATATTCATAAATGTTGCCACTCTTAGAATAAATGAGCTATAGTTTTTAAATACTGTAAATGAAGGACAAAAATATTATTTGGCATACTTCCTTCATCATGTCCACGAGTCTAAATTGACTCACATTTGCAATCAAAGGGAGGAATAACTCTATGTTTAAATTAACTTATTTTCTTAGATATTACTGGGGTTACAATATAATTTTAAAAATTTTAACAAACTTATATCAGGATTAAAAAAAGGTAGCAGGATTTTTATGGAAGAGGCTCCTCTGCAGTAGCTGAGGCTGCTCATGAGTCGCTGACATGTGGGCCCGGTCCCACATGTCAGTTTCCCAATTGCTCTCTGCAGTACTGCAGAGGAACCACTTCCGATTTTTATGTCTTTCTACAAAGGGAGGGGGTCTAGCAGGGTATAACCTCTCTAGGAACAAAGTTGGTATGAGCATTAACTCCTGCTGCTATTCATGAGCTCAGCGTTATAAAAACAGTTACTCATGGGTTGTTTTCTACTTCTTAGTATTTCTCAACGAAGAAAGAAATTCTAATGGAGTAAAAAATGGTTTCTGCTTCCGGTTTCGCACATGGGAGAAAAATTCTCAATCAAATATGTATTTCAGAACTAGAACGCATTTGTTTTTAGTGAAATTCGTTCGAAAATTTGTTGTGAATTTTGGGGGTTTTTAGTTCCCTCTCTTCCATCCATTTTGCAAAACACATGTTTCCCAATGCACTTTTTTCTCTCTGTGCAGGCGGATCGAGACGCCTCCATTCTGCAGAACGCGTCCATTCTGCAGAACGCGGACCAAACTAAACACCCCCTTTATGTGCTTCATAGCCCGATTTGACTGCGTTTGACAGGGGCTATGTAGCCTCGTAGAAACTCTTTGGGTGGTGTCTGGTTCGACTAGAAGAGAAGATGTTAGTCGAAATGTGAAGAAAGTAAATCAAAATAACTTGAAATCCACTTTCTTATCTGATTCTCCCTCTTATGACTTATGTAGTGTCAAAAAAGAGAAAGGTTTCTCTATTTTTTTTATTGGGGTCATCAATAACTAATGATACTGCCATCAACACAAATGGACACCATGTCTCCCAGGATAGACGACTCTGGAAGTCAGAAACGCAGCTGTAGGAGACGACTCCCCCCTCCCTTCCAGCTGCAGGATTCTCCTATACGAAGGCAGCGCGAAATGGCGCGAGCGGAACAGTGGTTGGACGACCCTTCTTCAACCCGTGGCCCGCCGTGAGCGAGACAGAGCAAGCGCCAGGGCAGGCCGCCATGGTAATGAAAGAGCGGCCGGCTGGTCTGTCAGGCCGGTTTGAAAACTTGACCTTCTTTACTGCGATCGACAGTGCAGTGACGGGGGCGCTAGCTGAGCTGCGCCCGGCCGTGACCTGGCCGGCCGACCGGCCGCTGCCACTGGCCCCCCGGACCTCACATGCACATCATGCACTCATTCAATAACCCCGGCCATGGCCCGAGCTCAGCTCCTCCACTCCAAAAATGACAACAGTAACCATATGCATGCCCTAATTATAAATGGGTCCAACCCCTTCCTTTTTTTCACTTTGGGAGAGAGAGACACACACAGTCACAGTCGCATCTCGCATCAGATCTCGCTTGTGTTCTTGATCTACCGGGTGGCCATATATGGCGTGGTGTTCTAGAATGCGTGCAGATCGATCCGACAGAGACGACCTGGATGGCTGGGTTTTTGTCCAGCAGGGGCGCATGGCCATGGCAGCGCGGTGTGCAGGGCGTACGTAAAAATAGGTCAGGGATAGATCGAGCTACCCCCATGGGCCACCGGAGTAACTCCGGTGCTCCTCCGCGATCGGCACGGCGACGGGCAGCGCCAGTGGTTAATGTCGCGCGCCCGCCGATCTGCTTGACCGGCCGGCGTGCTCGCGGGATCGATCTGGTCGAGGTTGTTGGTTAGTTTCTTTTACTGCAGTGCCAGTACCACGGCACGGCCGCAGCGCATCGTCACCACGGGTGCTCAGTGCTCACTGTCACAGTGGACCGAGCTACAGCCTACAGCTAGCTAGACCTTGCTCGTACTGGCGCTGCCACGCGTGTCGTAGGCCAGGCCGGCGAGCGTCGCCGTGTCGGCAGTTGGGCCTTCAAGGTCAGGCACCGGAGCCAGTGAGCCACCATAGGCAGCGGCCATGTCGACCGCGGTGTTTTGCCGGACGTGGCGTCGGACACGGACAGACGCGCAGCACGCCGCGGCGTGTGTTGCCCGTCCGGTACGCCGGCGCGCGAGGCCAGATGTCCTGACCGCCGGGAATGGGATCTGCCCACCCCTGCAGCGCGGGGTCGGAGCCGAAGTGCCCAACTCCCGGGCGCGACGCCATCGCAGACGCACATGACATGACGACCCGGTTGGCGTTGGTGCTATAGGTGGCCAAACGGGCTGGGCACGATGGGCCGGCCCGGGCCCGGCCCGAAAAAGCACGGCACGAGCACGGCCCGGGCACGGCCCCGTAGTGCCCGTGCCAGGCCCGGCCCGGCCCTAGTGCCGTGCCTGGGCCCCCATGGCGGCCCGTAGTGCCAGCACGGGCCCGGCACGGCTAAATGGGCCGGCACGGTCCAGGCACGATTTTTGGCACGAAATCGGCCCGGCTGCCATTTTTTCGCCCGTTGGACTGTTGGAGCTGGCGGCCTGGCCCAAGGCCCAGATCGAGATTACCGTTGGGGAGGGGCTATATAACCCCCCGCGGCCGCCCGACCCCTCCCTCTCCCCGGTCAACCCTAATCCCCTTCCGCGCCGGCGCAGCTCGCTCGATCTCCTCCCTGTTCTCTCCGCCGCCTCTCGATCTCTTTCCTCTGTCCCTCCCGTCTTCTCCAGCTCCGGTGGCTGCTTGAGCCGCGGGTGACCGGCGCTAGCCACACGGCACGGCCACCGAAATCGGTCATCTCGATCTCGCACAGACGATGTAGCATCGTCCTCTCTTTGTCCTCGTCGAGCTCGTCGTCACCGTCGACATCGCCGGACTCTGGGGACTCTGGTGCTCCGGATACGGATGGGTAAGTCTTCGTTCTTTGTCCTCGATCTCGATTTGTCCCCCTCTCTATGTCTCTGTGCCTCTGACGCTTGGTTTTATGGTAGATCTGCACTCGATCCGTGTCTGTTGAGGAACCAGAGGGCCGGATCCGTGCTTCGTCGAAGTCGCCGGTGTCTCTGGTGCTCCAGCTAAAAAGCCAAAGGTATGTGCCTCTGCCTTTCCTTGTAGCTTCTCCATGCGCAAGTGCGCAACCCTAACCCTAACCTCTTGCTGTCTTGCAGCTGTTGAGGAACCAGTGCGCTGGCACGTGGTGATGGCGAGTGACGACGAAGGCGAGACGGTCCAGTGTGCGAACGACGACGACCTTCGTCTGTGCGGGTTGGCCGGAGATGACGATGAGGACATGCGCGATGCCCGCGATGCCTTGTTCGGCAGCAGCGTCGAGCAACCCATCGAGCTCCCCGATGCCGATGAACTTGGAGCTGCGGCGGCGGATGACGAAGATGGCAAGCCCACGCGTCCATCTACCTCGCGAGTTTGGGAAGATTTCACGAAGCTCTTCAAGATTATAAACGGTAAGAAGGTAAGGTATGCCGCTACGTGCAATCATTGCGGCAAGCAACTCTCTGCTCTATCTAGAGGTGGCACTGGTCACCTCACGCGACATAGGGATAGCTGCCCTAAAAGGCGTGAGAAAACTCGCTTGGCTCAGTCTAAGATATCCTTTAATCCTGATGGCAGTATGCGCAATTGGGACTACTGTCCTAAAGTTGCTCGTGTTGAGTTGGTTCGATTGCTTGCTAGGCTTGATGTTCCAATTAGCTTGGGTGAAACTGATGCATTTGAAGAATACATAAAAGTTGCTCATAACCCTAGATTTGCTCGTGTTTCTAGGCAAACCACCACTAGAGACATGGAGAAGTACTTCTCTGAGAGCAAGTCTAAGCTTGTTAACATTTTGAAATCTGATGCTGTTCATTGTGTGTGTCTTACATCTGATATCTGGTCTGGTAATGCCAAAGAGGACTACCTCAGTGTAGTTGCTCACTACATAAACAGTGATTGGCAATTAGAGAAGAGAGTACTTGGTCTTGTTCTTATTGATGTGTCTCACTCTGGGCAAAACATTGCTGATCGTATTGCTTCTGTGCTTGGCGATTATGGTCTGCTTGAAAAGGTGTTTGCTGTTACTTTGGATAATGCAGCTTCTAATGTTACTGCCATGCAAAAACTGAGGCCAATTCTGTCTAAATACCTTGGCTTCAGAGTTGAAGATGAACCTGTTAGTACTGCTAATCCTAATGCTGCATCCCCTGATGGCATATTGAATAATTCTGTTAATTCTATGTTCTTGCATCAGCGTTGTGCATGTCATATTATCAATTTGATAGTTAAGGAGGCACTAGAGGATCTTAAGCCTCTGATTGAAACATTTAGAACTGCAATTTCATTCCTAAATTCATCTAATCAGAGAATTGCTGCATACAAAAGCTTTTGCATTGCCACTGGTGCTAGGCCTAGAAAGTTCCAGCTTGACATGGATGTTAGGTGGAACTCTACATACTTAATGCTTAAGCATCTGTTACCCCATAAGTCTTGTTTCAGTACTTGGATCCATGCTCAGTACCCTAGGGCTGAAGGTCACCCTTTGCTGTTAACTGATGCTCATTGGTCTGCTGCAGAAAAGGTTCTGTCCTTTCTTGAACTCTTTTATGATGCTACTGTTGCACTATCTGGTGTTTATTATCCTACAGCTCCAATGATGCTTCATTATCTTGTTAAGATTGCTTTACACCTGAATAACCATGCTAATGATGTTGACATAAGAAAGGTGGTTCAACCTATGATAGACAAGTATAATAAGTACTGGAGGAACATTCCTTTGCTCTACTCTTTTGCATTCATCATGGACCCTAGAGCTAAAATGAAAGGTTTTACTAGGGTTCTTAGAAGGATAGGGGTTCTCACCAGTACTGATTATTCACAATACATGGTTGCTGCTAGAGCTACGCTTACTGATATGTACAATAAGTATGAGGAGAAATATGGAGCTGTGAGGTTGAAGGCTCCTGTGATTCCTAATCTGTCTGGTAAGAAAAGATCCGCTTGGGATGAGATTTATGATGATGATGCAGGTAGTTCTGGTGGTTCAGGTAGTTTCTATTCTATGTCTTCTAGTTCTCTAAACATGTCAAGGAATACCTCTGCAACTGCCCTGCTGCAGGCTGCAAGTTCTTCAGCTAATGTTTCTGAACTAGTTTCATTCTTGGACTGTGACACAGTCAACCTGTTAGATGATGACTTTGACATCTTGCACTGGTGGCATCAGCACAAAATCACATACCCAGTGCTGTCCATCATGGCTAAAGATATATTAACTGTTCCTGTGTCTATCATCTCTTCGGAGTCTACCTTTAGTATGACTGGCAGGATCATCGAGGAGAGGAGAAGGAAGCTGAGGCCTGAAATGGTGGAGATGCTGACCTGCATCAAGGACTGGGAGGCTGCTGAAGCTAGGCTGCAACAGAGTGTTGAGAACAAGGAGCTTGAAGAGTCATTTGAAGATCTTTATCTTGATTCATGAAATTTATGTAATGGTCTGTAATATTTAGTTCTGGACTTGGACTTTAGACTTTGATGTAAGGACAATGAACTTTTGAACTTAATATGGAGCTGGCTGCACTCTTTTTTCCTGCCTGGGGTTTCTCACAAGGGTGAGTTTTACCCAGGCAGGTTTTTAATGAGGCAGCCATTGCACTAAAGCTCCAAGTTATTATTTTGGTTAAATTCTGTGTGTTCTTGTGTTTGTGTGTTGAAAATTGATTGATCTGTTGAATGTATCTGTTGAAATCGTTTGAAAATGTGATATCTGAAATCCTGATGAAATTTGAAGTCTGTTGAGTGTTTGATCGTGCCCAGACTGGCACTACCATGCTGTCGTGCCTGTAGGCACGGCACGGCACGATTCTGAGGCCGTAGTGCCGTGCCCGTGCTTGATTCTGGACACGACAGCACTACACGGCACGGCACGGCTAATCCTCGTGCCCAGCCGTGCCGTGCCGTATCGTGCCGTGCCGGCACCGTGCACGTGCCCGTGCCGTGCCGTGCGGCACGTTTGGCCACCTATAGTTGGTGCGCGGAGCCGCGGCGGTGGCGGGCACTGCCCCGGGCTCCCGGGGGCCTACGGCACGCGGCCGGACACGCGCGCTAGCTACACGCCATCGTGCCGAACGCGCTGTCACGTACTCCTCCTCCCGAACGCCGCGCCGCCATTTCCAAAACCGTCAACACGCGTACTGCCCCCCCAAACAAAAGCTCACATCCATCATCGATGCCGATGCCGGGTTGGGCCATATCCTACCCTATCGGCTGCTCGTGCGTGCCCGTGGAATGTCGAGGCGTCGACAGGGACGTCTCAGCCGAACATGACGCCTCCGCAACGCTGTGCCTCATCATCTGATCTGCCGTCGCTTCGCCGGCGGAGAGCGACGGCGACCGGCCAACCACCGCCGCTAACGAAGCCGCACTGTTCAGCTCCAGCCGGCCGCGGCGCACGGTGGCAAGTACGAGCGGCTGGCCTGGTACCGTCGAGATTAAGAGTGCTACAGTGTGTGGTACGACTACGACGGTCCGGCCCGTGCGCCTTCATTTCAAACGGCAGGACCGCAGTGGAGAGAGGTTCGAAACCATCTAGAAGATCACGCGTCACTGGTCACCAATTATGAAGAGCCAGCCAATGTAATGTGGTCTCGGCTATGGAGCCGCCGTGCATATATACGTGCCGGTGAGGTTAGCCGCCGCCGGGCCGGGTGGGTGGCCCTCCCTCTGTGCCCGGGACGAGCGCGTCGCACCAACCATGTGCACAAAGCAAGCACGAACCCTGCGCCAAACGCCGGGAGACGTCGCCTGCCGCGGCCCGGGCCCGTGACGGATCCGGCGATCAATGAATGTGTCCCGTTGGCCGTTAGCGTCGCCGAGGAAGGCGTGTTAATGCCGCCCCCGATCTCTCAAATCTCAATGCGGAGCACGGGAGATTTCTGTACGCACGTACGTACGTACGTACGTGGTGGGTATGGGGATCGCGGATCGCGCCGTGCAGGGTGCGCGTCGGCGTCGCGCGGCACGGTACAGACTTGCCACGTGCCGCGCGCACCGCCCGGGCTCCTTCGCCTGTACGGGTCTGCAGCACGCGATGAACGCAGAGGACATGTGTGTGGCACGACGCGCTGCACAGCACAGCAAATGGAAGGCTACGGACTGTGGAGGACGGCATGATCTTAACCCTGATGCGTGGCTGGCCCATGGGCCACGGCCATGCTGCAGTAACAAGAGCACTGTAGGCTCCAGCCTTCTTCGATCCAACCCTGGTGCCTGTGCGTTACAGGCTTACAGCTCTGCCTGCCTCTCTCTGGTCCTGGGCGAAGTCTACGGAAATGAGTGCTCCCTCCTACTGAAAGTTCATTTACGGTCTTCTTTAGTTCGGGAAGCGAAAACTTGCCGAATCATAAAAATGAGATGTCGAAAGGGGTATTCGAATATTAATAAAAAACTAATTACACAACTCACCTGAAAATTGAATTTTAAATCTATTAAGCCTAATTAATCCGTCATTAGAGATTGTTTACTATAGCACGATGTTATCTAATTATGGCTTAATTAGGCTCAATAGATTCGTCTCGCGAATTTATCCAGAGGTTATAGAGTGGGTTTTGTCATTAATTCACGTTTAATACCTCTAATTAATGTCCTAACATTCAATGTGACGGATAAATAGTGGAAACTTGCCAATACCTGCATTTCTCTATGAATTCACGCAAAATGTGGTGCAGGAAAGAGGGCAGGGTGAAGCAAGCTGCATGTGTATCTGTGTGCACACTTTGTGAAACTGACACCTAACTCATCCGAAAACTGTACTGACCAGTGTAGGAATCGACCATTGTCATTTATACAGAACGGTACACATCACATAGATACCAGTGTTTTCTTTTTTTTTTAATGAGGACTCAAATTATACTAAGGCTCGGTTTGGAATGCCAGATTTTTTTTTCTGTTCCTACGTTTTCCATGTGAAATTCTTGTGAAATTCCTGCACTACTTCTGCGAAATTCCTGCGTTCCAAACAAGGCCTAAGCGATAACTGGGTAGAGACTTAGGAACGGCTGTTCCAAAGTACAAACTTGTGCCCTCCTGACTGCAACGAGAGTGGAGTGATAACTGGGTAGAGTGAGCACACGGACTTGAACAAGAAGGTACTCAATATATATCACGGGCACAATGCGGTCTGCTAATCTGTACTAATGCGGAGCAGCATGCATAAAGCATATCAAAAAAACTTCTCTAGACAAGTCGAAAGCCAATCAAAGGACTAAAGTGTAAGAACCAATCATCATTTATACGCACTGTACACATGTATGTACCAATGTGAAAACGCAGACGAGGACTGACCAAGGCGGCAAGGCCTTAGCTCTGAATGCCGAAGGCAATTGGACTTGAAGTGCTACACGTCACATTTCAGTACCAGAGAAGCACAGTTCTTACATAAGGAACGGCGATTTCAAGGAGTTGGCCGCCTGGAAAGGCGGCGTAGATCAGGGTTTATTAGATCATAAACATTCAAGCATAATCAGCTTTGTGCTCACATGATCTCATCTCTCTGAGGAAAAGGCTGCTTGAGAGGTGAAGAGAAATTTGTATGAGGTAAAACTAGGCACGCTTGTTCAGGATTCAGATGCTGTTTGCTCCAGATTGACTTCCACCCTTCTCGGAGGATCCAGCTGCAGGTAAGTGTAGGGCTCGGTTGGTTCCTCCCTGCAAACCACAGGTCCATATGAGAACAACTGCTGACGCTAATGAAAAGGATAGTCTTCAGGGTCACAACACACATTGCAAAATTACCAATTTAGGCAATGTATCATGGCAAAAGATTTACTGGTGTTACCACACTTTCTTGCTTAGGTTGTGGTGAAGAAAAGCTCACCATAAATTAGACTGCCTCCTAGGTGACAAAGTTTTTTCATGCCTAAGGCATCTCACCACAATTCCATAAGCGTATGGCGTGTAGCACCTAGCTAAAAAAGGTTTGGCATGCCAGAGTTGTGAAACAACGCTTACCTAACCGAGAAAAAACAATGAATTTCTATTCTACTGGGTGGATTATCATGAGCTGCATGCTTGAAATGAAGTCCTCAAGTACATTCGTTTTTCGGTACAACAACTTTCTTAAGTACTTTACCCTTTTTTCTAGGAAAAACATTTCCCACACCAGTTTCAAGTTGTGGCATAGTAGAAAATTACCTATTGCTCATTTCAGTGGCATTTAGGGGACGCTTGGTTGATGCCTGTGTTGGCCACGCCAACTGACGGCTCACCAATTTTTTGGTGCAGCTTTTCGCCGCCACTGGTTCGCCCGTGATTTGGCGAGAAAAACACTAGCAGGAGCTGCTGGCACTTGGGCGAGCCAAATCATGGGCGTTGATCCAAACGGCAGCGCATCACCCAGTCAACTACCCTTTTTTTGGTAGGGCAACTCTGGGTACCAAACCAAACGTACCCTTAATCGCTTACGCTTTGAGCCTTGGCTCGTTTGGAAAAAGGTTGCTCCCAGCCAAGTTGCCTCAGTGCCCCACAACTTGACCAAAGGCTTAGATGTACACTGATAGAGCTAGGAATCTGGCTGTTGTATTATTGATGAACTGGAGAATGATCACAGTATCTAAACCTAACAAATGCAGCAGCGACAGAGCTAGTTCGCCCTCCCTCGGAGAGTCGGAGGCTCTGAACAGATGACTCTATTTCTGCTTATCCCTCTAATCAGCCAGCCCTTAGTTATATGGGAACATATCAGGTGCAAACCAACCCTTCCGTGCAAACTATGGAAACTTCAATCTGGACCACATGATATTGATCCAAGGGTGCACTCATGGGAGGTGGGAGGGGTGATTTGCAAAACTCAGGGAAGGTGGGAGGGGTGATTTGCAAAGTCGTATTGCAAATCACCCCTCCCACCTCCCCTGAGTGCACCCTTGGATCAATATCGTGTGGTCCAGATTGAAGTTTTCATAGTTTGCACGGAAGGGTTGGTTTGCACCTGATATGTTCCCTAGTTATATATCCTAATGACCAGCTGAGCACCACAAGCTAACTGAACCTATTTCTCCTCCCTAGATCCTAAAGTAAAGGAACAGCCTCCTAACAAGTAACTGAAGCCAACATCTAGCCACTAGAGGCTGCTGGCGCTTTCTTCTTCCTTGTGTACTGCTTTCCAATGAAAGCGTCCACAACATACACGTATATGTTGACTAATACCGTGCCAGGTTTCACAGCTACCCAGTGCATAAATGGCATG
>CM014275.1:69276911-69309190 GCA_004135705.1 Alloteropsis semialata | reverse complement strand
AACACAACATTCTATAACAATAGTTTTCAAGTTAACCAGATATAGACCCAATATTATATGTACTCTCAGTTTCATGGATGAAACTTATCTCTTCTATGATCTTACTTTACCATATCCCCAATTTTTCTGACATTATTTAATGGAGACGAGACTCCTGCTAGAATAGCCTAAGTGAACTCTTTTGCCTATGCGCATAAAATGACTTCCTTGTAGGATTTTTTTTTATTTTTGCCAATTTGGTATGGAATCATAGAATAGGGAGAAACCGTATCATCTAGAGATAATAAATGTTGCCACTCTTAGAATAAATGAGCTATAGTTTTTAAATACTGTAAATGAAGGACAAAAATATTATTTGGCATACTTCCTTCATCATGTCCACGAGTCTAAATTGACTTACATTTGCAATCAAAGGGAGGAATAACTCTATGTTTAAATTAACTTATTTTCTTAGATATTACTGGGGTTACAATATAATTTTAAAAATTTTAACAAACTTATATCAGGATTAAGAAAAGGTAGCAGGATTTTTATGGAAGAGACTCCTCTGCAGTAGCTGAGGCTGCTCATGAGTCGCTGACATGTGGGCCCGGTCCCACATGTCAGTTTCCCAATTGCTCTAGGCAGTACTGCAGAGGAACCACTTCCTTTTATTCATAACCTCTCTAGGAACAAATTTTTATGTCTTTCTACAAAGGGAGGGGGTCTAGCAGGGTATAACCTCTCTAGGAACAAAGTTGGTATGAGCATTAACTCCTGCTGCTATTCATGAGCTCAGCGTTATAAAAACAGTTACTCATGGGTTGTTTTCTACTTCTTAGTATTTCTCAACGAAGAAAGAAATTCTAATGGAGTAAAAAATGGTTTCTGCTTCCGGTTTCGCACATGGGAGAAAATTTCTCAATCAAATATGTATTTCAGAACTAGAACGCATTTGTTTTTAGTGAAATTCGTTCGAAAATTTGTTGTGAATTTTGGGGGTGTTTAGTTCCCTCTCTTCCATCCATTTTGCAAAACACACGTTTCCCAATGCACTTTTTTCTCTCTGTGCACACGGATCGAGACGCCTCCATTCTGCAGAACGCGTCCATTCTGCAGAACGCGGACCGAACTAAACACCCCCTTTATGTGCTTCATAGCCCGATTTGACTGCGTTTGACAGGGGCTATGTAGCCTCGTAGAAACTCTTTGGGTGGTGTCTGGTTCGACTAGAAGAGAAGATGTTAGTCGAAATGTGAAGAAAGTAAATCAAAATAACTTGAAATCCACTTTCTTATCTGATTCTCCCTCTTATGACTTATGTAGTGTAAAAAAGAGAAAGGTTTCTCTATTTTTTTTATTGGGGTCATCAATAACTAATGATACTGCCATCAACACAAATGGACACCATGTCTCCCAGGATAGACGACTCTGGAAGTCAGAAACGCAGCTGTAGGAGACGACTCCCCCCTCCCTTCCAGCTGCAGGATTCTCCTATACGAAGGCAGCGCGAAATGGCGCGAGCGGAACAGTGGTTGGACGACCCTTCTTCAACCCGTGGCCCGCCGTGAGCGAGACAGAGCAAGCGCCAGGGCAGGCCGCCATGGTAATGAAAGAGCGGCCGGCTGGTCTGTCAGGCCGGTTTGAAAACTTGACCTTCTTTACTGCGATCGACAGTGCAGTGACGGGGGCGCTAGCTGAGCTGCGCCCGGCCGTGACCTGGCCGGCCGACCGGCCGCTGCCACTGGCCCCCCGGACCTCACATGCACATCATGCACTCATTCAATAACCCCGGCCATGGCCCGAGCTCAGCTCCTCCACTCCAAAAATGACAACAGTAACCATATGCATGCCCTAATTATAAATGGGTCCAACCCCTTCCTTTTTTTCACTTTGGGAGAGAGAGACACACACAGTCACAGTCGCATCTCGCATCAGATCTCGCTTGTGTTCTTGATCTACCGGGTGGCCATATATGGCGTGGTGTTCTAGAATGCGTGCAGATCGATCCGACAGAGACGACCTGGATGGCTGGGTTTTTGTCCAGCAGGGGCGCATGGCCATGGCAGCGCGGTGTGCAGGGCGTACGTAAAAATAGGTCAGGGATAGATCGAGCTACCCCCATGGGCCACCGGAGTAACTCCGGTGCTCCTCCGCGATCGGCACGGCGACGGGCAGCGCCAGTGGTTAATGTCGCGCGCCCGCCGATCTGCTTGACCGGCCGGCGTGCTCGCGGGATCGATCTGGTCGAGGTTGTTGGTTAGTTTCTTTTACTGCAGTGCCAGTACCACGGCACGGCCGCAGCGCATCGTCACCACGGGTGCTCAGTGCTCACTGTCACAGTGGACCGAGCTACAGCCTACAGCTAGCTAGACCTTGCTCGTACTGGCGCTGCCACGCGTGTCGTAGGCCAGGCCGGCGAGCGTCGCCGTGTCGGCAGTTGGGCCTTCAAGGTCAGGCACCGGAGCCAGTGAGCCACCATAGGCAGCGGCCATGTCGACCGCGGTGTTTTGCCGGACGTGGCGTCGGACACGGACAGACGCGCAGCACGCCGCGGCGTGTGTTGCCCGTCCGGTACGCCGGCGCGCGAGGCCAGATGTCCTGACCGCCGGGAATGGGATCTGCCCACCCCTGCAGCGCGGGGTCGGAGCCGAAGTGCCCAACTCCCGGGCGCGACGCCATCGCAGACGCACATGACATGACGACCCGGTTGGCGTTGGTGCGCGGAGCCGCGGCGGTGGCGGGCACTGCCCCGGGCTCCCGGGGGCCTACGGCACGCGGCCGGACACGCGCGCTAGCTACACGCCATCGTGCCGAACGCGCTGTCACGTACTCCTCCCGAACGCCGCGCCGCCATTTCCAAAACCGTCAACACGCGTACTGCCCCCCCAAACAAAAGCTCACATCCATCATCGATGCCGATGCCGGGTTGGGCCATATCCTACCCTATCGGCTGCTCGTGCGTGCCCGTGGAATGTCGAGGCGTCGACAGGGACGTCTCAGCCGAACATGACGCCTCCGCAACGCTGTGCCTCATCATCTGATCTGCCGTCGCTTCGCCGGCGGAGAGCGACGGCGACCGGCCAACCACCGCCGCTAACGAAGCCGCACTGTTCAGCTCCAGCCGGCCGCGGCGCACGGTGGCAAGTACGAGCGGCTGGCCTGGTACCGTCGAGATTAAGAGTGCTACAGTGTGTGGTACGACTACGACGGTCCGGCCCGTGCGCCTTCATTTCAAACGGCAGGACCGCAGTGGAGAGAGGTTCGAAACCATCTAGAAGATCGAAGCCGGGGATGGATCACGCGTCACTGGTCACCAATTATGAAGAGCCAGCCAATGTAATGTGGTCTCGGCTATGGAGCCGCCGTGCATATATACGTGCCGGTGAGGTTAGCCGCCGCCGGGCCGGGTGGGTGGCCCTCCCTCTGTGCCCGGGACGAGCGCGTCGCACCAACCATGTGCACAAAGCAAGCACGAACCCTGCGCCAACACGCCGGGAGACGTCGCCTGCCGCGGCCCGGGCCCGTGACGGATCCGGCGATCAATGAATGTGTCCCGTTGGCCGTTAGCGTCGCCGAGGAAGGCGTGTTAATGCCGCCCCCGATCTCTCAAATCTCAATGCGGAGCACGGGAGATTTCTGTACGCACGTACGTACGTACGTACGTGGTGGGTATGGGGATCGCGGATCGCGCCGTGCAGGGTGCGCGTCGGCGTCGCGCGGCACGGTACAGACTTGCCACGTGCCGCGCGCACCGCCCGGGCTCCTTCGCCTGTACGGGTCTGCAGCACGCGATGAACGCAGAGGACATGTGTGTGGCACGACGCGCTGCACAGCACAGCAAATGGAAGGCTACGGACTGTGGAGGACGGCATGATCTTAACCCTGATGCGTGGCTGGCCCATGGGCCACGGCCATGCTGCAGTAACAAGAGCACTGTAGGCTCCAGCCTTCTTCGATCCAACCCTGGTGCCTGTGCGTTACAGGCTTACAGCTCTGCCTGCCTCTCTCTGGTCCTGGGCGAAGTCTACGGAAATGAGTGCTCCCTCCTACTGAAAGTTCATTTACGGTCTTCTTTAGTTCGGGAAGCGAAAACTTGCCGAATCATAAAAATGAGATGTCGAAAGGGGTATTCGAATATTAATAAAAAAAACTAATTACACAACTCACCTAGAAATTAAATTTTAAATCTATTAAGCCTAATTAATCCGTCATTAGAGATTGTTTACTATAGCACGATGTTATCTAATTATGGCTTAATTAGGCTCAATAGATTCGTCTCGCGAATTTATCCAGAGGTTATAGATTGGGTTTTGTCATTAATCCACGTTTAATACCTCTAATTAATGTCCTAACATTCGATGTGACGGATAAATAGTGGAAACTTGCCAATACCTGCATTTCTCTATGAATTCACGCAAAATGTGGTGCAGGAAAGAGGGCAGGGTGAAGCAAGCTGCATGTGTATCTGTGTGCACACTTTGTGAAACTGACACCTAACTCATCCGAAAACTGTACTGACCAGTGTAGGAATCGACCATTGTCATTTATACAGAACGGTACACATCACATAGATACCAGTGTTTTCTTTTTTTTTTAATGAGGACTCAAATTATACTAAGGCTCGGTTTGGAATGCCAGATTTTTTTTTTCTGTTCCTACGTTTTCCATGTGAAATTCTTGTGAAATTCCTGCACTACTTCTGCGAAATTCCTGCGTTCCAAACAAGGCCTAAGCGATAACTGGGTAGAGACTTAGGAACGGCTGTTCCAAAGTACAAACTTGTGCCCTCCTGACTGCAACGAGAGTGGAGTGATAACTGGGTAGAGTGAGCACACGGACTTGAACAAGAAGGTACTCAATATATATCACGGGCACAATGCGGTCTGCTAATCTGTACTAATGCGGAGCAGCATGCATAAAGCATATCAAAAAAAACTTCTCTAGACAAGTCGAAAGCCAATCAAAGGACTAAAGTGTAAGAACCAATCATCATTTATACGCACTGTACACATGTATGTACCAATGTGAAAACGCAGACGAGGACTGACCAAGGCGGCAAGGCCTTAGCTCTGAATGCCGAAGGCAATTGGACTTGAAGTGCTACACGTCACATTTCAGTACCAGAGAAGCACAGTTCTTACATAAGGAACGGCGATTTCAAGGAGTTGGCCGCCTGGAAAGGCGGCGTAGATCAGGGTTTATTAGATCATAAACATTCAAGCATAATCAGCTTTGTGCTCACATGATCTCATCTCTCTGAGGAAAAGGCTGCTTGAGAGGTGAAGAGAAATTTGTATGAGGTAAAACTAGGCACGCTTGTTCAGGATTCAGATGCTGTTTGCTCCAGATTGACTTCCACCCTTCTCGGAGGATCCAGCTGCAGGTAAGTGTAGGGCTCGGTTGGTTCCTCCCTGCAAACCACAGGTCCATATGAGAACAACTGCTGACGCTAATGAAAAGGATAGTCTTCAGGGTCACAACACACATTGCAAAATTACCAATTTAGGCAATGAATCATGGCAAAAGATTTACTGGTGTTACCACACTTTCTTGCTTAGGTTGTGGTGAAGAAAAGCTCACCATAAATTAGACTGCCTCCTAGGTGAAGTTTTTTCATGCCTAAGGCATCTCACCACAATTCCATAAGCGTATGGCGTGTAGCACCTAGCTAAAAAAGGTTTGGCATGCCAGAGTTGTGAAACAACGCTTACCTATTCTACTGGGTGGATTATCATGAGCTGCATGCTTGAAATGAAGTCCTCAAGTACATTCGTTTTTCGGTACAACAACTTTCTTAAGTGCTTTACCCTTTTTTCTAGGAAAAACATTTCCCACACCAGTTTCAAGTTGTGGCATAGTAGAAAATTACCTATTGCTCATTTCAGTGGCATGGTTGATGCCTGTGTTGGCCACGCCAACTGACGGCTCACCAATTTTTTGGTGCAGCTTTTTGCCGCCACTGGTTCGCCCGTGATTTGGCGAGAAAAACACTAGCAGGAGCTGCTGGCACTTGGGCGAGCCAAATCATGGGCGTTGATCCAAATGGCAGCGCATCACCCAGTCAACTACCCTTTTTTTGGTAGGGCAACTCTGGGTACCAAACCAAACGTACCCTTAATCGCTTACGCTTTGAGCCTTGGCTCGTTTGGAAAAAGGTTGCTCCCAGCCAAGTTGCCTCAGTGCCCCACAACTTGACCAAAGGCTTAGATGTACACTGATAGAGCTAGGAATCTGGCTGTTGTATTATTGATGAACTGGAGAATGATCACAGTATCTAAACCTAACAAATGCAGCAGCGACAGAGCTAGTTCGCCCTCCCTCGGAGAGTAGGAGGCTCTGAACAGATGACTCCATTTCTGCTTATCCCTCTAATCAGCCAGCCCTTAGTTATATATCCTAATGACCGGCTGAGCACCACAAGCTAACTGAACCTATTTCTCCTCCCTAGATCCTAAAGTAAAGGAACAGCCTCCTAACAAGTAACTGAAGCCAACATCTAGCCACTAGAGGCTGCTGGCGCTTTCTTCTTCCTTGTGTACTGCTTTCCAATGAAAGCGTCCACAACATACACGTATATGTTGACTAATACCGTGCCAGGTTTCACAGCTACCCAGTGCATAAATGGCATGCCCCATCCAAGCAACCTAAACAGCTAATGGAACCATCTTCCTGAAAGATGCAACATCACATTTGGAAGCTAGCCATTCTCTGAGAGAAACTAGCTGATGGCACCAGCCAGTCCAATAACTATGCATGCAGTCACTCCATAAACTTTAGTGATCCATGTCAATAGAGAACAGGTTTATATAAATTCTACAAGAATGCCAAAAACTGAAAAACCACCTAATCAAATTCAAACTATTCAGTAACTACGTGACAGAACTGAGACAAAGTCATGCAGTAGAATATTGCGACTACATAAACATGTTCCAAACCACCAAAACCTTATCTCCTCTCCTGTGGAGATTGCCCTTCATGAACAATCTCCTTAGTTATTAGTTGATATCTTCGCAATAAACAAATAGCAAAGATATAAACAAGATAAAGTTGCCCACCTTACCATTAAGTACATGCTAGCTTAGATATTATATTCCCCTCAATCAGAGCTTGCCTATTTATATATATCAACCAATTTAAAGTTTTAATGCATTAGAACTATCCAATAGTGTCTGATTTGCAGACGAGATAAGATACGCAAAAAGGATCAAACACATAAATGATGAGAAGGCACATGTACCCAGGTTTCGATCGCATGCATTGCCAGAAGAGCTTGAATGGGCCCGGAACTGTCTTGAATGGATTCCCTTCAAAGACAGCCTGCAAAAATAATTGACAAAATAAATGTATATTCAGCATATGTATAACTAAGAATTTAAGGCTTAAACAATAAGAATTTAAGGCTTAAACAATACAGCTTTTGACCTAATGTTGTCAAAATCATGAAAAACATAGCCAAAAGCTTCAGTTTTCTATGTAAAACATGCAGTAAGTGGCTATGACTGATAAGTGTCCACTATCGATAATCCCAAATGGGGGTAGGATTGTGGATGCTGGAAGCTTCAGTGCTAGTAGATAGCGGCCACCAAGTCCGACAATGGACAACTCCAACTGATTGGTGATGATTTTTATTCTGTTCTTTACTGAAAACACTTGACTTATTTCATGATGTCGTCAGTACCTACTTTTTTCAGGGCTTTAACAGAAACAGGACAACATCAGGATGGTTTCTACACTATTCCTAAATGTACTCTAAGGCTTAGATATGGGGTTGAATTCCACCCTGGAAGCAGGCATATCATTTAGGCTGGCTTATTGTCCATTCTTAATGTGCTTTCCGGATTTAAACTGATGCTGCCAACAGTAGTCTGAAAGCAGTGACAGCAGCGCAAAGCAGAAACAATCCTGATTAAAGGTTGTTCAATCATGGTTTCTTCTGGGATCTACATAGCAGGCAACACTATGCAACAAACATTCCAGGAAGACATGCTCAACATTATGCTTGGATATGGGGTTTGGAATTTAAGACGTGATAGCCATAACCATACACTGAAACAATGCAATGCCAGCCTGATGCGATATGGAGTGACACTAAGCTGGGAACAACCCAAATTGATAGATGGCAGCAAGCAGGCGTTGGGGATATATCACTAAACCAGCCGCCAATTATCATTTCCATTCAGATAGTTAGGATTTATGAGCCGTGACAATCCCCATTCATCAACACAATACTGGGGAGCAAGCGGACCTGGACGAAGTCTTCGGCGCGGTCGTTGCAGCGGTGCGCCTTGGGCTGCCGCGTGTCGCCTTCCGGCAAACCCCACGGGCTCTCCCGCCGCGGCACCGGCCTCTCCTCGCTCATCTTGCCCCTCGTCCCTCAACCAACACCACCTCTTCTCTGACCCCCTCTTTCCTCGCTTCAAAGAACAGAAAAATGAGTCAGATTCACCAAATCGCTCAGCAATACACACCCGCCTCAATTTCCTCAGATCACGGCAACGTAAGAGATAGATCGGAGGAGACGCGCTCACCGATTGACCTCGCTTCCGACCACCCTGAGCGGCGGCGCGCTGCGTGCGGCCGATCCCCAGAAGAGACGACAGCTGCTTCCCCTCCCACACTGGTCGAGTCCAAGAAGAGGCGAGGGGAAGGCGACGAAACCAAGTGGTCCGTATTCTTGTCCAGCCCAAATAGCCCAAACATTTTCGGCCCGTTAGGAGTGAAAGCCACCAAATTACCAGCCCGGGCCTAAGTATATGAAATGGACCCACCTGCAGTGTCAGGAGACCAAGGGTAAAAGAGGAATTTGGGTTGAGCAAGGGTGGCACTAAACCCTAGCGAGCTGCGGTCTCGTATATAAGCGCGCGCCCCTCTTTCTTCGCCCCTCAAGTTTCGGCGGCGGCGTGCTCGTGGTCTTCAGCACCAGGCGCGCTCGGCTCCGGTCACCCGTCGCTCCACGCAACCATGGTAAGCGACCCTCTTCGCGTCTGGTTAAGGCTCGTGTGCGGATCTAGGTGCAAGCATGGTAGTGGTCGGGAGTGGTTGTTGTGTTTGGAGATGGGTTCTATGAATGAGAGCATAGATTTAGCTGGAAATCTGTTTATTGGAGCTTTGGGTTGTGTGCTGGTACATCACAATCAAGATTAGTCTTTCGCTGAATTAGTTGACTGTAATCCCTACTCCTGATGAGTCCAAGTCTGAAGTAATTTGCCTGGGTGACATTTTTTGCGAATCTAATAATACTGTGCTAGTGTTTCGGCAGAAGATATTTAGCTGCCGAATGTTATATATGAGATGTGCTGGGTAAACCATGGAAGCTTCTATATAGCTATAATCTATTTATTAGAAACTATGGAGATGTTGATTGAGTAGGGGTTTGCTTGGGTTGAATTCATTTCTAACTTGGAAAACATGTGTGGTTTGCACGATAATTGTTCACAATATGCACTGTGATGCAACTCTTGCTTAAATTCTTGAAATTGGTGGCTAAAGAGTGCATTGAGACCAAGTTGCTGTTGAATGACTTGTAGTTGTTTTTTGCTAAATGTAACCCCCATAGTTTCTTCTTAGTGTCAATCCATTGACAAGCTGTTTATGCTACTGCCATGTGCCCAACTAGTATGGTATTATGATCCCCTTACAGCCCCAACATGGATTGCTCTCACTTCAGACTAACTCATTGTGTACTGTGAAATTGTTTCTTTAGGTTGTAACACCAGTATTATATGTTAAAATGTCATCTGATAGTAGTATATGTTTGCAGTCGAGGAGGAAGACCAGGGAGCCCAAGGAGGAGAACGTCACCCTTGGACCCACTGTCCGTGAAGGAGAGTTTGTCTTTGGTGTTGCTCACATCTTTGCATCCTTCAACGACACCTTCATTGTAAGTGCTGTATATTTTACTGTGCATGGACCTTTATTCTCTCCCCAAGTTTAACTGTGTGATGTTGTAATATGCAGCATGTCACTGATTTGTCTGGGAGGGAAACTTTGGTTCGGATCACTGGTACAATCCTTTGTCCTTAGTTCATGCTGGTCAAAGATGGTACTTGTATTTGGTTGTAACCATGATGTGCTAAATCATGTAGGTGGAATGAAGGTCAAGGCCGATCGTGATGAATCATCACCTTACGCTGCTATGCTTGCAGCTCAGGACGTTGCACAGCGCTGCAAGGTATGTGTGAGATTGCCTAAGAGAGTCTACTACAATCAATCTCATTGATATCCAACTGTGTATCTAAACTTGATGCCTGCTTAATTAACTTGTAGCTATAGGATAACTTAAGGCTGTGGTTATGGTTCCTGTGATAACTGATTTGTAAGTTGGTCTTTTTGGTCTTCAGGAGCTTGGTATCACCGCTCTGCACATTAAGCTTCGTGCCACTGGAGGCAACAAGACCAAGACTCCTGGGCCTGGTGCTCAGTCTGCTCTCAGGGCTCTTGCTCGTTCTGGCATGAAAATTGGGCGCATTGGTAAGAGTTTTGATTCCTTGTAAACATTGTTTCTGTTTCGATATAGTTTGGATCAAAGTTGTCCTGGCTGAACATAGCATCATTTCTGTATACTGATGGCAACATTTGTGTCATGTGCAGAGGATGTTACCCCAGTTCCCACTGACAGCACTCGCAGAAAGGGTGGTAGGAGGGGAAGGAGGCTGTAGGTCTTCACTTGGCTATTTGGCTATTTGCCATCTCTTGGCGCAGGCCATCAAGAAACTAGTCCTCTGGGTAGTGCTGCTGTTTCTATGCTTGTCAAGAGGAGCTTTAGTTTTGCTCTATGTTGAGGATCATTTACCGTTAGTCGAGTCTATGATGTTGCAAGGATCATATTTTGGTTGAGGAATTTGACTTGTCATATTTATGCTAAAACATGCGATTTCACTCTATAGAATCGTGTGTCGGGACTAATGTACCTGTTTAGATGAGATGCTGCCTTTGGTGGTTTTACTTTTGCGTGGTGCTGATCAGAAACTGTTTTCTGAATCGAGTTTCAGCATCTTATTTTTTTCTGATCATCTGGTCCAGATCAGGGTGATACCGGGATGGTGTGTTCATCTGTGTCCAGAATTAGTTTCTGGAGATGTGGATGCTTGCCTGACTACAATCTGTGCGTGTTGAGCGTTTCAAGATCGATCCAAAGTATACAAACAAACGCAATCATGCGTGCATTTATTATCACACAAATATGAGAACAAATCCGAATACAAATGATCCTTTTCTCAGTGCAAGTAATCTCACTCAAGTTACACTACTGCACAAAAGAGCGCGTCGTGGCAGATCGCCTCAGGCCGCAAGCATGGCGTAGCCGATGAAGGCGCCGAGCGAGCCGACGAGGCCCCCGACCACCGGAGCAGCCGCGCTGCTGTCCTTGGCGGAAGGCGGAGGCGGCGAGGAGTTGCCCTCGGCGCCCGGCGCGTTGGCGGAAGCAGAAGGAGGCTGCGACGCGCCTCCTGGGGTTGTAGAGGACGGTGACGGAGCCACTGGCGACGGCGGCGAGCTCGGGGTGGTCGTGGGCGCAGGCGCGGGAGCCGAAGCTGCCGGGGACGGCGGCGAGGTCGGGGTGGACGCTGGAGCCGGCAGAGGAGCAGCGCCTGAGGGTGGCGACGACGGGCTCAGCGCGGGGGCGGCTGCAGGCGGCGAGGACGGGCTCGGCAGAGGCGCGGGAGACGGCGGCGGGGACATGGCGGGCGGAGCCGCCCCAGGCGGGGTGCGCGCGCCGCTGCGGTCCGCGAGGACGACGACGATGAGCTTCTCGTTGGCCCGGCAGTTGGCCTCGTTGCCGCTGATGAAGAAGAAAGGGCCGGAGCGATCGAGCGTGAACACCGTGTTGCCGTCGGCGAACTTCTGGACGTACGAGGAAGCGTTGCACGCGTTGTACGCCGCCGGCTCCACCAGCAGCACCGAGTCCGTCTCCTTGGGGTACACGAACACTGCACACAGCGCACGTTGTACAAAGCTTCAGGATCTTGATCGGGGAGATGGATTCATGGTCAATGATCATGGACTGATCATGTCGGCGTCGAAAAACGAGTAAGGACTTACAGAGCTGGTCGCCGATCTGGAACCGGAGCCTCCCCGCCCAGGTGTTGTAGGGCTCGAAGCCGGCGCCCGGCACGCTCCAGCCTTTCTGGCCGCCCACCCGGAACTGCGTCGCGCTGGCCGCCGCCGCCACCAGCGCGAAGCAGGCGAGCCCCAGGCCGAACGACCTCGCCATGGCTGGAACGCGCTGCCGCTTCGTTGCGACTCGCAGTGCTCGGTCGATCGAAGAAAGCCCTGCGCACTTGTTGGACTCTGGACGTGTCGAGGGGTGAGCTGATGACCATCTCAGCGCAGGGGACGACCGGGTATTTGTAGGTGGTTGAGGTCGGGAGGCGCTGGCTTTACACGGTGTCAGGTTCGTTGCTTTCACCCGTTAACCACCTGGAGCCAAAGTTACCATGGCACCACGCACCACCTGATCGGTCAGTGTCACCGCCTCTCCCCGATCACCGGTCGATCCGGGCTGGCTTGTGCCTCACATTCGCATCTCGTTCCACTGCACCGCCACCGGGTGCCCCGACCCCGACGAGTGTCCCGTGGACCGACCACCGCGACGCCAACTCCTCCTCGTCCCTCTCGCATCGCGCTGCACCACGGTCCAGCCCCGCGTGCGCGCGCGCGCAGCCAGACACGACGTCCTGGCTGTCGGTGCGCGCTTCGCGTGATCACGTCGCGGATTCGCAAGGCGCCTCGTCGCGCCACCGTGCGCCGCGGACGACGACGACGACGGTTCCTCCGTGCCCCGGGCGGTCTCGATACGTAGCCAGCCGGCCGGCCGGCGTCGCTTTCAGAGGAGCGTGCGCGATCAGTGTCCATCCGGTGATGTTCATGCACACATGGCGAGGCGCCGAGGCCTGACGCCTAGGTCAAGCAGCTACGTCGCTGGAAAGTTCCTGGACTGCCTGATGCTTCCCATCGTTCGGTCCAATCGAATCGATCCAGGGGAACGGAAGAGCCAAAAAAGAATTTGAGCTCATCGCTTCGTTGCCTTCGTCAGTCGACAGATCAGACACACTGTGCTGATCGATAACAATCTTTTTCCAGACAACAGTTCTGAACTTTCTAGCACAGCAGAGGGGTGTGCGTTTCGGGACCGTGTTGGCGAAGTTATTCGTGACTTGACCTGGCCGCGAGGAAAACGAACTCCACCCACCGGCGGCCTGCCTGCACGCGGAGCCACGAGAGGGGTGGTGGTGGCCGCCGAGACCTATCTCGCCGCTCGCCAGTTGCCACATGCGACCATGGAGAACAAGAAGAGTTTGTTCAGGTCAAAATCTCTGAAGAGGCTAGGGATTTGTCTGCATCTGCTCTGACGAGCTCCTGTGATGCTCAGAGGCCGCATATTTCTGTCAGTCCGAACAGGATCGACGGAGCGGCCGTCTTGACGTGTTCTTCAATTGCCTACCGACAGTCCATTAGCATCAATCAGAACCACTCAGCAAGCGATGGTAACGCATCGTCGTCGCAGCACCCTGCACACCCCTGCTACGTCAGCTGATTGTCTCTCCTTCGCTCGGCTCATGTCCTTTTCTGAAGAAACTGAACTCGGCACCCATCTTTATGACGCGTCCCGAATCAAATCAAACAGACCAAACCCGCAAACGAAACGTAGCAAGAGAAGCGTGGCACATGTACAGTGACAGCGGAGGAGTCCTCCTCTGGTGAAACATCGATCAGGTGGCGGGGGGCAGTTCGCCGGAGTCGCTGCAGGCGGTGGCGAACGACGCCGTGGAGCGCCACGAGGACGACCTCGCGGACGGGCCCGGCCCAGGCGACGACGCACGGGCGGCTTTCTTCGGCCTCGCCGTCGGCTTCTTTGGGACGCCTCTCGGGGTGCCGGTGCCCGTTCCAGCGATGCCGGCGTCGTGCGCGGCGGCGCTGCTGTCCTCTGCCGGCGGCAGCGCGCCGACCGGTTGCTCGAAGTCTGTAGCAGACACAACAATGCGAGTCCGTCAGTACTCACCGTCACCGACGGGGGAAAAATCAAAAGAAGACGCAACAGAACGGCCCAGTTGCGTTTGAGAGCCGAATTCAACGCGGAAGACGGCCCTGGGCCGAATTGCGCACAGCCTGCGGCCCAGAATAGTGGTGATGGACAAGAAACCAATCTCCCAAATGGAAAAAGTCCATTCCGCGACTCTTATGATTTACAACCCTCAACCACAAAACCATTTATTTGACACCTCGAACTATTGAAACCGTCCGATTTACACCCCTCAGTGGTTTTGAAAGCGGTTTTTGCTGACGTAGCACCACGTCAGCCGTCCTATGTGGCGCCACGTCAACAACAAGAGGGTGAATTGGACCTCATTGATAGTTTGAGGGTGTCAAATAGACTTTACAAAAAAAACAAAAATATTTGTTTTTTAAAAAATATGTGTAATTAAAATCCTAAAATCATGCTTACTCTTAGAAAATTAATAGAAAATTTGTCTTTAGCTTAGAAAAATAAGAAACTAGTTCCATATTTTTCTAAAATCATGCTTTAGCTTTTAGAGTGTAGTTATAAGTTATTTAAATCTCTTATAATTATACTTTTATTTTTTCACTAAAAATTATTCATGTTATTTATTCTAAGTAGTTTAATAGGCCCTGAGAATGACTTCAATGACATTGACAGCCATACTATTGTAACACTCCTGTGTTAATAAAACTTCTAAATGCTGTTTTGGAAACTTTTCATGATCATTAAGAAGTAATCATGGATTACTAAAGATAAGCAAAGAAGGAAAAATGATTACTGGAAGAAGTGTTTGAGTTGGAATTTTGGTCAAATTTAAGGTCTTGTAATTTCCAATCTAAGCCAAATCAGCAAATAAGTGTATAAAAGAACTTGGAGCCTTAGGTACCAGCAACAAAAGTTACATTTGGAGTTTTGATAGTTTATATGTGAAATATGGAGAAACAATGGCCTAAAGATTGCGGGTTTAAAAAGAGGGTTAATTGAATTTTTTTTCAGAGAATGAGTGATAGAAAGGATCAAGTTCAGGGCAGATAATCTAAGGATCTAAGCAGAATCAGCTCAAAGTCATATCGAAGAAGATGTAGCTCTATATTCAAGCTATAATTTTGGTATTTGGAGTTCGAAGAGTTTCCATGTGAAATTTGGAGAAAATCAGGTCTGAAACCGCTGCTGTCAAAGAGGTTCAGAAACATTCAAAGTATTGGTCTGAATTACAGGTTTTGTATCTTCTGATTCTTTGAGAATTAGGATTCGATGTTTATAAGAGAAATGTACCTCCATGATTCAGCTACAACTTTTGTATTTGGAGTTTGAGGAGTTTACATTCACAATATAGAGTAAAATCGATCTGAAGCTGCTGGTTCGCTTTCGCGGGGTTTAGAAATGCCGAGTTTGGAGGGCAGGACGTTCACTAGCCGATATCTCCAAATCTGTAGAGATATAGACCAAAGTTACATTAAGGCAAATAAAATTCAATGTTTGGGCTACAACTTTCATTATTTGAGCTCAAAGAGTTTACATACAAAATTTGAAGATCAAACCGTGTTTAGTTGCTGGCCTGGACGAGTTTCAGAAATAAAGCACGAGTTCAGTTATAATTCAGTTAGCAGACTGATATTCAGAGCTTTTGATCTTCAAATTGGTTGAGATTTGGATCAAGGATATATAAGGAGATTTGTAGCTGGATGTATCCTCTACATATCTTGTATTGGATGATTGCTGAGCCGGCATATGGAATGAAGAGATCGAGAGAGGGTTTGAGGGCGGTTTCAGACTGGTCTTCAGCTCGAGCTCAGCAGAGCTCCGATTGTTGCCGCCGTCCCACTGCTCTTGGCCGAGCGCCAATTTTCGCGCGTGCCACACGCCGGCGCGGGCGGGAAACAACGCGTGAGCGGCAAGCAGCTGCTGGCCAATGCCGCCGCCCGCGCTGCTGGGTAAAGGGCCGGTCGAGCCAGCTCGTTCTTTCTCGTCGCCGCCCGCTGTCTTCGCCGCCGTCGCCACTGACAACCGCCGCCGTCGTTGCCTCTCCGTCCAATTCCTTTCGCGAGTGAGTGCTCTAGGTCAGCTCTTGTCTCTCCAGCCCGTTCGCGCTCAGCCCCATCGCCCGCAACTGCCGCGCCGCCGTCTTCGCTCTGCCGCCGCCGTTTTAGCCCCACGGTGAGCTCTACCCTCCAGTGGTTCTCGTCGTGAATCAAGTGCGTGGTTGCGGTCCTGTGATCCTTGCGCAGCTCGTAGTGGGATGTGTGTCCCTGTTCCGTGCCCTGCTTGGCCGCAGCGCCGTCGCGCCGCCCAGGGCGCCGCGAGGACCGCCGCCGCTGCGGGAAGCAGTCGTTCCGTGCCCTAGCGCCCGTAAGAGCTTGTGCACCGTGTGTCCTAGGGCGCGTGTATGCTATGGTTGCCATTTGTTGTCCTGGAGGATGTCCCTCGAGGTGCGCGCGGAGCGCCGCCGTCATGGTCGCGAGCTGCGGCCGCCGTGGTTGTGCTCCTCGTCGCCTGGTGGCCTTCTGGTCAAGGGTTTGGCCGGGGGCGAGTGCGAGGGTTTCAAACGTCCGGGTTGGAGGTTCTTAGGGCCGAGGTCGTGCTGCCGGCGTGGTCGCCGGGGAGTAGGCCGTCGCGGTCTCCTGGCCGCGTGCGCATGCGCTCGGGAGAGAGACGAGCGAGAGGGAGAGTGGAGTAGCCGGGCCGGGCCTGTTAATCGGCCTAAGGGAAAGGAGAGCAAGGGAGTTGGCCCGGGCCTGTTTGCCGACCAGCAGGAAAGAAGGGAAGAAAAGAAAGTGGGCTGGGCCAACCGGTTAGAAAAAAAGAAAAGAGAGAGGGGGAAATGGGCCGGGCCCGCGGGTCAGCCGAAGTGGAGAAGAGAAGGACTGCGGGTTGAAATATGGAAATGGCCAGGGGGTTTTCTGATAAACCGGGAAGTTTTAGGTTTTAATAGGTTTTTAGGTTTTTAGAAATGCATTTCAATAGGATTAATATTTAGAATTTTATATCTTTTTTAGGAAATTCTAAAATTAATGAAATAAATTTTGTTGCAGTAGTTGCATTTTTTATGCATCTAGGTTATTATATAGTATATTAGATGCTTTTATAAGTATTATCCTTGATTATTAGAATAGGTTTAAGGGCTTGTTTAATTAGAAAAATAGGTTTTTATTAGCTATCCTCTTATTTATAATCCTTGAATAAGTTAATTAATTCCTTTATGCTAATTCGGTGTTTTACCAAGGTTTAGGGTGGTTAAGGGTCTCTAATTTAAAGTTTCCATGTTTTTGCATCATATCATGTAGACCAGGATTCGCTGCAGCCGGAGCTGGTGGAGGTCCCTGACGACGTCCAGAAGGGAGACGATGTGGTGTTCGAGGCGGAGGCCGAAGCAGTACCGCAAGCTCCCGAAGCCCCAGTAGCTGCAGAACCCGAGATCAGTGAACCAGGCAAGCCCCGGAGCATATCTGTCCCAATACTAACTTGAGTAGCATGGTTATGTTTGAGCCTATGTTTGTGCATTAGAATAGGAATGGAGGGAATCCTATTTTGATGCATAATCTATCCTTGTTTAGAGCATCTCTGCCACCTTTTCAAAAAGATAGAGTAGAGTTGCTTAGACCTGCTCACAGTAGTAAAGTCAGGTGTTATCCCGATCACCTGCACATTAGGTAGTGCTGGCTTTAGAGAGCTAAAAATTGTTTATTAAGTCTTTAAAAGTGTTGGGCAGGACATGTGGTTGACGATTATGGAATATGTTGTACGCTTCGGTTAGTATGAGCTGGTCCTGCCCACTGGATGAGTATAGGTTTTGCTGCGGTCTGCCTGTGGTCAAGCTTTGAACGTACTGGGCACATACCGGTATAGGGAGCCGGGAAACTGATGTACTTCTGTGGTACTAACGGTTGAACTGTGACTCACCATGTCTGACGAGGAATGTGGGCGGGGTCATAGTCAGTAACCCACATGCCTTTGCCCGGGCACTGTGTAGGGATTTGGGGATGCGACCCTGGGCTATGTGGGCACAGTTCAGGCAATGGTGGCCGCAGCGGGAAAAGTAGCTTCGTGTGGCCTTTCGGGGGCGCGCATGCGGCGTGTGTCCCAGGTTTTCCCCTGCAGGTTTTGAAATCGATTCGAATCGCCGAGTGTCACGGTTTTGATACATGCTTGATCCTGACAAATACTTGATGTATGTTTGTTAATGTTAAGCTCTCATACTTGTTTTATATCCGCTATTCCTATTGTTTTGCAATGTTGGTTGGCTCACCTAGCTGCATAGGGTAATAACAGGTTAGTCTAAAATTTTGGCAATTAGAGTAGTAACCTAGTAAGCTATGCTTTGCAAGAGTCTGTTTGTTTCTCTTTAACCTTAAAGCCTTGCATGCCCTTGATCTCCCTTTAGATTGGTTGGTCGGGTAAGTCTCGCTGAGTACCTTTGTACTCGGGGTTCTTTGACCCTTGTTGCAGTTGAGCCCGAGGAGTAGCCCTTGTCGCTGGCGCCGTGGTGGTCCGAGGACTCAGATATGTCCGGGCACGACATGATCTGATGTTAGCTTGTTTAATTACTTTGTAAACCAGTTGCTGAACTTAGAACCTGTGTTATGTTGTTTAAATTTGAACTACTCTGGTTTGTATAACTCTTATCTATATGTGTTGTATATATTTGCCTATGCAATATCTGTGATGTATCTTCTGGTGTTGGGATCCTGAGTATTTGTGATGAGACAGCTGATAGTGAATGATTCGGGTTGTCTCGGAGACACTCGATGGAACTCCGGACTTATGCTGACCCAGATGTGTGACTTGTTAGTGTTTTACACTACAGATCACACCCGAGTCAGTTTAAGTAGGACTGTTCTGTCACAACTATGAAGATCGGTAGCTCACTTCGATGAAAAGTAGGTTTCACAAGGGGTTATACCCAACTTCAAATGAGCTAAACGAGCTAGGATGAAGTTGAATTTCAATAAAAATCACCTAATTTTAAATCTAAAATAAAAATAAGTGTAATTAGAGCATTTTTATAACGAGCTAGTTTAGCGACCTTTTTGCCTGGTTAGTGCTTATTTAAATATGCATACCGTGGAAAGTTCTTGCTACTAAATAAAACGCTAACCATACTTGTTATCATAGGCAACAAGACGAGCTACTAGCAAGTAAACACCAAAATGAGACCACAAAATCTCTAAACAACCCCTAACTAGGCATTAAGAGATAGAGCATGATTTTATAAAAAATATGAAACAGGTTTCATATTTTTCTGAGCTAAAATGAATTTTCTATGAATTTTTTAAGAGTAAGCAAGATTTTAGAATTTTAATTGCACATATTTTCTTAAAAATATTTTTATTTTTTGTAATGTCCATTTGACACCCTCAAACTATCAATGAAGTCCAATTCAACCCCTCGCTATTGACGTGGCGCCACGCAGGACAGCTGACGTGGTGCCGCATCAGCAAAAACCGCTCTTAAAACCACTAAGGGGTGTAAATCGGACGGTTTCAGTAAATCGGGGGTGCCAAATACATAATTTTGCGGTTGAAAGTTGTAAATCGAACGACGCTAGTAGATGAGGGTTGTGGAATGGACTTTCCCTCCCAAATCAAGTTTCCTTCGTGNNNAAAAAAAGCCGAAGGGCAAAATGAGGGCGGGCTACTTGCCTAGGGAAGTCCAGGAGGTCTGCCTCGACGGCGTAACAGAGCTTACTCCTGCTGCTGCGGCTGCCACCTCCACCTCCTCTACTCCTCTGAATTCACTCATCTGCTCAAACAGCACGGCCATGCACAGAGTCAGAAACGAGAGATGGTTGCCTTTTTTTTTTTCTTGGAGGGTTACGAAAGCCATGAAGGTGATCCTTACCCAGCTTGGACAGGAGCCGCTAGCGCCGATGCCTATGTGCGACACATGCCTCACGTCCGTAGGGTGCCCGATCTCGATCTCATGCTCCCTCTGCACTGCTGGAGACCACAGAGTTTCAAGCTCAAATCAGTCATCGATCAATCGATGGGAGCGGCACGATCCATACTTTATCCACCGCATACCGACTAGTATTTTTTTAAAAAAAAAATCTTTGAGTGTTCCATCCTGTATATTCAGATAATCGAAGGGAGTGAGATAAGATGGAAGTGTCTCTTACTGAATATCTGAGCGATATTCTTCAACCCTCTGAATATGCCCTTCATCGTTATCGCCATCGGAATGCTGAAGGCTTATGCTGTCACACATGTCAGTTTCAGGTCATTTCAGAATCGCCATGGGGATCAAATTCAGACTACGCGTGAATATGTACGTGAATACTGACTAGAATTCAGAACAAAGAAAAATAAGCTGTACCTTCGAGGTTATATTATCTATGCTGCAAGCTCCCTTGACTACGAGCCTACGAACAAGCCGAAGTCGTCGGCGATCCTCTTCGTTCTGCCACAAGGTGCACCCAGAAGCTGAAATTTTGGACGAGAAACACTGCAGAGGCCAGAGAAAGGGGCACCCAGAAGGTGCAGAATTCGGTATGCAGAAATTTCGGTTCAGAAACGAAGCACGTAGAGAAGACAGAAGAGAAATGTGGTGAGATCGAATGAGTTGGAAAGAGGTCTGAACCTTCTATATGGACAGCACAGGCCTCCTTAAATAAAAGGTGATCGCAAATTAGGTGGTGTTTCCTCTTCCACTCTCTCCAGCCATTTCTTGAGACAGGTGGCCATGCTGTAGCTGTGTACTCCAGCTTCTTGTGTCATTGTCCCTCTTCATTTCTTCTTGTTAGTAACCAATGTTCTGCACGACGATCTTTTTGAAAAAGGAGATAGCTGTATGTGTGTGTGTGTTTTCCAAGATCAAGATGGTTGTGTGTTCACCAGTGCAAAACATCGGTTGCACAATCACTTTCTCACATAAATGAACTTAAGTAGCACTCTTTTGTAAGGTACTCGGATTTCCTTTGCACATTCAACCTAACATCCAAAACTTTTCAGAGGCCATTTTTTCAAAAAAAAAAAAAGGTTTCCTGAGCCCAAGTTTTCAAAAAGTTTTCTGAGCCCATTCTTTAAAAAGTTTCTTAGCCAGGACACTTCACCAAACCACTGAAATCGAGTGTTGACCTGAATCGATACAGTAGCATGTGGTAAAATTTACATTTCACGTGCAGGAAAGTTGAATCTACTTCATGCCCTCCAGTAAATATTCTCATGCAGCAAACTACCCAAGCAATGCATTGATACCGTCCACCGGTCTTGGTTTTCCTGATGCAGATTGCACCAACTCGATCTCTTGATAGGGATGAGCCTTAAAGAATCGATGCGTGGCGGCTCAAATCTGTCATGCATGGGGTGTGATGGTCCTGTGGATTTTTATTCGGCATGATTTACAGCGCAGATGTTATCATGTTTGGTGGTTGTACTGGAGAACATAAATCTGGAACAGCAAACGATGATACGAACAAGCTGACGTACTTGGTCAGGCCCAATTATTTCGAGTAGCATCTAGTGCAATGGAGCTTTCCAACTTTTAAGTAGATTAGCTGCTAAATATGTAAGTACAAAATTTGATTCCTGCAATCATGGGTACAATTTTAGCTGAAAGTTCAGCGTCAGTGACCAGTTCCTTGGGTTTCACTCCACTAAAAATCCATTTTAAATTGATCCGATATAAAGCCTTTTCCATCCTTAAGCGGATTTGCTGTTAAATATTTTTAAAGAATGAACTCTTGTGGTCTTTTGGGTACCAAATCTCATTTTTATTTTTTAGCGGTAAGCTAAACAGGTCAACATCAGCAACGTATTCCTTTGGTTTCACTCTATTTTTTTTGTCGGTTCTTGTGTATATACATGGTACTCACCAAGAAGAAGAAACTTCAGATCTTCGGCATTCTTCAAGGACCAGGGCAGCTGCTTTATTATTATCTTCAAAGTCATGCTTTTTCCTGATGGCTTCAGGCTTAAGAAAAATTGCCCATGACAATGGCCTTTATCGGTTTAATCCTCTTAATATCAGTATATAATATAAAATCAACCACATAAACACCACAAGCAACTTCATGCAGCTGCAAATGCCTAAAGAGCAGAAGGTGTTGAACCTAATCTACTGCTGCTCTCTGCTCCCCTGTACTGCACAGGCGCAAGTCAACCGGTTGGTGACTGCCCTGTCCTGTACATAGTTGGTAGAAGTACATAGTAGATAGCACAGTGCCAAGCATGGCAGCAGTTGTACTATAGTACTTTCGGAGTAGGTAGTTGGTAGCTAGGACTTGTGTATATATTTTCTAGCAATGCAATGGAAAAGGCGAGCTCAGTCAGTTCAGCCGAACCACATTCCAGCGAGTGTGAGTGCTTTGCTCCCTCTTCTCCTTCTTCAAGCGCAGAGCATTGTGAGCGTAGCTAGTGATACAGGAGCGTATCCGGGTTGTTTAGGATAGCGCCCAGCGGCCTATCCGAGTTCTTTTTAGGGCTAGCCGGGTTGTTTCTGGCACTCGGCGGGTTGTTTTCTGGTGGCGTGAGGGGCCTGGTGGGTAAGGGACTAACAATTGGTATCAGAGCGTTGGTTCGCAAGGCCTAGATGGTGGACACGGGCGCGCCGGATCCTGAGGCTGCCGCCAGGGCGGCGGCGGCGGCTGCCGCTGCTGCTAGCGGAGCCAGCACGTCGACCACCTACGTGGTCAAGCAGACGGTGCGGGACGTCGGCGGGGCGCAGTTCCCCATGCTCACGCGTACCAACTACGCCGAGTGGTCGACTATTATGAAGATCATGCTCAAGGGCCGAGGCCTGTGGGCGGCGGTCACCACCGGGACGGCGGACGAGCAGGAGGATCTCATGGCCATGGAGGCCATCCTCAAGGCTGTCCCGCCGGAGCTGGTGACGCCGCTGGGCTCGGCGGACGACGCCACGGCTCAAAAGGCGTGGGAGAAGCTGAAGACGATGCGGCTCGGCGACGAGCGCATCCGCGAGGCTCGGGCGCAGCAGCTGCGCCGGGAGTACGAGGCCATCGCGTTCCGTGACGGCGAGTCCGTGGAGGACTTCGCTCTCCGTCTCCAAGGGATGGTGAGCCAGCTGGCGGTGCTGGGCGACACCATTGAGGAGAAGGAGGTCGTCACCAAATACCTGCGCATCGTGCCGGAGAGGTACGAGCAGGTGGCGATCTCGATCGAGACCATGCTTGACCTGAAGACACTCTCGGTCGAAGAGGTGACGGGTCGGCTGAAGGTGGTCGAGGACCGCGCTAGCAGGAGAGCTGAGCGTGTGGCTGCCAACGGCAAGGTGCTCCTCACGCACGAGGAGTGGGTCGCTCGCATGAAGCCGCAGACCGGGGAGGGATCCTCCGGTCAGGGCGGCAGCGGCGGCAAGGGCCGCGGCAAGGCGCCGAAGAAGAAGAAGGGCGCCAAGCCGCCGGTGGGCAGGGACCAGTGCCGGCGCTGCGGCAAGACCGGGCATTGGGCAAGGGAGTGCCCGGTACCTATGAAGGCCAAGAAGATGCCGCCGGAGTTCTGGGGTGAGGCGGTGAACACGGCTGTGTTCATCCTCAACCGCGCACCCACGAAGGCCCTGAAGGGGATGACGCCGTTCGAGGCGTGGTACGGGAGGAAGCCGGACGTCTCTTTCCTCCGGACGTTTGGCTGCATCGGCCACGTGAAGAAGACGAAGCCGTACATCGGCAAGCTGGAGGACAGAAGCACACCCATGGTGCTCCTGGGCTACGAGGAAGGTAGCAAGGCGTACAGGATGTTTGATCCTTGTGCAGGCAGGGTTGTGGTGTCCCGTGACGTCGTGTTCGACGAAATGGCGGCCTGGGATTGGGAGGATCCGGGGGCCGGGGAAGTCGGAGGCATCGGGGGCACGTTCACCATCGAGCACATGGTGATCCACGGTGGAGGGAACGCTGGAGCTGAGGCGGAGGCAGGCCTGGACGTCCCTGCTCAGAGCGCTGAGGCAGCGCAGAGCGAGCCGGGTAGTCCTGGCGCCGAGAGCGTGGGCGCGTGGTCTCCAGCAGGGGAGAACACGCCGCCACAAGCCTCACCGGCGCCAGCAGCTCAAGAGAACCCGGCGGCGTCCGTCGAGTTCGCGTCTCCACCAAACAACTTCGCCGAGTACTTGGACGCCTTCGACGACGGCGAGGAGGTGCGATTCCGCACCCTGGAGAACATCGTCGGCAATGCGGCTGTGCCAGGATTGGCAAGCCGGGAACCCGGCGGCGTGGAGCTGCACCTGACGAGTGCAGAGGAGCCGCCCACCTTCGCGGAGGCGGAGCGGGAGGCAAGCTGGAGGAAGGCGATGATGGAGGAGATGAAGTCCATCGAGGAGAGCGAGACTTGGGAGCTCGTGGATCCACCTCCGGGTTGTCGGCCTATCGGGTTGAAGTGGGTCTTCAAGGTGAAACGGGATGAGCGTGGCAACGTCGTCAAGCACAAGGCCCGCCTTGTCGCCCGTGGTTTCATCCAGCGCGAGGGAATCGACTTCGAGGAGGTGTTCGCGCCGGTGGCGCGAATGGAATCCGTTCGTCTGCTGCTGGCGCTGGCAGCAGCGAAGGATTGGAACGTCCACCACCTCGACGTCAAGTCCGCGTTCCTCAACGGCGAGCTGGCGGAGACGGTCTTCGTCAAGCAGGCTCCGGGCTTCGTCAACCCGGGAGCAGAGCACAAGGTGCTGCGGCTGCGGAAGGCCCTGTACGGGTTGCGGCAAGCACCGAGGGCGTGGAACGCCAAGCTCGACGCCACGCTCCAGGAGCTCGGGTTCGTGCGCTGTGAAACAGAGCACGCGCTCTACGTGCGGCGGCGGGGAGGATTCGAGCTGATCGTCGGCGTGTACGTCGACGACTTGATCGTGACGGGGACGCGTGCGACGGACATCGAAGGGTTCAAGCGGGAGATGGCGAATCGCTTCCGCATGAGCGACCTGGGGCAGCTCTCCTACTACCTCGGCATCGAGGTGAAGCAGGGGAGCAGCGACATCATGCTGGGCCAGCGGGCCTACGCGGAGAAGCTGGTGGAGCGCGCGGGCATGGCTGACTGCAAGCCGTGCGCCACGCCGATGGAGGAGCGGCTGAAGCTCACGCGGAACAGCACGGCGACGAAGGTCGACGCCACGCAGTACCGGAGCATCGTCGGCGGGCTGCGCTACCTGACTCACACCCGGCCGGATATCGCGTTCGCGGTCGGGTACGTGAGCCGCTTCATGGAGGATCCGCGGGAGGACCACTGGGCGGCGGTGAAGAGGCTGCTGCGCTACATCAAGGGCACGGCGGACCAGGGGATCGTTTTTCCCAAGTCCGGTGGCAAGGAGGCGCTGCAGCTCACGGTTTTCAGTGATGCAGACATGGCGGGCGACATGGATGGGAGGCGGAGCACCTCGGGCGTGCTCGTCTTCCTCGGATCGGCCCCGATCTCATGGCAATCACTGAAGCAGAAGGTGGTGGCGCTGTCAACGTGCGAGGCTGAGTACATTGCAGCGGCCACAGGGGCGTGCCAGGCAGTATGGCTGCGCCGGCTGTTGGAGGAGATCACCGGGGAAGAAGCTCCTCCTCCAGCAATGATGGTGGACAATCAACCCGCCATCGCACTTGCCAAGAATCCAGTCCTTCACGACCGGAGCAAGCACATCGACATCAAGTTCCACTTCCTCCGAAGTTGTGTCGATGAAGGGCAGATTGTCATTGAGTTTGTCGAGACCGGCCGACAGCTCGCTGACATCCTCACCAAGTCTCTCGGGCGGCTTCGGTTCACAGAACTGAAGAAGAAGATAGGCATGGTGGATTCTTGAGGACTTAGATCAACAGCAGATTAGGGGAAGAATTGTTGAACCTAATCTACTGCTGCTCTCTGCTCCCCTGTACTGCACAGGCGCAAGTCAACCGGTTGGTGACTGCCTTGTCCTGTATATAGTTGGTAGAAGTACATAGTAGATAGCACAGTGCCAAGCATGGCAGCAGTTGTACTATAGTACTTTCGGAGTAGGTAGTTGGTAGCTAGGACTTGTGTATATATTACCTAGCAATGCAATAGAAAAGGCGAGCTCAGTCAGTTCAGCCGAACCACATTCCAGCGAGTGTGAGTGCTTTGCTCCCTCTTCTCCTTCTTCAAGCGCAGAGCATTGTGAGCGTAGCTAGTGATACAGGAGCGTATCCGGGTTGTTTAGGATAGCGCCCAGCGGCCTATCCGAGTTCTTTTTAGGGCTAGCCGGGTTGTTTCTGGCACTCGGCGGGTTGTTTTCTGGTGGCGTGAGGGGCCTGGTGGGGTAAGGGACTAACAGAAGGCACGCAGGTGTAGCCATGCCTGCATCAGGAGTCTACTTTGAAGTTGGCTGTAAAATGACACAAAATAATAGTTCACTAGCAGGGATATGCATCATGTGCAAAAATCCTCATCTTCCAATGTTAGCAATGTCTTATATTCCAATCACTTCAATGCAGTGGATTGTTGTCAACACTTACAAGATAATTTCCTAATATTGAAAGGCAAAAAAGTTGTCTAAAACAGAAGTACTAGAACCCAATAGTGTATTTCTTTTATTTTGTAGAAAAAACCATAATTTTCCATGACAAAGCTGTCATATTCCAAATTTCTGGTATCTAGTTGCAAGATGTGCCATATATACTGACAGTTTGAAGGGCTGCTGTTCAGCTGCTTGCATGACCTGGGACTTGGCTGAGTCGGGTAAAGACTTCCATTACCACAGTTGTCAACAGAAACGACCTGGTGCCATCTTTTGGCAATGCTTCAGCCACATCCTTTGCACAGAGGTATCATATGGCTACTGAGTTTCAAGTATTGACTTAAACTCTGAAACATTTTTTCCTGCTTAGTAACCTCATTCTTCTTCTTTTTTCGCAATTGTTATAAAATCTTCTGCAGGTTATGGCATTGTCATGGCCACAGAGCTCCGAGAACAAATCCAGCAAAAGAATCATGGGATTGGTAAAAAGCTCCATGAATTTCATGCGATCCCACATTCCCTTCTTACCCAATCCAGGGTCCAAGGTTGCTGATGTCGATATGATTTTATCTCACACTACTATAGTAAATGCTATGTTCTCTGAAAACAAATTATTGTATCACACTGACGCAGCTGGTCTATCATAAGACATTCTTCTTTGCTTTAATTTTTAATGCGCGGAGTTGATTACTATTGGTATCCCAGGATGAATTGAACCTTTGAGCAGATGTGCGTGCCGCTGTGCAAAAGCACTCTACACTGTCCTGCTGATCATCTGTTGCTGCAAATCGTCAAACTTTAGTCTTTGATGAACACCACTCAGGGCAGCACTGATGTCTACCTACTCTGGAGCTGAACAGAACACTGTCAAGCCAACTACTGCAGGAGAACCAGCCTCGTGCTCTCCTGAAGAACTCAACTGCCAGAGATCAGGTGCTGAGGAGACTGACCAGGAGGAGAGAGCAACAGATCAAGAACACATGGAGCAGCTTGTGATATCGGTTCGAACATCGCTAATCCCCTCTCAGCCTCACCAGCTATAGCCTCCTGGAAGAATCATGCACATGGTTGTTTTGCCATCATCAAAAGAGCCGAGCACCGTCAAGCAGCCCGACCAGGATGAGGTCGTTGCCATCTATTAGACGCCTCGTAGCATGTACGGTGAGATCCAGCTGACCAGATCCATGATCAGAGATCATTACATGAGAGGTACATCCAGACGATGGAGATGCTGATTGACAAGATACGGAGGACAATGGTGGTGACACTGACGACCAGCTGGGCTAACTGAACCCAAAAAACAAGGAATGTGTATTTCCGTGGCTGTAGTGTAGTGGTAGCCATAGCAGAAAGGCAGAAAGATCTCATATACGTATCAGCTTTGTTTTAGAGTTCAGATATATCATCTTTGTTGCTGAGATTGGCAGGAATACATGTGTTGTTTTTAGCTGTGTAGCAATACTGCAGGATGTGTATGGAGTATGGACAGACTTGTCTGAATGCTTGGGAAAAGTTTTGGAAATGATCCAGTAAAAAATGATCCTGGAATTGGAAATGCATTGCTTGTGGCACCCATGTGTGAAAGTGCAAAGGATGCCCCTTTTGAAATAGGTCATGCTAAATTCTGTCACTAAAACGCAATGTAGGAAATAGCCCGCTATAGCTTCGCTATAGCCCGCTATTAGCTTTTTAGGAGATCTACCGCTACGCTATACAACATTTGTCCGCTATATCCGATAAAGGGGTTTTTATGAGATTTAGCGGCGCTAAATGTACACTAAAGAGGCTTTTGCGAGATTCAGCGGCGCTAACTTTCAAGTGACGAGTAGATTTTAGTGGTGTCATTCCCTCAAAGACACAACCAAAAGAATAGATAAAACTAAATAAACATAAGGTGGACTCTAGATAACATAGCATGACCTTATTGGGCATTTAAGAGAGGTGTTGGAGTCTATTTTGCGTGTTACACCAATGATGCTTATAATTTTGTATGTGATTGTTGATTATTTTATCATTTCATTAAATTATTTAGCTTTCGCTATAGCCCGCTATAGCTTTCTATAGCTTATAAAGAAGGCTACCGCTAAACTTCATAGCCCGCTATTTCCTATCTCTACCCCTAAATAATCAGGCAGTTGATTCATTGCTTGGTACACCCGGATTTGGCTTCCAACAGAGAGGCTTAAACTTTGTGCCCCCAACAAACGTACCCAACAATTCAACAGCCTACGCAACTGACGGCCCAGATCACTTCTCAAACATTCTCTCTCCTTCGCCTACCGCATCCGACGGCCGTGGTTCAATGTATCTGGAACCAGTCCTCCTCCCACGCGCGAGCAAAGGCCGAGTCCCCAGGATTGCTCGCCTCCCCTCGCCTGCGCGGCCCCGTCCCCGCCCACCTGCTTCAAACGAAAATAGCTGCCGCCGCCCGCCCCCCACGCGCTCCTGTCCGCCCGCCGCCGCGCTCCAGCCCGCCCGCTCCCTCGCTCCCGCCCCCATTAGCTCCTCGCGGTTGCCGCGCGCCGACGAGCGGCTCCGGCGCCTTCCCGTGAGGGGGGCGGACAGCCCCGGAGCGCGGGACGGGTGCGTGGAGCGGGCGAGGAGGAGGCAGCGACGCGGCGTAGTCCGGCCTGGAGTTCTCGGCGGGGTGTCATCCTGCAAGGCATGCGCCCCCTTCCTCACCGGACCTTCTCCAGGCGCGTCTAGGCGGCACAGGGGCGCCCGCCTGCTCCCCTGCCCCCGAGGTGGGGCGGCGCCTCCCTCGCAAGGCCGTGCGCGAGCCTCGCCGCCGCCGTACTCGTGGAGAATGTCCGGGTCGCAAGGAAGGAGGAGGCGGCACGGCGGCGGCGACCCTCTATGGTCAACGAGGAGGCATCTTGCTGCCGGCTCCAGCGGTGGGGAGCGGCGTCTGAGGGGGGCAGCGCCGTCGCCGGCGGTAGGAGGTCCTCTCCGCGCTGCGGATCTGCATGCCCGGCGATGGGCTGACAGGGGCTGCACGTCGCCGTTAGGCTCCGGCGAGCGAGCGAGCTTCCCACGACGGGATCTCCTACTCTGTTCGGTGGCCGAGGCCCACCTGGTGCTCGCTGCTTGGATCTAGAGCCAGCGGCCTCGGCATCAGGCCTCAAGCACACCAGGTGATCTATTTTGTGAGCATAAAAATCAAAGATTTTTTGCATTGATGTAGTGCTTATGTTGTGGATTTTCTTCCATGGAGCTCGGTGAGGCGGAGATGTAGTGCTGATGTTGTGGTGGTGGTGCCGTCAAGACACTCCGGCAAGGTGGCGCTGCAGCTAGGGAGCCCAGCTATTGCTGCCCTTCCCCGGCACGCCAGCGATGCGAGGCCGCTGCATAGAGCACCCCGGCGACATAGCTTCTTCCTGGCAGGGGCAGCGACCCCATCGGCAGAGTACAACGGCAGCCAGACCACCCACAAGTAACATGTTCGACTGAATTCCCCTGAAGCGATTTTTCTATGTTTGTTGACAAGGTGATTAGCATCCTGCTTATTTGGCATGTCCGACCAAGCACAAGCTACAAGCGTATCTCCAGGTTGATCTTGTGTCCTTGCTCCGGCCATGTGCTAAATCTCATGCTTACAGATTTAAAACTTGTTTTTTTTCTTCCGTTCATGGGTCTTGACTCCTAGATATAGTGCATACATGCTTTGGAGACCTTCCAAAAGTATATGGGAACATACGGTACCTTGTTTGAAATGTTGTTGTAGTCTGTCGGATCCTACTCTGGAGGCATGGCGTTGCTGCGCCATTCAGAGTTAGGCCAGTCATTTTGGCATGAACCTTAGTCTACCTTATTACTCAGTTCATTTTCAAGAAATATATATTCATTTTCAAGAACTGTTGTTTTTCTGTACAGAAATGCAAATGTCCTGGGTGCACTTTTGGGACAATGACGGGAAAAGCAATCAGATTAGACAAAGTTGGAGTGCTGACTGTATTGACATTGCTAATTTCAAAAATGGATGCCCATAACTTGGAGTGCTGCCTGTATTGACATTGCCAATTGGACCTTTTAATTGTTACATCAATAGTGTCTTTTTAAATGCTTTTTGCTTAGTCAATCAATTAATTGTGAGTTAATCAGTGGATTTTTTTAGAACACGATGAAACAACTGTTGAATTTTGTGATCTCTCTATAACTCTGTTCTTCCAAGACACGATTCTCTTGCATGTCTTTCATGTTTCTGCACGTTAATCATATATGCTACTTCATTTTGAACTGAGAGGAGAGGTAGAGCAGGTGCCACCATTGATGAAGCAACTGGAAATAAAGCTGTAGAGATTGGATAGCCGGCTACAAGTAACATGCTCCATTATTCACAGGAAAAGGTAATTCCTTTTTTTAACTCCAACTTGTTTAACTCTAAATTCCTAATCTCTATTTTAATTTCTCGCTGCATGCAGATCAGATAACTCTGGAGAGAAGGGTCAATTTTAGTGGATGATTGGCATCTGTGTATTCTGCCAATTGTTTAGCCCCATCTCAAAACAACAGAATTATAATGTACTGTCTTCACTAAGACCACATGCAGGTAAATTATCTGCCACCTTACACTTGATCGCTGAAATTTGATGAGCTGGAGCGGTATAACATGGTGACATGTGACAGAGATATCAATTCCATCTGCAGAAATTATAGGACGTTCTTGTCCCTCCTATGGTCTTTCCCCTGCAGGTCACACATATTTGGCTCAGTCATGAGCTTGAGTGACTGTATCAATTCTGTGCAAAGGTAATACTGAAATTTTGCTTCAAACCAATTGTTGTAATGCATGGAGATAAGACATAAATGGAACCCTGACTCAAGTTCGGTAGAATAGAGAATTCATGTTTCATTTATTTTGGTTTTAGATTTTTGTATCTATAGATATATACTTACGTGGAAAAGTAGAGCAGCAGCACTCTCCAATTGCATGAGTTGCTGCAATTCCCAGTTTTGGGGAGTGGTGAACCTTTATGTTTTTCCTTTTGTGATTGTCATCTATATATATTTATAACATAAACTGTGTATTCTATCCTCCATAAATTCTGCCATCTGAAGGTGCTTTTTAGTGTAAAGTGCTCTTCAATGCGTGCTCTGGCGTAATGTCGAAATATATGTCATGGCTATCATGAAATACCTTAACAAGCAACAGACCTTAACAAGCAATGAGTGAAGCATTCTGTTATTCCTCCTAGAAAGCAAAGTATCTATTTAACAGCTTGTGCTTACTTTTTGCTTTTTCTCTCCAGATTGTGTTTAACAAAGTAAAAAAAACAAGGGAGAACTCTGGAATTGAGACTGCAGGGATTTTAGGAGGGGGGGTGGGGGGGGGGGAAGAAGGGCTGACAACTCTGAACCATAGAGCTGATCTTGGTCCTAAGATGGCTCCTGTTTGCTGCTGATGGGGAGCAAACAAATAGGAAGCTTGCATCAACCTGTCATGAGGTAGTAGACATGCTGCATGCACTCCTACCAATATTTTGTCATTTAACACTTTTGCCCTGACTTTCCTAAGGGGTTGCCTCCCCTCTCAAATAATTTATTCATATAACATTTCTTTGTTGTTTTATTTGGTTATTAAGAGGTTGCCTCCACTCTCAATAGAGCCAAACTTATCTGATTGTCTTATTCTGTTATTGACTGCATGATAAGATTAAACCTTGTGTATCATAATGTTATCCTCTGTTATTTTGTCATCTGAAAAATAGGATGCTGTTTAGTACTAATGGCTAAACTGAATTTGAGAATTATTGTTTTTCCTACACAGAGATGCAAATATCCTGGTGCTCCTTTTTGGGACAACGACTGGAGCAGTTGCTAATTGAATTAGACAAGTGTTGTTTTAAGAACAGAAATGCAAATATCCTTCAAATATGCCATATACATGCACACACTCTAGAATGCG
>CM014275.1:69249507-69274380 GCA_004135705.1 Alloteropsis semialata | reverse complement strand
CGGACGGGGAGGAGAGGGATTGGGCCAGGCTGCTCGCCGCCGTAGGCGGCGCCGCTCGATCCGGCCTCGCCTCGCCGCGGGGGAAGCTGGAGAGGGCCTGCCGCCGCCAGGTGCTCGCCGGCGGAGGAGCAGGGAGGGGGCGGCGTGGAGAGAGACAGAGGGGGGTCGGGCGGAGTGGGAGGAAAGGAGAGAGAGGGACGGCGTGGAGAGAGAGGGCCGGCGGATAGAAAAAAAGAGGAGGGAAAAAAAGAGAAGGAAAAAAAGAAAAAAAAGAAAAGAAAAAAAAGAGAAGAAAAAAGAAAAGGAAAAAAAGAAAAGAAAAAAGGAAGAAAAAAAGAATGGAGGAGATAGAAAAAAGAAAAGGAAAAGAAAAGGTGAGGAGTGAGGAGATGGTAGTTTGGATGGTTGAATAAAATATGTGGTAGTTGGTATAGAGTATGAGAGTTAGAGTATTGATATGGAGGATGACCAGTGCGGACAGCCTTACAAATAGTATCACTGGACAGTAGCGAGAGCCTCTGGCTCAAAAAAGTTGAGAAGCAAAGGCTTATTTTCTATTTTCTTTCTCTTTCATAGAGATTTTTATAAGATCATGTAATCTAAGCTCTATATTACAACATGACACAGCTGAGTACTTTTTATTTAAATGGACTTTTTGAAAAAACCAGGCCATGCATGATTGAAGCATCACAGCGTTTAATCTTTCCGTCCAACCATTAACGGCCACCAACCGCAGGACGGCAGGAAACAAATGGCGTCAACTTATTCGATATCTCCGCGGCGGCCGCTGGCTTTTTCCGGAGAAATTGCGCGGTGGGGCCGGATTCCACGAGAACCGCTCGCCTCTGGGCCCCACGCCGTGGCGTAACCTCACGGGACCTCTTCCTTCCCCTGCGGCCTTTCCCCGTGTATAAATTGGGCCCTCCGCTCGCCTCTTGCTCATCCGATCCCCAATCCCTCGAACAATTTCTCCGGGCCATCGAAGCGCAGCGAAGAAACTTCTCCTCGCCCTCTCAAGGTATGCGAGTGCTCGATCCCCTTCTGGTCTCTTTCCCGCATGACTTCCCTGTTCGTGTCCGTCGCGGATCTAGGTTAGGGTTTGATTAGGCTGTGAATCGATTCCTTTTCGTGCTAGCGTTCAATCTGTAGTTGATTAGAGGTGTAGATCTATGGGCCCTGATGAGGTAGTTTGGCGTAGATTCGTGCTGGGCGTTGTGTTCGTGTTCCGTATCATATGATTGGTTGATTTACTGCTAGGGTTGGGCTTGCTGTTGGAATCCGCGTGATCGAGCGCATGTCTGTTCGGTTAGATTGTTGGTTTGATTCGTCTATGTTGTGCTGTGCCTAGGAGTACAGCTCGAATTGCTGTTTAATTTTAGCTTTATCAAAATTTGTCAGTTTTGGTCATAGCCTGATGATGGCAACCGAGTGGTGTGGGATTAATTAGCTCGGTTGTTGATCTAGGTATGGAATTGATTAGCTCGGTTGTTTCATCTACTAGGTGTGGAATTATTAGCTCTTGGTGGTTCTATTGCATGGGTCATGCAGATATGCCTTCACACTTTCTTAACTGGTCCCTCACTACCTAACTTGTAGAATAAACTGTGGTACTGCTGATCCGTGTCTGTTTCTCTGGAATGCTGTATCCAGTTAGACACTTAGTTAGATTGTTGTCAAAATTTTACATGGTACTTTAATGAAAATATAGTTTGACTAACTTTTCAGTACTGATTTGTTTGAAACTTAGCCTTCTATCCTGTTAAACATAGGATGCTAGCTGGTTTTCATGAGATGTTATTTGATTCAGTTTCAATTTCGCAAATGTTAGTCTCCTGTACAGTTAGTATGATTTATTTCAGTTTATTAATATAGAATGCTGAGACATGAGATGTTAATTCTCTTTTGCTCAGGATTGATCATTTTCTACATTGCAATGTTCTGTTTCCTCTATGACTGAATGTTTATGGTTGTTTAACTCTTCCTTCTGTTCCTTAATGTTTGCAGATGCAGATCTTTGTTAAGACCCTCACTGGCAAGACCATCACCTTGGAGGTGGAGTCCTCTGACACCATCGACAATGTGAAGGCTAAGATCCAGGACAAGGAGGGCATCCCCCCGGACCAGCAGCGTCTGATCTTTGCCGGCAAGCAGCTGGAGGATGGCCGCACCCTGGCGGACTACAATATCCAGAAGGAGTCCACCCTCCACCTGGTGCTCCGCCTGCGTGGTGGTATGCAGATCTTTGTCAAGACCCTCACTGGCAAGACCATCACCTTGGAGGTGGAGTCCTCTGACACCATCGACAATGTGAAGGCTAAGATCCAGGACAAGGAGGGCATCCCCCCGGACCAGCAGCGTCTGATCTTCGCTGGCAAACAGCTGGAGGATGGCCGCACCCTGGCGGACTACAATATCCAGAAGGAGTCCACCCTCCATCTGGTGCTCCGCCTGCGTGGTGGTATGCAGATCTTCGTCAAGACTCTGACCGGCAAGACCATCACCTTGGAGGTGGAGTCCTCTGACACCATTGACAATGTGAAGGCTAAGATCCAGGACAAGGAGGGCATTCCCCCAGACCAGCAGCGTTTGATCTTCGCTGGCAAGCAGCTGGAGGATGGCCGCACCCTGGCGGACTACAATATCCAGAAGGAGTCCACCCTCCACCTGGTGCTCCGCCTGCGTGGTGGTATGCAGATCTTTGTCAAGACCCTCACTGGCAAGACCATCACTTTGGAGGTGGAGTCTTCTGACACCATCGACAACGTGAAGGCGAAGATACAGGACAAGGAGGGCATCCCCCCGGACCAGCAGCGTCTGATCTTTGCTGGCAAGCAGCTGGAGGATGGCCGCACCCTGGCTGATTATAATATCCAGAAGGAGTCTACTCTCCACCTGGTGCTGCGCCTGCGTGGTGGTATGCAGATCTTCGTCAAGACCCTCACTGGCAAGACCATCACTTTGGAGGTGGAGTCTTCCGACACCATCGACAATGTGAAGGCGAAAATCCAGGACAAGGAAGGCATACCCCCGGATCAGCAGCGTCTGATTTTTGCTGGCAAACAGCTGGAGGATGGCCGCACCCTGGCGGACTACAATATCCAGAAGGAGTCCACCCTCCACCTGGTGCTTCGCCTGCGTGGTGGCCAGTAGGTGGCTATGGAGCTGCTGCTGTCTGGGTTCACAAGTCTGGTGCCTCCTGGGTCTCTGCAATGAAGATCGTTCTGCCTATCCTGTGGTTTTGTGTCATGGTCAAGTTGTGTCTGTCTTGTTTACCTGTCTGATGTGAGTCCTATGTCATGTGGTTTGTCAACATTTGCTGTGGTTGCAGCAGTTTGGTTGAACTAATGAGATGAATAAGTGAACCCTGAACATCTGCAATCTATCTGTTTTGTGGATCTATTGTGTTATGTGCTCGTGTCATGTGGGTATGTTAACTGTGATTTTGTTTGTGTTGTGATGCTCAATCAGGGCTTTGTTAGTGGTGGATCTCTGCTGCTTTCTGAGTTCCATGCTTTCAATTTTTTACTGAATTGGTATTGGATATTTTTTATATCGATGTCTTTAGTTTTGAGATTTTTCTAGCTCTTCAAATCCATGCCATGGTGGGCAACGTATCAGGTGCAAACCAACCTCCCCGTGCAAACTATGCAAATCTCAATCTGGACCACATGATCTTGATCCAAGGGGGCGCGTAGAGAGAGGTGGGAGGGGGGATTTGCAAAATCACCGCCCACCCTTAATCACAGCAAGATCACTTTTGCAAATCCCCCCTCCCACCTCTCTCTATGCGCCCCCTTGGATCAAGATCATGTGGTTCAGATTGAGGTTTGCATAGTTTGCACGGGGAGGTTGGTTTGCACCTGATATGTTGCCGCCATGGTGTTAACTGAAATGGTGGTCAGATCACAGATGTATAAATGGCTGTCTTTGTTTAAAAGAATGTGGTACAGATGAAATTGGGTAGCGTACCTTGTTTGCTGGTACACAACTCTGAACCTTTTTTCTTTGCATTTTCTACTCATTTTTTTTTATGTCAGTCACTTTGCAAGTTGCAACTAACATCTTAAACCTTCTGTTTTTAAAAAACTTCTGTCACCTTCTATGTTTTGATCCGTTGTTGATTAAGTTGGATGGAAATTATTTGTTTCTTGGCAATTTGCTTTGCATCTAAGTGAACCATGGACCAGCTAATTTACAGGATTCTACACAGAGCATTGCTGCAATTTTTTTTTTAACTTACGGATTGATCAGGATTTGTCAGGACTCAGGAAGCCGGTGACATTGTTGGAACTATGACTTCTTTTTAAATAAATTGGAAATATGACTCAAGCTCCGTCCATGCATGCCGATCCTGTCCTTAAGATGGCGTGGAAGGTGTTGGGACAGAAAATAAGAACTCTCAGATTTACAGAGTTGGATTATATTATTCTCTTCCTCTCCATCATTCCATCGCTGTCAGCCAAAACGAAACTGAAGCACAGGTTACCCTGAGGCAACACAATTCCTGCAGCCAAAACGAGACGAAGGACAGGATATGCTATATGCAGGATGATAGAACACCCCAACCCACTGTTAAACCACATGATAGATAATATGCAACAGGATATAGGTGCACATGCTTATGCTCGGCACAACATTCCTTCCTGAGATAAAATACTTGCCAAACTACGAAAGCATTGTTCCACCATCACTTTCAGCAGCCATGCACTGCAGACGAGACAGAAACAAAACTGAAGCAGCAAAACTCTGCAACCAGAATGCAGGAGTGCAGAGGAAGCAAACCCAAAACCCTTGTTAAACCCCCACGATCTGATCGTCTCCCATCAGGCGCCGCCGGTGACGGTGCCGTTGAAGATCTCGATGGTGTCGCCGTTCTTGACCTCGTGCCACCGCAGGGTGCGGTCCTCGTCCATGACGTTCTGCTTGTACACGAAGAAGTACGCGCCGCCGCCGCCGTCGCGCACGGGGAGGCGCAGCCTCTCCACCTCCTTGCGCAGGTCCCGGACCACGTCCGTGGCGCCCACCTCCATCGCCACCGCCCTCGCGCCGAACTTCACCTTCACCGCGATCCGCTGCGGGCTCCTGGCCCCGGCCTCGGCCCCGTTGCCGCCGCCAGCCGACAGTGCCGCCGTCGCGGGGGGCTGGCGCAGGACGACGCACACCTCCATGACCCCGTCCGCCGGAGGGTCGTAGTCCGCCAACGCCCTGCCGTCCTCCATCTCCTCCTTGCCGAGGAACAGCGCCGACCTCGCCGCGGGCAGCGCGCCGTCGGTGCGGTCCTGCAGGAGCTCCTTGAGGCGCGCCACGGTGTCGGTGGCGCGGAGGTCGAGCGCGACGCCGCGGCCGATCGCGGGGGCCGAGGCGGCGACGCGGACCCCTGGCGCGGGGGCGGGGGAGGAGGAGGGCGGCGGCAGCGCATCGTCGGGGAGGAGGAGGAGGACGCGGGAGCCCTGGAGGACGCCGTAGTGCGCGGCGTCGCGCGCGTCGTCGTCCAGCTCCCGGCCGCCGAGGAAGAGGCGCTGGGAGGGCACGGGGACGCCCTCGCGCGCGCTGACCGCCTCCTTCACCTCCCGCACCGTCGCGAAGTACCAGAGCTCGAGGGTGAACTCCCGCCCGCGCGGCGTCGCGAACGTCACGTCCATTCCCTCCCACGGCGCCGGCGTCGCCGTCTTCTGTGCTGCTGCGCCGCCGCGCACGCGCGCGCGCTCTGGGCTGATCGTTGTCACGCGATACAGAAGTGGAAACTCTTGGCGCCCCTCCGCGGGCCGTGAGCTGTGGATGACTGGCTGTGACGGTGAGCGGAGGCGTTCACTGGTGCATGCGGCCATGCGGGTAGTTGCGCGAGGGGCGCGAGCGAACCGTCCGCGACGGACCGGACGACGCGCCCGCCGATCCAGCTGGGGTGTGGTGTGGGTGTGGCGGGCGGAATGGTTGTTTCGGGCACGGCCAAGTGGCCAACGGGTTGGTCTGTTCACCGGGTTTCGGCAACCACTTTCGGCACGGCCAAGTGGCCAACGGGCGCCGCGCGGCGCGGCAGGCACGTTGGGGTTGGGGTTGGGCGGCCGGCAGCCAGCGGCCGCTGCACTGCACGCGCTGGTTGACAGGGTGGGGGGCTATATCTAGCGGAAGATTTTTAACCAAACTATCTATAAAGCCCAATTACAATAAAAAAGTCTAATTATAGATAGTAGATGCTGTGAATATTTTTTCTTTAACATTTCCGTTCCGTTTTCGTTTCACGAGCTGTGGAACGCGCTGCGCCGCTGTGGATTAACGTGCGAAGCGCTGCCCAAGATTTTTCTTCAACGTGCGTAACGCTGAGGAAAATTAGCACGCGCTAGAATTTTTTTGAACGGGCGTAGCGCTGCAGAAAAATAGCACGCACTAGAATGTTTTTGAACGTGCGCTGAAACTATACACGGGAAGGTTACAGTGCGCGCGCTAGAATTTGTTGTTGCCTTTCATTTTTTGCTGGGTACGTGGTTTTAAGTGGGAAAATAAACGGGTGGGTACCAACTCACAAATTGAAGTTTCAAGTTGCAAATCACTAATATAACTTCAGTATTATAGCTTTCAAGTACACAAAATAAGAAGGAGATGCACCTGGTAAATGAAAAACAAAATTAAAATCGACATACTAAGTGAATAGAATATGGAAAATAAAGTATTTGTTTGTAAATAATTTATGGTAAATGTTGACATAGATGTAGAGAAATATTGTCTAAAATATGCGAAATGTTGAGCTAATCTATAGAAAATTGTTGAACTAGATTTAGAAAAATGTTAATATATATTTAAAGAAATGTCGAGCTAGCTTTATACAAAATGTTGAATTAGATTTTGATAAATGTTAGTATATACTTAAATAAATATTGACATGCAATTAGAGAAATATTGAGCTACTATTACATCTTTTTATGGTAGGCGGACTGAAGCCGAAGCAATTTAGCCTTCTATGGCAGGGGATACATGGACGCTCCAAATCCCTAACATCCTTCTGAACCCGATAGAACGGAGTCGCCCCCAACAACCCTGAACCCTAACCGGTATAGCCGAAGCCGAAGCAATTTAGACTTCTATGGTAGGGGGCTTGAAGCCGAAGCAATTTAGCCTTCCATGGCAGGGGGACCGAAGCTGAAACAATTTAGGCTTCTATGGCAGGGGGTACATGGCCACCCCAAACCCCGAACATGCTTCTGAACCCGATAGGACGGAGTCGCCCCCAACAACTCTGAACCCTAACCGGTATAGCCGAAGTCGAAGCAATTTAGACATCTATGGCAGGGGGCCTGAAACCGAAACATTTTAGCCTTCTACGGCAGGGGGATCGAAGCCGAAGCAATTTAGGCTTCTATGGCAGGGGGTACATGGCCACCCCAAACCCCGAACATGCTTCTGAACCCGATAGGACGGAGTCGCCCCTAACAACACTGAACCCTAACCGGTATAGCCGAGGCCGAAACAATTTAGACTTCTATGGCAGGTGGCCTGAAGCCGAAGCAATTTATCCTTCTATGGCAAGGGGACCGAAGCCGAAGCAATTTGGCCTTCTATGAAAGGGGGTACATGGCCGTCCCAAAACCCAAACATGTTCTGAACCCGATAGGACGGAGTCGCCCCCCAACAACCCTGAACCCTAACCGGTATATCCGAAGCCGAAGTAATTTGGCCTTCTATGACGGGGGTACATGGCCGCCCCAAACCCCGAACATGTTTCTGAACCCGATAGTCAACCGTCTATGGCAGGAGCCCGAAGCAGAAGCAATTTAGTCTTCTATGGCAGGGGACATGGTCAGCCCTAACCAGTACAACCTTCTATGACTGGGAGCATGGTTAGCCCTAACCAGTACAACCTTCTATGACGAGAGGCCACCGCAATCAAAGCTCCATGCACCACCGCACCACGTTCAAAACGTTATTAAACTAGTATGGTTAGCGTTTTAAAATGCTGGATCCAACATTTTGCAAACCAAAATTAACATTTCAAAGAAACCATTTCAACATTTTTAAAGAAATGTTGAAATAGTTCATAAAAATGTTAAAATAGTTCGTAGAAAATGCTGAGCGAGTCCATCCAAAATGTCAAACTAGTTCAAATGTCGAAATGGTAAATACAAATGTCGAAATGATAAATTCAAGGTTGAATAATCTTACACATATCAACATTATGAGATATTTAGTTCAACATTTTGTCAAAACTAGATCAATATCTTGAAATTACAATTTCAACATTTTTAAAAATTCATTATTGTTATATTATAGTTAGAAAGAAAGGATATTAAAAATGTTATTTAGCCAATGTATCTTCTCATGAGATTAGCCATTATTTTTAAAAATGTTGATATAACATATTACAAATATTGAGTGTTATATATTGAAAATGTTGAACTACTTATTGAAATGTTGAATGTTCAAATAATTTTTTAAAAAATAACATATTGGATCTTATATCGTCGCATTAATTCCAGTGAATATCATAGGTCAAACGGATTTTGATTTGGATGTGTGGTTTAAGAGAACCTAGCATTTGAAGTTTGGAATTTGTTTTCAACCCATCCACCGCCCTCCTCTCGCGTTGCGACATCTGTCCTCATCCCTGCTCCGTTCAATAGCTGCTGCGCGCTCGCTTCGCTTGGTGCTCTCCGGTTTAGATGAATCTCATCCATTAATATTTGTTGCACGAATCTAAAACACTGGAAGATAAGTTGAGTAAAAATCTTCTGGAACATATATAGGAAACCCCGTTGACAGGCACGCGAGCCGGATCGGCCCAGCGACCCACTACGGCGGGGGTGCCCCCAGGCTGACGTTCTTTCTTGGGCCGCGCAGGGTGGCTTTGCTCACTATTAGGCTGCGCCCATTTCGAGGGGTGGCTTCGAGCCTTCGACGACGAGAAAAGGCCGAGCCCACCTATAGTAGTACATGAGATTGGTGTGGCAATCTGCTCTGCTGAAAAAAAAAAGAGACTTAGTAGAGAGGGAAAAGTCAGCGCTTAGAGGCTCGTGGTGTCCGCGCGGCCGCCGCTGCTGTCATCTCCTTGCAGCTCCGGTAAAGAGATGTAAGAGCGGGTTTTAACCCGCTCACCAGCTGCAAGAGCTCCAGCTTGAGCGCAGCAGCCAATAGGAATGAGCGCAACGCCTTCTAGCCCGCTCGCTTTCCTCTCTCTCCTCTTTTCTCTCTCTGCCCCATCAGACTTCGTCGGCTAAACGTCGCTTATAATACTTGCTCTAAGTGTTCTCATCTCACCACCCCCACCCACATTATCGTACCAAGTACCAACAGCTAGCTCGTGCACTATGGCCTTGTTTAGTTCAGTCGAATCGATCGAATTTTCTGTAGAAAAAGTATAATGGGAAGCGTGTCCCGTGAGAGGATGGCACGTTTTTCAATACGTTACTTTTGATCGAATTAGTCGAATTCGCTGGAACTAAACAGGGCCTATGTTGCCTCTAATCTTCCAATTCAAGCAGAGATGCCAGAAAGTTTGAAAGTTTGCACGGTGCAGACAGGCCCCTGCAGCGGAACCACCAAGCAAAGCACCTGCATGTTCCTGTAGCGGGCACACGATGCCGGACAAATTGGGGTTGCAGTCCGTAGGCCGTAGAGCCTAGGCCCGGACCGGCGCCATGCCCATGCGTGGTTCGTACGTCGGCTTGAATACGCACCGCACCAAGCCACCAACTCAGAACGAGCGCGAAGGCCTCCTCCAAAGGTTAAGTCAGCTTGCTAGCTTATGGGATGATGTGGCGTTTCCATGTCAGCTCAGCGGTCCATCCACCCATCAGCCTGGCTTTTGCACACGTCTCAATGTTCCTGTAGGCCCCACATGTTAAAGATTTTTTACTCCAAAATCCATCGCCATCCCACGCGAAAGAGAGACGAAGCGCAGGTGGTGGACCCGTGCTTCTTGGGACACGCGATTACGCCTATCTCTTGATCCCACGCTAGCGCGAAGGAATTCTCCGGTTCTCTCTCTTCCACGACAGCAGGAATCCAAGGTGGCAACCTATGAGCTAAGCTGAGCTGTCCCCGTTGGAGGAGGCCGAACAAAACGCGCGCGCCTGCGGCCTGCCAGCCCCCGGCGACTTTCCTGTAGCGTCATGTGTCCCATGCCATGTCTGCATCCAACAGCCAGCTCGCTCCCAGCTGCCGCTGCCCAGCCCAGCCTCCCCTTCAGGTTCAATGCGGCCCCACGCGCGCGCGCAGCATGGACACTGCGCCGCACGACGGCGACGCCGACGGACAGCAACGTCGCAACCGACTGATGAGATGGAGATCGAGACGAAGAGCCTCGGGCCCTCACGCTCTGCCAGCGATCAGTGCACGCGTTCGCTGTGGCGCTGTCTTCTTCTTCTCAGATGTACATGTATCCTTGCAGCAAACATTGGTGCGAGTTAGTTCATGGACGTCGTCACACACATGTACAGCTAATCCACTTACCGCCCCATGTGATGGCAGATTAACAATGTGTATGACGGCAGGTACTGTAGCAGCGCTGCTAATTAGCCACGCTGCCAGTGAAGGGACCATCTTCGATAGACAAAAGATTAGCGAGTTTCATAGACATAGATTAAGGGATGGAATGATGGATGCATCAGAGGGCGTACGACGACAATGGCTAGAGTTGCATGTACTAGAGTTCAAGAACAACACACCCTTGCATTGCATCATCTGTGCATGCGCGCCGTCTCACGGCTGGCAGGCACTACAACTTTTGTATGCCTTGGTGCTCGTGCATCATGTCGGCAATTTCGGTTTGAATTATCCTCTGCTTTTTCCCCACCTTTTGTTCGCTTCTTCCAGAGAGCCTTTAAATTTGTCGGCGAAGCTGGTTATTAATTTTGACGCGCAGCAGAAGATTGGCAAACTTTTAGATGCATTCTGATTTGCTGGGCAAGTGAGCATGCCTCTGTTACCGCCTATCATTAGGGTTGCGACCCCCTCAAAGCTGAAAAGTGAGAAATGTATTTGACAACCTACCTCTGGCAGAGATGCAAAGGTCGAAGTCATTTCCAACTTGCAAGGACATGATTTGCCCATGAAAAGGGCATGTGTCTCATATGCTAACCCTTCATGGTCATCTTTGCAGGAACAGTCACTCTGAAGCTGCCAGATGCCTAGATCGATGTGCCTGTGTCACTGAGCTCCCTTGAGCTTGAGCTTGTTTGCCCCTGCAAGCGATTCTGAAGAGGAATAAAGTACTTGTCAAGCAAGAGACGGCGATCAATTGTGCCTGAATGCAAGGTCTTGAGCTTGTCGATTAGCTGCTATACTGAGAGCTGGGAGAGATGCATTGTGCCGTGCTGAGCTTCAGTTAGGTAACTGGTTCCGGTCGTGCGCCGTGCTGTGCCGTGATTAATGCATTGTATACCTTTTCCATTTAAAATGGTGAGGCCGAAGACGACACAGCCAAACTAAACTTGCGCTTAACCTCTCTGACTTTTGACGGCGCAACGAACTTACGGTATTAATCAGTTCAGTTGGATCTGCAAATAAAAGATTCACAATACATGAAAGTGTTCAGTATGAACCTGTCCTGGATGTATTGAATGGAGTGTGGTGCTTTCACGGGAGTTGCTTGGAAACACATGACTGGGACGTGACACTGCGATTTCTGCATTCAAAACCCCTTGCTATTTGTACTTCCAAGATGCAATTCTTTGAAGAATTGTTCGTGCATGACCACCTTATTTAACTGGTGTACTGCAAAGCTAGCACTGCCGTGTTGAAGGAAGAGTTTCTGAAGACACTGCAATTCTATTCGCTACAAATAAAGTACATAGGCTTATACACATGTCAACTGCAACTAGATGGAAAAAATGGTATCTCACATGTAAACGTAAGAAGAAAGAAAGCGCGGATCGATTAGCTCACGTTTGTAGGCATGATTGGTGCGTGTATTATATGATCCTCACTAATTCTCTCCTTGAGGACCATTGTGTGCCAACTACTTGAGCTGGAATCTGGTAACACGAAGACCTTCTCTGCTCTCTGAGCAAAAATACTGCATTAATGGTTGTTCGTCCTGATTGTGGCTCTCATGACAGACTGCCATGGCCTCATGCATATCTCTGTCATTCCATGATCAGCCACTGTCTAGAAAAAGCTTTGCACTAGCCAGTATGAGTGATGAGCATGCACACACATTATTCCCATCATCATGGTCCATGTTGAGTGCTAGTAATCATCTGATTCCGTTCTTGAGAGCAATCAGGAATTTGTAGACTGGTCTACATAATCAAAAGCTGCTGAGAGCCACTGCAAAATAATAATCTGCAGCTTGTAGGGCTGTCCATCAGGTTAACACAGGTACTTCCTAGGTTGGCATTGCTTGTATTGTATCCCACAACATTGACAACATCTGATGATCCTGGTCACAAGTTATTCCAAAAGATGTTGATCTTTATGTAACACCCAAATTCCATCATGTAACAAATTATAGAAACTTTGTTTAGGTTGATCTTAGGTTTAATGAATTTATTTTCCTTTATTTAATTTGTGGCCTTAATTACTTGAACAATAAATAATTAATCTTAGTTCAATAAGTGTATGTGCATCTCATGCTTTGTTTTTGTTTTTGTTTGCTTGAGTGATCTCAAAGTCCTATCCAAATTCAAATCCCACTCAAATATCTCTCAAACTCTCCAAATCCAAATTCAAACAATGTTCAAACCCATTTCCTTTTCCCTCCCTTCCTCTTTCTCCTTTTGGCCCGGTCCAACCTCCCTCCCCTTTCTTTTCCTCCCCGCCGACCCAACCGGCCCAGTTGTTGGCCCATGAGCCGGCCCACTCGAACTCACCCCTCTCTCTCACTGGACGCTCGGCCCCACCTGTCGGCGCGCCCCCTTCCCCTTCCTCCAGCCGCTCGTTCGCCCGAGCCGCCGCTCCCCCGTGTGCGCCGCTCCCGCCTCATGACCGCGCGCCCGCGTCTCCCTCCCTCTCTTCATTCCGCGTCAAGGCATCATCACTGCGCCATCAACCGGACGCCCTCACCCTCTCTCCTTTCCTCCCTCTGCAACGCCCGAGGCCATCAAAGCCATCAATGGCCGTGATTCCGCCCGCTCTCGGATCCTCTCCACCCCGAGCCTCCTCCGCTCCTCCTCGGCCCGCTATAAGACACCCCGAGCATCTCTCCTCGCGCACACACGCTTTCCAAAACCCAAAACCACCAACCCTCGCGCCTATTTCGTCTTCCCGAAGCTCACCGTCCGCCGACGAGGTTTGCAACGCCGCCGGCTTAATTCGCGGCCTCTCGCCCTCGGTTGACCCCTCACCCCTCTTTGCTCGCTCTTCAGGTTCATCAGGAGCTCGTCCGTGGTGTCCTGGAGCAAAGGAAACCGCCGGAGCTCTCTCACCGTCGCGCACCGGAGCTCACCGCCGCCCCTCTCCGTCACCAACACACCTCCGTCCCCTAATCGGCTTCAAAAAGCCCTCTGGTGAGCTCGCCATGTCCTCCCAAACCTTCCCATGTCATTTGTTCACGTCCTAGTGCACCTTAGCGCTCTACAGCGCCGTCGCCGGCGAGTTCTTGCCGCGGACGCGGCGGCGCCGACGCGTTCCGAAGTCGCCGGCGCTCCTTTTAATCCCCACCATCCGATCTGAGATCAATGGCTGAGATCAAAACCCCGGTACCGGTCAATCCTAGTCAAACCGCCGGCCATGGCATTTTTGATTAAGAGCCCCTGTATTTTCTACAAATTAATCCGCAGTCCTCTGTTAGTTCAAAATATTCATACTTATGCCCTTGTATCTTCTGTTTAGGCCCCTGTTCTTTCATATATTCTAACCCGCCGTCCTCTGAATGGCTTTTTCTTGTGCTAGCCCCTGAGATCTATGGTTATTTATGTTTGTGCCCTCAGTTTTTATCAAAACAGTACGCAGACTTTAGTTTTAATTGCATATAGGTCCCTGCAACCTTGTAACTAGCGTAGTTTCGTCGTTTTAAATCCGTTTTGGGCGATTTTCGCGTCCACGCGATCGTCTTTGCATGCTCTTTAGTTTAAGGTGCTTGTTCTGTACTTTTAGTATTGTTTGGTGTACTGTTTTTATTTATTTTGTTGTATGTCTTGTGTGATCGTGTAGAGAACGTGCCGTTCGAGGAAGATCAGGAGCAGCAGCTGTTTGAAGAGGACCAACAGCAGTTTATTGAGGAAGGCAAGTGGCCTCCCTCTACATGAACATTCTTTTTGTCCCAATTACATTCATGAAATTCACTTTTACTTTACTGTTATGCATTAATTTTGACGGGTTATCCTATTAGGACATGACTAGATCTTTTTACCTTGAACCTTGAATCACCTGGTTACATCATGGGTAGAAATGCTTAGCTTGCTTAAACTTGGGATGGTTCTGTTACCTTTTTGCAATGTTAATCATGATTTAATTATGTTGTTATATTCTTGCTTAATTACAAGATCATCATGATTAATTGGAACATGGAGAACCACCCAAGAAAACAGTGCAACCACAGTTTCACATGGCTCTGACTTAGCTAATTAATTAGACTTGGGGTTGGCTAGTGGTCTTACCGTAAGGGCAAAGAGGGGGCCGGTGAGGGGTCATAGCTCGGTCCTTTTGTAGGAGTAGTCTTTGCTAAGGTACGTCCTCTCTTGGGAGGGCTGTGGACCTCACCGCTGCCAAAACTCTAGCGGGCTGCTAGTTTAACTTTGGGTCTTTGTAAAGGCTTCGTAGTGAACCCTCGCCACTCACCAAAGGAAGTGTTTAAGGGCCTTGCAAACCCGGGCGACAAGGGGAACACGAGCTGTGGGTAAAGTGTACAACCTCTGCAGAGTGTAAAACTGATATATCAGCCATGCCCACGGTTAAGGGCGGCTTGGACCCTCACATGATAATTGAACTTTAACTTGATCTTAACTTGTGGTTCTTGGTCTCTTGGTGGAATAACTTTGGGTTATCCTGCTTAATTTTGGGATGGTATAAACTTACATCTAGTAACTAGGTGCTTGCTAATAAAACTTGATCAACTAAAAGTGCTAACCGCATGAGCCTTAACCCCCTTTGATGGCCTTGCATATTCCCCCACTTGTTGAGTACCAACCATAAGTGTACTCACCCTTGCTAAACAACTGCTGTTCAGAAAATAACAATGATGTGGAGTACTTCAGCGACTTTGATGAGTTCTAGGCGCGTCAACCAGTTAAGTGCCTGTGGATGAAGTCAAGGAGCTGTTTTATCGTTTAGGATGTCGGTGAACGTTTAAGACCTTCGTGTCTATTTACGATGAGTGTAATAAAGTTATGTACTCTCTTTTGTACGCTTTTGAACATTGTCTTTTGATATATTCACTGATGACGTCAACATATGTGTGATGAACGGATCCTGGCACACATATGCGATGCATTCGATTTTGTCCTTAAAATCGGGTGTGACACTTTATATGAGGAAAAGCTGAAAGAAGTAAATGTGTAGGTTGTGTACTACTAACTAGGGGCTAGCAGCCTAGCAGGGAGGCAGCAAGAAAAATGTGTAGGGACAGAGAATGCTTGTGAGGAGAGACCATAGCATGCTTTTGATGGGCTTCACTTCACTCTCTGTTTCCCCTCTGTAAAGAAAGCTTCAATTCACCTACCTGCTTATTCATCTCACGGCAGCCATGCCCATGCATGGAGCTAGCCCTTGAAATCTTCAATATGTGCATGTGCGGCCGATTTTTGGGTGCTTCTTTGCTTGCATTTTATCCATTTTGTCGCCAGAAATGGATCGAAATTATCAGTTGCTGTCGAGTTCGATATGATGTTGCTGAAGCAGCCCTGCTTCGCGATAGGAACTCGCCGGCTTACGCTCGTCAGAACGACTGGTGCTGGCCATCGGCCGCCGAGGCTGGCTGTCGGTGAACGGGACGAGAGAGAGAGAGAGAGAGGGGGGGCCAAGGACCAGGAGCCGGGTGGCGCCAAGGCCCAAGGGCAAGGGACATGGGGATTTGGTGAGGGGTGACATGGTCCTAACCACCCTGCACCTTTTGGAGCCGATCGGGATGGTTCATTCAGTATGGGCACGGCAGGAATAGTGGTGCCGTCTAGCTAGCTTCTTGCTTGCAAAAGAAAGAAAAGAAAAAAGGGTTAAAGGAAGCTTCTTGGGCGGGAACACGTACCAGCACGAGCCTTGGAGGCGTGCTACGTGCCTCTCCTCTCGTGCAATCGATCCGATTCTTAGTAGCCAGAGGTAGGCACGCATGCTCTACCAGGCTACTACCAGTACCATCATGGGATACAGAGATAGAAATGTATGCAGCGCGAGCCATGGCATGATGCGTCTGCAAGTGCTCTACTCGACTACTCCGTCGCAAATGGTACCTGTCGGGGTAGACCCCAGGGGTACCCAGCAGGCGGATTGGCCCAACCAGCAAGGGGCGGCCCAATCCGAGTGCAACTGGATCGGTTTGTCAGACTGGGTGGCCCACCAGTCGGGAGGCCCACCAGTCGGGCGAACCGGATGGGCGCGACGGCGCGCGCGGCAAGGAAGAAGACGGCGTATCCCGCAAGAAGCTCGGAGATCAAGATAAGCTAGCCGGAATTATAGGGAAAGATATCTGTAATCGTTATAGGATCGAATCCTTGTATTTCGGGTAGGTTACGATCTCTAGCCGACTTGTAACTCAAGGCAGCCGGACTATATAAGGCGCCTTGAGACCCCCCTCCAGAACACGATCTTACACAACATCTACGAAACCTAGGACAGAACCCAACTACGGAGATCCTTCAGGAACTTCATACACAGCAATACAATCACCCCCAACACAGGATGTAGGGTATTACGTCAACTCGACGGCCCGAACCTGTTCAATCCTTGCGTCTTGTGTTACCATCGACTTCTGATTCTCGATCTGTCCCTCAACAAATCAACCACGTAGGCTACCCTGTGTGGACTGCCGGGTCCAAACATCCGACAGTTGGCGCGCCAGGTAGGGGTTGATCGACGAGATCAATCTGCAAGCTCGATGGCAGACTATCGAAACCTAGCTCGGACTCATCTACGGCGGCGGTATGCGCACCAAGCGCGTGCGCCCAGCTGCACGACGGCGGCTAAGCAATCCTGAATCGGAGCAGAAGCAATGCGTGTGATTCCTGCCGTTCCGCGGCAATCCACGTCCACGTGGACTCGCCGACCTCGAGCAACGTCAAGCGCCGTGCGATGATGGCAAGGTCTCGTAGGCCAATCAGTGCAGGCAGATTGGAGGCGGACACGTATTGGAAGTTGGAACCTGCAAAATAAGCTAACTCTGATGCTACTCACGATCGGATATATATTCTTTCCTTTTTCTATTTCCAATTCTTTTTTCCCATCAAATCAGCCTACGATTGTTTCCATGCTCCGGTATTTTTCATCTACTAACGTGTGCTTCAACTTGTTGCATGCATGGATTGGAGTCACGTCCCTTGGAAAGTCTCGGATTGTGGGATGCATACATGCTGCTACGCATTGGTGCATAGATGGAAGCCGGCCAAAACGTCATCGCCGACTATCGCAAGTTGTCATCATTGCCGTGTACCCATGTGCACGCTGCCGATCTGCACGCCGACTACAACTTCCACCGCGCTCGACGGAATCTGACGATCAGTTCGACCATGACTGAGTTACACAACGAGAACATACTCCATCACGCCACGCGATTCGCCGATACGACGACTCCACCGAACCGCTCGCCGATGTGCCGACGAGGGCCTCGGCTACTCGACTCCGACATACTAGCCAGAGGCGTATCATGGCCGCGCCAATTCGCCGACTACAATCGCTTACTCCGCTACGCCACTTGCCAACACGCCGATCCAGAACTCCGAACTACTCGGCCGCGACTACAAGCAAGGACAGCATGCCGATTTTCTGCCTCGGCCACGAATCAAGCTAAGTCATACTTTAATACTTTCATAATATTTTTTCGGTCACCGCGTATCTCCATATACAAGTCTCCATGATCATCGCCGACTACCCTTGGTTTGTTCCCGACTGCTTATACAGCCCGAGCGCTACACGAGCAGTCGGGCTACACCCAACAGACGCATATTGCATTTTTCTCCATCGTTTATTTCTTTTTCCATTCTTGTACAAGTCGCTAAAGTACTTGGGAAGCACACGCCTTAATCCGTGAAGCCTCGACTCTTCCGTACGCCTACGTTGCTACGCGTGCATGCGGCCTAGCTCCCTGCGCTATGGACTACGGCTATCGGAGATCAGGTGCATAAACGTAACAGGATAACTACCCGAGGAAATTAATAGACTTAAAGAGTTGGAAGTAGAAATTCTATTACATACAACGCCGAATGTTTTTCTCCAGAATTAGTGTTTGCTATACCATATACTACCTATCCTTCATATCTTCATTGCAGGGCACAGGTTTGGATCCCGAGCTTACCTATTACGCTCGGGGGCTGGACCACTCCGGCATCGCCGCCAGCTGAGTACTCGAGTCAGTCAGTACTCGGGCTGGCGCTACAATCCACGACGGTCGCTAGCCGAGTGCTTTGCAGCACTCGGGCTGGTACTACACTCCACGACGGTCGCTAGCTGAGTGCTTGGCAGCACTCGGGCTGGCGCTACACTCCACAAGGATCGCTAGCTGAGTGCATTTGAGTACTGGGCTGGCGCTACCGCATGACGAGAAAGACGAAGACTTGACGGACCCTCGACTCGGCTTGCCCGCTGAGCCCTCACGCTCGGGAGCTGGGCGCCGGGGGGACTACTCGGCGTGCCTCGAACGGCTCGACTCGGCCCTCACGCTCGGGGGCTGGCGCCGGGACGACTACTCGGCGTGCTCAGCCCTCACGCTCGGGGGCTGGCGCCGGGACGACTACTCGGCGTGCTCAGCCCTCACGCTCGGGGCTGGCGCCGGGACGACTACTCGGCGTGCTCAGCCCTCACGCTCGGGGGCTGGCGCCGGGACGACCACTCGGCGTGCTCGGCCCTCACGCTCGGGGGCTGGGCGCTGGGCGACTATTCGGCGTGCCTCGGACAGCTCGACCCGGCCCTCACGCTCGGGGGCTGGGCGCCGAAATTAACGTCGGATGATCTAGCCAGATGCTCCTTGACTAACCCTTGGACCGATTTCTACGGAATCGCTTCAAGGCTCGGGGGCTACGGCCAACGGACGCACCTCGCGGCGCATCCGTTGATTGTCTGACGACCTCAGAAGAAGGCTACTAACCCTTGGACCGATTCCTTCAGAATCGCTTCAAGGCTCGGGGGCTACGGCCAACGGACGCACCTCGCGGCGCATCCGTTGGGAAACGGCTCTTTTCTCTCCAGTATCACGCGGTTTCGCTTCCAACTGCAGCAGGCTCGACGCTCATCAGACAGCACGACCTCGCCGACTTGTCTCTCAACCACGTACTACTCGGGGGCTTGTCGGGGGTAGACCCCCAGGGGTACCCAGCAGGCGGATTGGCCCAACCAGCAAGGGGCGGCCCAATCCGAGTGCAACTGGATCGGTTTGTCAGACTGGGTGGCCCACCAGTCGGGAGGCCCACCAGTCGGGCGAACCGGATGGGCGCGATGGCGCGCGCGGCAAGGAAGAAGACGGCGTATCCCGCAAGAAGCTCGGAGATCAAGATAAGCTAGCCGGAATTATAGGGAAAGATATCTGTAATCGTTATAGGATCGAATCCTTGTATTTCGGGTAGGTTACGATCTCTAGCCGACTTGTAACTCAAGGCAGCCGGACTATATAAGGCGCCTTGAGACCCCCTCCAGAACACGATCTTACACAACATCTACGAAACCTAGGACAGAACCCAACTACGGAGATCCTTCAGGAACTTCATACACAGCAATACAATCACCCCCAACACAGGATGTAGGGTATTACGTCAACTCGACGGCCCGAACCTGTTCAATCCTTGCGTCTTGTGTTACCATCGACTTCTGATCCTCGATCTGTCCCTCAACAAATCAACCACGTAGGCTACCCTGTGTGGACTGCCGGGTCCAAACATCCGACAGTACCCTAAACGATGATCACACTCGCATCACCACATGCTAGAGGCCTGTTTGGATCTATCGTGAGTGTACTAATATATAGTTAGCGGACAGAGATCCGAGCAGATTTGCTGCTCCATTCGTTCCAAACTGTAGTTCATTGTAGACTTTTAAAATACAACATTGACAATTCGTCTTATTCAAAAAATTAGTACAAATAAATAGATATATGAGTCGTACTTGAAGTACTTGTGATAATAAAACAAGTAATAACAAAACAAATGGTATTAATATAATTTTTTTGAATAAGAAGAGTGGTCAAATGTGCATTAGAGAAGTCAACAATGCACTATAATTTGGAACGGAGAAAGTAACTATTAGCATCTCACTCTCGTGACAATTAGTGCATTAACTATATATTAACACTGCTACTGGTGGATCCAAATAAACTCAAATAATTGACATAATGTTCTTTTCGCTAAAGAAAATTGACATGAGGTTCCTCGAAACTCTTGCGAAGACTTTTGTGCAAGATGATACCGTTGTATTTATGTGCAGTGTCAGTGTGACTGTGAGTAGTGCGCAGCCTGAAGAAGGTACCACAAGAAAATGCAGAGAGCCGGGGAAGTGCTCAAGTGCAGCCGGTCGTCCAGTCCAGTTGCTCACAGGTTTCCCGCACGGCCGGGCTGATAGCCTGGTACAGCTTTATCGTGTGCCTTCATGTGGGGGCGTGTATCGGCTGCGCATGTACGCAGAGGAAAGGAGAGGAGCTCGAAAGCACAGATCAGCTCAGACTCAGCGCCGCCTCCCAGTGTGTCCCAGTCCCTCCCTCGGGCAGCTTGTGATGGGCGGCTCTACCTCTGTTACTCTGTAACGGCCACCTCGGCGTGATTCCCTGCACCAATCATCACACTGGGGGACATGGTGAGAGAGAGAGAGAGCAAAAGCCGGTGGCTTTTCCCCCGTCCCATTTGGACAGATTTTGGTAAGGGTGGATATCGAGCCGGCTCGGCTCGGCTCGGCTCAGCTCGAGCTGGCTCGTTAAGCTAACGAGCCAGCTCGGCTCGGCTCGATATCTTAGCGAGCTAGAGCAGCTGCTCGGCTCGGCTCGTTTGTCAGCTCGAGCTGGCTCTATAAGCTCACGAGCCAGCTCGAAAATGAGAAGCATATACATACAAATTGATATTTCTAGCACATAAACATACGAATTGACATTCAATATTCCTGGCACATGGAGGTAGGATTCAGCTGTATACTTTATGCATAGAACAAGCTAAAAAACATCTATGAGTATTTCACATCAGTACATCACGGCAACAACATGAATCGATGCATCACTGTTGCTCCTCCTACCGTTGGCTCTTGGAGTGGCTGGAGCTTGAAGCTCAGTGATGCCCGGATCTGAGAGCGGACGGCCGGCGGGTGGGTGGCCGGCGCACACAGCACACGCACATGCAGGACTGCGGGACGGGAGGGGCGCCGACAACAGGAGGCAGTACTGCAAGAGGAGGACGCGAGAGGGGAATGAGCTAGTTGCCGGCTGCGGGGAGACGGGGAGTCGGAGCACTGGGCGGCGGCACTGGTGCATGCGGAGTTGCGGACTGGTCGGAGCCTCGGAGACGTGTGTGATCCCGCGAGCCGCGACGGCGGGCGTCTGGTGCGCCGCCGCCGCCGAGGCACAGCAGGATGGGAGGGGAGTGCGTGGACTGAAGGCCTCTAGGGTTTGAAGGCTTCATTTATAGTTCTGATGATGGGCTTGAATTGTGACATGGGCCTATTCTTTTTGGGCTGGGCAATGAGCTGCATCATCTGGCTCGTTTGGGCTCGCGAGCAGCTCGCGAGCTGGCTCGAGCCGGCTCGTTAATGTAACGAGCTAAAACATTGGCTCAGCTCGTGAACATTTTCTAACGAGCCGAGCCGAGCCGAGCCACTAATGAGCCGATCCGAGCGAGCTACCGAGTCACGAGCTTTTCGTCCAGCCCTAGATTTTGGAGCCCGAGTCTACAGAGAATGTCTTGAGTTTTCAGACGACGGGTACCCAGTTGCCGTCCAGTACCACGTACGCACGTATACGCATTTGTCAGGGACGACAGTTGGTGCGAGCAAAAACAAAAAAATATCGGTGGCAAAAAAAAATATTAATCCGTCAAGTGTACACCACCTACGCTTGACGGATGACACTTGGAGCGCGCCGCCCGGGAGACCGCCGCTGCGCTGAAGCTGCTGACCCTGGCACACGCCTCCGGTCCTCCACTTGCCGCAGCCTGCGAGCGTCCCGGTCCGGCAGCAGCGCGTACCGGACCACAACCAGTAGCCGCGAGCTCGTACGTATTCGGCTGCGTACGTACAGCCGGGCCTGTACCGACCGCTCGCCCTCGCCGGTAGTTGGACCCGGCGCTGTCCGGCGACCGCGTCGACCCGCCGGCCTCTTCGCTACCGACCCGACTCTTCCCAACCGAACCCCACTGCCACCTGTGCCGCCGTGGCGTGCCTCGCAGTTACCGGGTTACGGTATATATATAGCCCGGAGCTCGGCTCGGAATCTTGTACCAACAACTCGAGCGCGCGAGCCAGCCAGAGGCAAACCAGGCAGGTGACACTAGAGCCTCGAGAGCAGGGGGCAGCGCCGGCGAGCAATGGTGAGAATGGCGGTGGCGGCGCTGGTGGTGGTGCTGGCCGGGGTGCTTGCCGGCGGCGCGCGGGCGCAGCTGAAGGAGGGGTTCTACGAGCACAGCTGCCCGCAGGCGGAGAAGATCGTCAAGGACTACGTCAAGGAGCACATCCCCCACGCGCCCTCCGTCGCCGCCACCCTGCTCCGCACCCACTTCCACGACTGCTTCGTCAGGGTACGTGCCGGCGCCGGCGTGCGGCGCCCTCCTTCTTTCCTGCCTTGTGCGGCGGCGTAGCGGCGAGGACGGGCGCTGATGACGGCGGCCAATGCTGCGCCTACGTACCTCTCGTCGTGCAGGGCTGCGACGCGTCGGTGCTGCTGAACGCGACGGGCGGGGGCGAGGCGGAGAGGGACGCGGCGCCCAACCTGACGCTGCGCAGCTTCGGCTTCATCGACCGCGTCAAGGCACTCGTCGAGAAGGAGTGCCCCGGCGTCGTCTCCTGCGCCGACATCCTCGCGCTCGCCGCCCGCGACTCCGTCGGCGTCATCGTGAGCACCCGCCACCGCCAGCCACGCATTCGCCATGCCTGCCGCGCGCTGCTCTGAAGAGCCAGTACCTGAGGTCTGACAAGCAAGCTGATGGAGAGTGCAGGGCGGGCCGTTCTGGAGGGTCCCGACGGGGCGGCGCGACGGCACGGTGTCCATCAAGCAGGAGGCGCTGGACCAGATCCCCGCGCCCACCATGAACTTCACCGACCTCCTCCAGTCCTTCGCCAACAAGAGCCTCAGCCTCGCCGACCTCGTCTGGCTCTCAGGTACTAACTGAAAACCTCCATTGCCACCACCATCCACACCTCACTTACACTGCTTCCACCTCACCATCGACAAATTCAACAATTTGCATTGGTAAAAAAAACAAACAACAAAACAAGCAAGAAGAATCTTTTCACCTGCCAATCCACTATACACGAACAATTAGCCAAGCCAAAGAGGCAAATTAACGGTGACAGGGTTGCTGATTGCTGATTACTCCTCTGAATAGAATGCACTTTTGTCGGTTACTTGTAGTCACCACGTTCAGACGTACGGATTCCAACGGCACCGACACAGAGTGATGTTACGTTTGCCGAGTGAAATCATTTGTTTCAAGAAGACGTTTGCTCAGGCTGGCATAAGCTGTGAGATCGTACTAGGCGACTAGAGACGGTACCATTAGCTTTGGCGAATTGCTTACGTGTTGAGCCGGCAAAGACCACACGCAGACATGCTCTTGCCCACTCACTCTCTCAGTAGGACCAGCACTGATGCCCCGAGCTAATTGGCTCCAAGAATAAAGAAGCAACATCTTTACTCTTTAGCCTGTCATGTGCGTCAGTGCATGTAGAGACGATGAACGAGCACTAGGAGCCAAGAACATTTTAGCAGCAGTTAGTCCCATGGCATGGCCGGATTGGACAGACACCTGAACATGCACTGACAGCATGTCTTGGTTACCTACTTGAAGTAGTGGTATTACATTACTGAATGCAACAGTTAGATCTATCTACACCCATGAAAGACAAAACTTCTGTCAGTCAACTCTACAGTCTACACATGAAAGGCCAAAGTTCAGCATGGAGTAGTGTTTTGCATTGCATTACATGCATGAACACATCAGTGTTAGGGAACTTTTGTCTTTCTAGAATGGATCTAGCCAACAGAAATGGAGGCTTTTAAATTGGACAACTACCGGTCTGTTCATCTCCAGTATATTGGCGGCAGCTAAGTGCATAGCACAGCTGCACTTAATCCTTGGAGAGAGAGACGGAATGGTAGCTAACATGTAAATGACGGCTTTGTCCTGCCTATGTTGCTGGAGTTTGGTAGCTGCAAAATAATTGAGTATCACAATAAGGCCTTATTCGGTTAGCTAGAATCCCCATGGATTTGAAGGGGATTGAGGGGGGTTGAGTGATATTTTGACTTGTTAGGCTGTCCGCACTCGTCATACTCTATATCCATCCTCTAAAAGGAATATTCCATTCTGATCATCCAAATCTCATACTCTATATCAACTTCTCCCGCACCCGTCATACTCTAAATCCCATACTCTATCCCAACTACCAGCTGTGGGACCCACACGTCAGACTCTCTGATTTTTTTTAACCCCACCCCGCCGCCTCTCTCTCCTATTCTCTCTCCCTTTCCTTCCATTCTCTCCCCCTTCCTGGAAAGCTCCGGCGGCGGCCCCAGCGGGCGTGCTCCAGCGGAGGCAGAGTCCGGTCGTGCGGCCAGCGCGTAGGCGGCCCGACGGAGCTCGGTTCCTCGAGCTCGGGCCGGATTCGGCCCCCGGG
>CM014275.1:69193231-69249299 GCA_004135705.1 Alloteropsis semialata | reverse complement strand
GGCGGCGGGGCTGGGCGGAGCAGAGGCGCGCGGCAGTGGTGGAGGTCCGGGTGGTTGGGGATGGCGCGCGCCGGCCGAGAATGCGCGGGCCCCGCGCGGTAGCGGACGTCCTGCATCCCGCTGGGAATAGAGGACGGCGGCACGTTCGCTATTTTACCGTAGGCTATCCAGTACGCCGCTGCAGCGTTTATTTACACTATCTCGTACTGGAGTACCGGGTGCCGGATGGCTCCCAGTACCCAGTGCGGACAGCCTTAGTGATTTAATCCCTCCCAATCCCCTTCAATTCCCCTCCAACCGAACAAGACCTAAGGGGTAAGACAACTCTCAAGACTGCAAGCTCTGTTATACTAGAATGCTAGTAGTAAACTACAAGGATAAATCTGACTAAAAAACTAATATTAGGATAACTGAAAGAGATCTAACTGACCACCTAAATGACAGTCTTACCATAAAGCATGTCATCTTGTTAAAAAAAATACAGGAAGGATGACTTGTCTAAAAGTTGAAATCTGAAATTCTGAATATGTGCAGACTCCTCAACATGTAATGTGATGAGGACATCTGCTACTACAATGTCGCTTTGACTGGTTCTGATATTAACGGGCAACTGGTTCTGATGCAGACATCCACGCTGCCGCTAACTACCAGAAAATCAGTATATTCCAATCAATCATAAGATTAGTGAGATGCATTAACAAGTCTTTTAGCGTGAAACTTCCAACCCGATTATTCTGACGCAGTCCTTTTCCTAGGGCAGATACCTCTGAATCTGAAGTAGGTTGATTTGCATTCATGTCCTCATTTACGGCCTTGTTTAGTTTCAGCAAGTTTCTGCAATTCGACCAAAAGTAACGTATTGAAAAATGTGCCCCCCCTCTGCGACACGCTTTCCAATGCACTTTTTCTACAGGAAATTCAACCAACTTACATACTTTGACATTCCAAATTTCCAATGCAGACTTGCAGAGTGTAGTGGTTCTGAACAATGAACATGTTGCATTTGTATCTTTCAGAAAACATTGTATTGGCTCATTTGTCCAGTACATTGAATAATTCCTATAAATTACTAGTCATCTTGTAACCGTCACTGAATTGCTGCTGTTACGTGATCGATCGTCTATGCTGCAGGGGCTCACACCATCGGCATCGCGCACTGCAACTCCTTCACGGAGCGCCTCTACAACTTCACCGGCCGCGGGGGCCCGGAGGACGCCGACCCATCGCTGGACCCGGCGTACGCGGCGAACCTGCGCCGGACCAAGTGCAAGACGCCGACGGACAACACGACCATCGTCGAGATGGACCCGGGCAGCTTCCTGACCTTCGACCTGGGCTACTACCGGGGCGTGCTCAAGCGCCGGGGACTGTTCCAGTCCGACGCCGCGCTCATCACCGACGCGACGGCCAAGGCCGACATCCTCAGCGTGGTGAACGGGCCGCCGGAGCTGTTCTTCCAGGTGTTCGCAAGGTCCATGGTGAGGATGGGCGCTGTCGATGTCAAGACCGGCTCCGAGGGCGAGATCAGGAAGCACTGCGCCCTCGTGAACAAGCACTAGAAGGCGCCATTGGGGACCCGGAAATGGTTTGATTTCTTCGGAAATCCGAAATCCTTGGGATACTCGTGGTGGATACACATCATGGTCTGCATTTGAACGCGTATATGGTGGTGAGACAGTTTGAGTGTTCAGTTAAGTTTTGGTGTATTCTTTTATTTCCTTTCTCTTGTTCATTCATGGAGGTGTTTTTGTTGTAGTTTATGTTGTGAATTGTAACTATGTGATGTACACGCAAGCATTTTGCTCTTGTTATTTCTGCAACTGTAGTTTGTTACGGTACATGGAGATAATAATAATAATAAAGGGTTGACATTCTGATCATGTCCAATTTCTTTTGAAGTTTTGAGTTCTGACACACTATTGGACATGGTCCATAACACTGCTCTTTACAGGCCGTGATCCTGCAAGAGATGAACAGCTGGGGCTTTTGCCAAGCATAATCCACACCTAACTCTTCTGTTAAGGGAAATGCATCCTCGGAGCAGCGAGGATGATGAATTGAGCACTAGTATCAGACCGACCACACTTTATTGACTAGGTTGGTGGTATAGATGAAAAGTGTCTCTTAAGTAATGGCATGGGCGAAAATTCCCTAAATCTGAAACTGCACAACACGTCGTCACAAAGTCCATAATGAACCATGCTAAGTTTCTAAACATACATTTTTGGATAAAGGTTTTCCCCTTCTTTTATAGAAAGCATATAAAGTTTTTTTTACGTTTCTCAACAAGTACATAGTAGAGATATTATTCAAGACTCGAGTGTACTATCAGCCGATTTTACATCTGGTTGTAACTTTCAGTTGACGACATAAAACATGATTCAATTAATCCGCAATTTGGGTGCGTGAAGAACTGCTGGCGCTTTTGCAAGTGTCAGACCGACCATTATTGACTAGATTGGTAGTAAGATGAAAAGTGTCTCTAAAGTGATTGTATGGACGAAAATTCCCTAAATCTGAAACTGTGCAACACAACTAGTGTCAGGATTTCTTGTCATCTTCATATCCAAACTTCAAAAGGTTGCAATTGCGCATAATCGCAGTGCGGATATGTCACAGGACTATTTCCACTTGGCCTCAGAAAATCCATAGTAAACCATGCAAAGTTTCTAAGCATACATAATAGAGATATCATTCAAGACTGTACTCAGTCATTTTACATCTGGTTGTAAATTTCAGTTGATGACATAAAACACAATACACTATAATACACTTTCAGTGACCATAAATTTGGGTGCATGAAGAACAACCACAATCCTGCCGTAGAATATACTAATTGAACAGCAAAAATACAATACTGACAAGATCTGTACCACAGTCTAAAACTTTTACTTTTTCTTTACTTCTTTCGATTTAGCCCAAAGAAAAATGTAGAGCCCAATAATCACTGTTACTGTGCCAAGAAGGCTGCACATTTACAAAGGAAAAATCAATCCATAGCTGGATATCATAAATAACATTTTAACTTTTTAAGTGAGAATTCAAGATATTTTAGTTGCCATGTTATAGCGACAACAGTAACTAGAAGTGAGAAGAGGTAAAATTACTGACCTTCTCACTGTAATGTTGTCCCCTAAAATTACGGAGTCCAAAACAACTGTGAAAACCACTGACAATGGGCTGAACATTGGAGGATAAGCTGGTCCTCGCATGGGAGCAGAGGCGGGCGGCCCGAGAGTCCCTGCGTCGACGGCCGGTGCAGAGGCGGCCGCCCCGAGCGTCCCTGCTTCCCAATCGAGGGGCCCGAGCGCCCCTTGTGGCCAATAGGGGGAAATTTGGAGATGGTCGTCGGGCGTCGGGTTCTTCTTTGTGGGCGGCGTGGAGCAGGGCGTCGGGTGAGCAGCGGCGGTGCCGACCTCCCTCCTGGCGCGACGGTGACGAGCTCCCTCTTCCTCGGACTCCCTCCCCCGCGGCCGGATCCGGCTTTCTCCGAGCCCGACCTCCGTGCTCGACGCGGCGGCGTCCTTCAGGACGAGCTCCCTCTTCCTCGGACGACCTCGCCGACGCGCTGGACTGCGGCGGCCTCCAACAGCGGCGGTGGCGGCCTCGAGCGGGCGCGGGAGGAGGCGGGGGACGAACGGCCGGAGGTGGGCCCTGTGCCACGTCCGCGGCGTAGCGGACGTCCGGTGCTCTGCTGAGGCTGTCCGCACCGGAGGAACGGAAGCGATACTGCAGTATCAAAAAACCCCGCAGCGGGTACTCTAAACAGAAACGCTTCCGTCCCGTACGCGCGCGCGCGGTACTCCTAGCGCGGTACGGCGCGCTGACAGGCAGCCTGCGCGGGAGAGGGAGGGGAGAGAGTGATGCGGGCCCCACGTTTTTTTAGATAAAAAATGTTATAACTCACAAACCAAAAAACCAAATTAAATTCCGATTGCACCATTAAATTCGTTGCAATAAATTCTTCAAAACAAGATCTCAGATAGATATATTTTGATAAAATTTATAAAGAAAAGAAAAAAAGGTGAGAAGAGAGATGATATAGTAGTTGGGATAGATGGATAAAATATAGTAGAGTTGGGATAAAGTATGTGATTTGGAGTATGACGGGTGCGGGAGAAGTTGGTTTAGAGTACGGAATCTCGATGACCAGGACAGGATATTCCTTTTAGAGGATGCATTTAGGGGACGACGAGTGCGGACAGCCTGAGAATAACGGAGCCAGAGGCTTCCGCTATTTTAGCGGAGGCTTTACCGGACGCCGCTGCAGCCGTTTGGTACGTTAAACGGTACTAGAGTACCGGGTAGCGGAACCCATAGCGTTCCCGCTGCGGTCAGCCACCCTTGAGGCGTTGGGTTTTTTTTTTGAGACGGGGAACTTTATATTAAAAAAAATACACAGTACATCTCGAAGATTACAGGAAGTCCCTCAAACAAACTAGGAATCACAACAAAGATTCTAGGCGGTTCTATCTTCTTCTCCATCCTTCTCCGCCGCCGCCGCCGTCGCCTGCGACCACTGGAGCCAAGATTCCCTTTCACGCCGGCATGGATCCTCAGATTTGAGTTTACCTCATGAACCGGACCACCTTCCACGCCATACCAGATGGATCGCGGTGGAACAAACGTGGAGGAGGAAAAGGAACTGACCCAATAGTCACCGACTCCGCCGGAGTCGACTTCGTCGTCGTTGAGAAAGAAGAAGAAAACGGAGAAAACCAAGATCCTACAGCTCAACCTAACCCTAGACACACTCCTCACTGGACCACCGACGTCGCCGCCGAAGAAGACGCCGCCGAGATGGGAAAAGGTCCGGAGAACCTTAATCCGATGCGCCGGCGCCGTCTCCATCTCGTCGCCGTTGCCAGGAAAACTTCTTCTCCAAGGCCAGCTGGGAAACCCGTCGCCGACGTCACCCGTGCCGCCGTGGAGTACTCTATCCCCGCGAGCTTCACGCCGACGAGCACGAGCACGACAAAGACTCCATCGGGGTCGTCGCCGCCGCCGCCGTCGCGAGCTCCGGGAAAACCAATCCGCCCGGCGAGGATCGACCTCCTCCTCCTCCGGCACCCAACGGGCCACCGGAGGGGAGGGGCCGGCCGAAACGCCGGCGGAACGCGCCACAAGGCTTATCTTCTTCAGGAGCAGCTGCCGCCAGATCTCCGCCGGCCGCCGAGCATGGTGCCTGAGCTTCCCCGAAGAGCAGGACAACACCCCAACGCCGACGAAGCAGCCGCCAGCACCAACCCCAAAGAAGAACACACAAAGCACGAGATCCATCCAAGAACCAACCGGAAGATCCCAGACCATCCAAACCAGACGGAAGGAAAAGACCTTACCGTCGTCGAGGAACAAAATCCACCTTGCCAAGATGCCGTCGCCGTCAACTGGGAAGAGGAACAGCAACCACAGACACAGCAACACCTTCTTCTCCGCCCAAATCTGAGCAGAAGCAAAGGCATCGCAGCCCCGACAAACCCTAGCACCGCCGCCGAACTCCGGCGACGCGCCAAACCTAGACCTAGACTGTCTCCTATCTATCCTATCTACATCCGCACGCCGATCCCGCGCCCCACCTTCCTCTCAGACATTAGTATGGAAACTATAGTTCCAATACATGGTTTTTCAAAATAAATCATCATCCAATCCTATCTTTTCTCTTTCCATTCCTCCTTCAATCCCCTTTCTTCTTGTCTTGTTCTTGTGTAGACATGGTTTCTAATGCAAGAAACCATGTTTATCTCTTTCATCATTAACTTCCATGCCACATCAGATTTTTGCTTACTTGGCATGGTATTTAATGCCATGAAAACTATCCTAGTCATTGGGTTGGGATGACCTCAGCCCATCCGCCCAAATCAAGGCGACGAGACCCATCTCACTTGGGAATTGGGATAGTTACGTCACATGAGTATCTCCGGTGAGCGCAATAGGCCGTAACATGGGTTTGTGAGTGGCCAAGGAGAAAAAGCCATGGCAAAGCTCAAGCGCCAGCATCGATTTCCTCTGGTTTTACATACGTTGGGGGTACTGTTAGGCAGGCCCAATGGTCATGCTGTATAGTGGTTTCATCTTGCCACATCGGATTGAAGATGTCATGGAGGAAGTTAATAGCCTGTAGAATGGAAGAGAGAGAGAGGTGCTTTTCCTGTGTGTGAGAGAAAAAGTAGCACTTTTTAGGGCCTGTTTAGTTTGGAAAGTAAGTTTGCGAAAGAAAGTTTTCAATTCTAAATCGAAGATTAGGAGGACTAAACATGATCTAATTATAAAACTAAATACACGGATGGACGGGAAATCGCGAGACGAATCTATTAAGCCTAATTAATCTGTCATTAGAGATTGTTTACTGTAGCACGACGTTGTCTAATCATGGCCTAATTAGGCTCATTAGATTCGTCTCGCAAAGTTACCGGGGGGTTACGGAATGGGTTTTGTCATTAACACACATTTAATACTCCATGCATGTAAGATTTCCTTTGATGAATAGTGAAGTTTCAAAGTTTCAAAAGTTTCACAGGGATCTAAACAGGGCCTTAGTTTGAGTTTGGAGGTAAAGCATGTGTCCTGCACGCCTGCCAATAAGTGCTTGCATTGTGAAGATAAGAGTTTAGATAGGAACTTGAGTATATTTTGCTTGGGTGCAAGATAAGGCCACAATTGTTACACGCAAAACGTTGGGCCTGCCCTTATAGCGAGCCGTGGAGCTCTCTGTTCATTGATGCATCATTAACATAAAACATGAGATATCAGGGGCAGACCGCCCCACGCTTTTAATTAAGGAGAATGCATGTCTCGAATCCGACTTTAATTAACAAAGTGTGATGTTTTCTTTCTCAAAAAAAAACAATGTGTGATATTTTGATAGTCTGATACTTTTCTCTATAACACCAGGGCACTGTCTTAAATACAGTCACGTATTACGATTACGAATACGTAGCCACGGATTCTCATACGTTTCATTTAGCAGTTTTGTATATCTCTCGACGCAGCTGAGTGTATATTTGTCGACACCAACCTGATTCTTGACGAAGCCATGGCGCAACAAGATGTCAAGATGGAAGGTTCACTGTCACGTGTTCCACGATAGTCCAAGTATCCGGCAATTAAAGATTTAAAAAACGGCAACGTATCCGGCAATTAAAGATTTAAAAAACTGAACAAAAATATAGTTAGGCCGCATGGATGAGACTGACACCGGGGACCACAGCAACGACGAAGCGACCGCCCCGCACCAACCAAACCGATCGGGGACGGACGCCCACGGCCACCCGCACGGCCGCTGCCGCACCCCTCACCTCCGCCGAATCCGCGTGCGACTGCGAGTCCCGGCCCGAACTCGCCGGGCACCGACCGCTGCTCCCCTTCCCGTCGACGCCAGCCCGCCGCCTAGTCTCCCCCGCGCACTGCAGCGTGCCCGTGGAAGCGCGCGCGGGGTCGTCTCTCCTTCACGCGCGCCGCGTCGGCCAGGAAGCCAGCTAAGCCCCCCGTCGCCGCGCCGGGTCGCAGGGGCCGTTGGTTGGCGGCGTGCGCCCCCGTCCTCTTGTCACGCGGATGTCGCGGCGCGTGGCTTGCTGAGGCGGCGGGTAGGGGCGGGCGGGAGAAGGTTGGATCCGGGTTGGTCGGCGCCGTGGCGGTGTCCTTTGAGATCGGATCCATGGGCTCGTCCTCCCAGCACGACCCGACCTCTGCGCCAGGTAACTCGGCTCTCGTCGCATCCTCTATGCCAAATTTCGTGCTCCTTGTATTCCCAGCGGGCTCATCATACTTGGCTGTGGATTAAGTCCAAACGATTTTGCTGATTTCCGATGTTAGAATGGGGTGTCGCGTGCTTGTCTCGCCTTGTTTTGCGTTATCGCTATAGAATGACAATTGAGCTAAGCTCGTGGGTTCTAGAGACTATGGTTTGTGTTTCCTAGTTAGGAACCGTTCCTTGGTTTGCAATTGGTTAATTGGGCACACCACTTGCTCAAACCAAGCAAACTGTTACTGCCCTAAAAAAAAAGCAAAAAGCAAACTGTTACTGGTATTGGGACATAAGGGGGAATATGCAGGTTGTGGACTGATTATATAGTTTGTGCTTAATTGTTCCGAACCGAAAATATATGTTCCTTCTTCCTCCAAGCATCTTATTACTCTGTTAATTGTTCCGAACCGAAAATATATGTTCCTTCTTCCTCCAAGCATCTTATTACTCTATATCATACAAGTCTCAAGCTCGTAGCAGATTGGTGTTTATAGTCTCGTGCCTAATGTTAAACCTATTGTTGCTCGCCTTAACAGGAAGTCTGGAGGGTGTTGATGGCAGCAGAAGCAGCATCAACAAGTGGACAAAAATGACGAGCACAGACTCCTGGAGATGGTGCCTAGGGTTGATTTACATTGTTGCTGTTGCGAGTATATGGATTGCTGCTAGCTACATTGTGCAGTCTGTTGTGGATGCCGGTGTTTCACCGTTCTTGATCACCTACATATGCAATTCTCTGTTCGTTGTCTACATTCCCATAGTCGAGGTTGCCCGGTACTTTGAGGATTCTGTCAGCAACTTTTGGACAAAGTTGAAAAGCAAGGATGCTGAACGCCTGCAGCAATCTGCTGATCTGGAGAGTGTTAATCTTCTCCAAAGTGGCGGACATGAGATCCATGCTGCCTTGGATCAGTCACAAACAAGGTCGCCTGAAGACACTTTGGTTCCAGATGCAAGCTTCCCTGCCCAGACAGAGCTTCGCGTTGCAGAATGCAGCAAAGGATTGGATGCAAAAGGGCGCTGGACTCGTGCTCGTGTAGCCAAAGTCAGCATGGTAGTCTGCCCTTTTTGGTTCATTGCTCAGCTAACGTTCAACCTGTCTCTAAGATACACTACTGTTACGGTAAGTGTTTCTAAGAATAATTGCATGCTACTTCCATATTGACATCTAATTTGCTTTTGTCTAGGGGTGCAAATTGGCTAAGGGCTAGGGTATTCACCAACCGTCTTTAGTTCATTTATTAGCACTAGTTCACAAATATAGACACAATTTTAAAACTACCACTAATAACTGAACTAAACAGGATCGGTGGGTACCCTTAGGACACCCCTACCTTTGTCCTGTGAGTCAGGTCTATAATATGCTCCTCTTTCTCTGAATTTGCAGTCAAACACGATCCTGAGCAGCACGTCAAGTCTCTTCACTTTCTTGGTTGCATTAGTATTTCTTGGAGAAACATTCACATGGTTGAAGCTAGTCAGTGTGCTTTTCTGCATGGGAGGAACAATAATTGTTAGTCTGGCTGATTCAAGTAGCACAGTTAATGCTATCGCCACAAATCCTCTTCTCGGAGATTTCCTTTCTATTGTTTCTGCTGGTTGTTATGCTATATATATCACCTTGATACGAAAGAATTTGCCTGATGAGAAGGAAGGTGAAGGCCAAGTGAGTATGGCTCAGTTCCTGGGATTCCTTGGACTATTTAATATGTTATTTTTCCTTCCCGTCGCATTGGTGTTGAATTTTGCCAAGCTGGAGCCGTTCCACAGGCTGTCATGGGAGCAAGTTGGTCTTATTGTCGGAAAAGGTAGGTCTGCTCTTTATTCATGATCTTATTTTTTTTCCTGTTAATGCATCAGGTGCTCATTGATAGCATGAGTGGCCATGGTGCATCATGTTTGTATGCTGTTCAACAATGATCTGTGCATTCTTATATCTATGCTTGCTTTGTAGGTTTGTTAGACAATGTTTTGAGTGACTACCTTTGGGCAAAAGCAGTCCTCCTCACAACAACTACAGTTGCTACAGCTGGCCTCACAATTCAAGTCCCAATTGCTGCCATTGTGGACACGCTCACTGGTCATGCTCCGCATCTACTAAACTATGTCGGAGCTGCTGCTATACTGGTCGGCTTTGCTGGGATTAACATCCCAGTTGGAGAGTCTCCACAGGCTGCTCAGCAAGAGCAGCAAACTCCAATTGTTAGCATGACTGATGATCCGCTTCATTTGCCCACCAGTAGGAATGCTGTCTCATAGTAGCAGACCGGTTTATTTTTCTAGGGTTCTTGCGATACCGTGTAATTATCAAGAAATGTGTACAGGTGTATTTGCCAGATTAGCAGAGTCGCTTTCATGTTCCCCTGAGCCGTGCCACCAGTACAGAAGCGATGAACATGGATTGAAGATAGTTTTGTGCGGTGTATTGGACCTATCATGTAATGTTTACATCTGTAGACCTCATGGTATCATTTGTTATACGGCAACAGTAACTTAAAAAGATTTTTAATTTTCAACACATTTTACTTCCTTCGTTGGAAACAAATAAACATTTGTGCCTTCAGAAAATAGTATATTTATTTTTTATTTTACAAAAAGATTCCCAGCAATTTATTAGTTCCACAAATAGCCCAGAGTCCATCCACGATGTAAAGCCCAAGTCCAAGATACATTCTCTGCCCAAAGTCCAAGATACAGTCTCTCCAAAGCATAATGAGGCCCAGAAAGCCCATGGTTTCTAGGTTTTCCTCCTTTCCACGCTCTCAGGTTCCGTCGCCGTCATGGTGGCTATAAATTATCGCACGCCTATACTCACAAGCCTCAACGTCTCACCCTAGGGTTTGCGCCGCCGCCGCTTTTGCTCAGCGCCAGATCTGCGACGTGCTCTATTTCGTCTGCGACGTGCTCTATTTCCTCTTCGTCTTTGGTCCGGGCTGCATCGTAGGTTAAGTTATTTTTCCCTTTTGTGGCTAGAACAGTTGATTTTGAGATTGGAGCGGTGATGAGCAATTTTTGTGGACTAGAGTTTCTGATATTACCTCGGTAGTATTTGAAGACCAAACCCTTGGCTGTCTGAGCTCCAAAATCTCTTTCTATCAATCGGTTTATTGTTTAGTTTAGGCCGTTTTATTTCCTGTTGCAATGGTTGATACGAGATTTTGGGTTGTGATGAACAACTGTGTTTTGGACTAGAGTTTCTGATACTGCTACATCGTGGTAGTAGTTGAAGACCAAACCCTTGGCTGTCTGAACTCAAGTCTCGCTGATCAGCAATAGCTTTGTCATCTTTAGAGTTTAGATCAGATTCTTCTGTTTTAATTCGTTTAGTTAGAAGATGCGTCCATTACCAATTCTGGAGGATTATTTCGTTTCTCTCGGTATAATGGCTCGGACGCCACATGATATTCTTGTGGTTATATCCTGATTGGTGGCGTTTTTGTGCCAATCTGATCTTGGAAAGGCCACATAAATTCAATAATGTGAATTTGATTTTTTTATCCTTTTTATTACGTTTGAGGGATCTAAATGATGTGAAACTTCGAAAGGGACAACGCCTTATCTGTTTGATTGTGGCGTACCATGACAGTTCTTTCATATTGAATAGGAAGATCTGATAGATTCCTCATTTTTTTTGTTATTTTTTCTATTTCTGTGGTCTGATTGAAGATGTGGATGATGATAACACAAGTAAAATACAGTTATCCCTGTCTGATTCCTTGTTAAGGGTGCTGAGAATACTTTAATCTGACACATTGTGTTTTCCCTTTTATTCTGTTATTCTGGTTTTATTTCTATTTATTATTTGTTGTACATAAGTTCTTTTGTGTGATCCTGGCCTTTGATGACCTGATGGTTGCAGAACAGGTGATAATTTACCTGAATATGTTGATATTTTTCATGAACTAGGACGGTCTGAGGTCGTTTGATAATGCATGAACTTAACTAATTGCTACCCATTTGCCTTTTTATACCCATTTGGTTGTGTCAGTGGTTTAAGAATGTATTTAAATGTGATGGCTGTGACGACTCGGTAATATTCAAGCTTAACAGACCAAATAACATGTCTATCTCTATAAATTGGATTGATCTGTATGCCGATTATCCCGCTGAACCGAGTCATCTGTGCTCTTTCGTCCTTATTTTATTTGCCTTGCAATGGGGACAAATAAGCCCCCTCTTCTGAAGACATTGGAGACGTTAGCTGCAGAATTCAACCAATGAACTTATAAGCACCACTGAGTAACTAGATTATGTGATTTTGCTGTTCTTATTCATAATGCAAAACTTGACCTGAGCCAGGCTTGTTCCGTGTAAGTGAAGCAGACATGTTTGCATCTGAATTCATGGTATTTTTTATTGTCCTTCAGTAGTTTCTTTGTATTTTTTGTGTACCAGAGGATGAAACGTCAACATTCTTAGGACACCTTCTGACACAGTCCTTGTGCTGTGAATGAGAACGCAATTCTTTTTCTGACGATACTATCTATAAGGGACTCACTTTGATATTGTTTCTTGAAATTTCTCGGATTTTTAGCTGTTTTGTTATATTTAACATCTTTGCCCAGCCACTACATATCAGTTTATATAGTAAGTCTCTGGAGATTAACTATATATCAGGAATTACCGGCAGATTTACTTGTGACAAATCTTTTTGTAGTACATTAAATCCAGCCTGATGCCATCTGTGTCTGGTGGTTTGTTTTCTGGCTTCAAGGATTGTGGTTTGTTTTCCTTGTTGGGTTGTGATTTGTTTTGGGATAATTTTCTTTTTGCGAGCAGGGGACCTGTTTCTTTCTCTTCCAAAAAGGAAAGCAAGGGCAATGATGATACCAGTATTTAGTCATGCACCACACTGAATGTCTGTGCTGACAACCCAACTTACTACCCATTATTTGTCTGAGCCCTCTCATTACAAAAGTTCGACCCCCTCTGTTTCTCTGCTAGATTTGGAATTGAATTTTTTTCTCTCTTTGAGCTGGCAATCATGCCTTTTAGTTTTGGAGAACCAGATGATGAGGATCAGATGATCCAACCATGATGCGGACTGAATTTTATTTGAGGTCAAATCTACATGCCGCTGATGGTTCTTCAGCTAACACCAATACTAGTATTATTTGACATGCTAGGTCACCCTGCCTGCTTCCAGTTTAATTCTCCTATGTAGTTCAAATTACTGCTATTTTATTATTTGTTATACTATTACACTTCTGTTATGTTGGTCCCAGTGAAGATCTCAAGACCTACCGATAGGAAGTGCCGTTTGACACTGTCAACAGCAGCTGCTTCTCTCAGCTGCAGGTGTCCATCCTTAGACCATAACCTTTGTGGTTTGGTTTTGTTTGGAGCTCCCATCTGCATCTGTTTGATTCAGCTGTGGTGTGTGATTTAAATCGGGTCTCTGAGGGATTTTATTGAACTGTGTATGGATGTATTTCCCTTTTTGCATTGTTTGTCAGTCTTTTGGGCCTGATGCCACGTCTGTGATAGCTATAAGCGTTGACCGGAGATGCTATGATTAGGCCAAAAATATGTTGTTTCAGCATTTCACATGTTGATAGGAACCTGAGGACTGCCTCTCTATCTGTCCACAGAGCCGGTTTCTGTGATTACATTGTTTTTAAGGTTTGATTCTCAATATTCGTAGTAGCTGCCTAAGAGCTTTCGCTCTTACCGGCTTGAGAGCTATTGTTGCTAGTTCCTTCTGATGTTGGAGCTGTGTTTAGTTTTGCATCTACCTTCTTCCATGCTTGATAATATTTGGCTGTAGTCAAGAAATTTTTGCCTTTGTGCATTACCAATTCTGTTGCTGCCTTAATCTTTTCCTTGCAATCCGTGTCTTGCAATAGTGCAAATTCAATAATGTCTTGGTCATGTGTATTTTCTGGCATTTGTTGCATTGGTCTTTTCTTGTGACTGTGTCAGTAGTCTGTGCCCTATGATGATAAAACTAAGGCTTGTTTCTCTACATTCGCAGTTGCCGCCTAAGAGCTTTCGCCCTGCCAGGCTTGAGAGCTAATGCTGCTAAATCCTTCCTTGGATGTCTGAGGGCATACTCACCTTAAGTGCATTGTCATTTTGGATTTTTGTTGTGCTATTTTTGTTAGTGTAAGTTATCATTCAGAATTTGCTATAATATTTACTTATCATCAAGAATTTGCTATAATTTTTACTTACTGCCAGTCCAATTTTCTGTTTTTGTTCTACTCGATTGAAGCTGGGAACCAGAGAAGTGCTGCCTGAACTAGTGTGTAGTGTGTGTACTCAATTTCTATGGGGCATAGGCCTCCCAAAAGGTAACGGAGGCGTGCAAAGGTTTCCTTGGGCCAGATGGACGGACATTGGTCCTTGAGTGCAAAGGCAGAAGGGAGCCTCTGTCCTCTGTAACACCTTATTTACTTGTAATCTCAGACACATGTTCATGTGCATTTTCAAGGGCAGAAAGAATATCCTTGGTCATGTCGCAATCTTTTTCAGGGGGATAGTCACCACAGATGCTCAGCAGATCCTACATCGTATTGTAACATATAAGACAGTGTTTACAGTATGATAATAATGGATATTGTTTCATTCCAATATGACATAAGAAAATGATTCATACTTTAATGGATTAGCTAGGACCCTCTGTCCTATTGTCACAAAGCTGGTCTCCTGGTTCGACAAAAACCATGCAAGTGACGACACACTACAATCCAGCATTCTCGGAAATTAGTTCCTGATTTGGGAATTAAGTGAAGAAAATGCTATGATAACTGCAAAGTTTTCAACCTACCTTCTGGTAAATATGTGCTCATGCACTCCAAGAATCGTGGGTTGACGGACACCATGGTGTTCGTTGAATTCTTCCAGCAAATTCTGCATTTTCAAAGCTTCCTCTAAATAGTTGTCTTGAAGATAATTCGTAAATACAACACATTGAAACATATATCATGACCTGTACCATAACCATTCAATTCACCTGGTTCATATCAATAGTTTGGAGAGCTTCACCCCGGGTAAAAATGATCGCATGATTTTGGTTTTCAGGTTTCTTTTCACCTAATTTTTCTGGTCCAGGCAATTTTTTACGGTATATTTCCTTCACAGGATACAAAGTGTAAGCGCTATTGAGGTTTACATCATAGGTTTGAAATGGTAAAGATTTATACTTTGTGGGTATGCCTACCTGATCATGATTGTCGAGGGCTTTTACTGGTAGTGAATAAAAGACCACCTGCACCTTGTTACCATCCCTCTCTTTAACTTCATCAATGTATGCCACACGCAGACCGGGCTAACAGTAGTTTAAAATTGAAATTGGAATTGAAATTACCTCAAAGCAATTCCATTTTTTTGGGAGATTTCATTCTAATTAAATGTTAACTACTTAAGTTTAAGTAAACATCAACTGAACTAGTCTCGTAAAATTGAACAAAAAACACCTTAGATATGTCGTATCTTGTAATTGGCAAAATGTCCGTTTTTTGCACGCCGATCACCAGATTCTTTCTGATTTCCATATACCTAGCAAGTAGCAACATATGTAAATTTCATGTCTGCTACAGCTTCGAGTTGAGAGGACAAAGATCTTTGGCTTTTCTTCTCCTTCTCTGCTGGATCTGCAACTGCTTTATATCCTTCCAATATCTCTGAAAGAAATACAGGGCACAGATCAGTAACTATTTTTGAAGGCACTAAAAATAATGCACCACCTGGAATTTGAAGAAGCTTACCAGATTCAGAAGCCATGTCAAGGAACGCTTGAAGCTACAAAGCTCTCCTATTACATCATGCCTCTTTAACTATTCACAGAAAAAGAGAACGCATATAACAGGGAGTTAGCCAAATCATCCTTATTTGATAAGGCAGATGGTATGATCAAATTACCTGTTCTACAGAGGCCCTCTAAGAGAAGCCCAATGACGAAGTTGTAGGACATTTTCCTCGTTTCCCCAGACTTCACTTTCTCTTTTGCAATTAATTCTTTCCATGAAACTGTTCCATTCATCTACTCGCTTGGTCCATCAAAGATAGAAAGAGAGAGAATTAGGCAGAACCACCTATCAGCATTCAGACTTAAGAAGACAAAAAGTTCGTACCAAGATGAGGCATCTTTAGATGGAGAAAGAGAGAGTCTGGCAATGACCAGGCTTATACATCTATCTGGCAATGACCAGGCTTATACATCTATCAGTCGTGAGCTCAAGGCAAGACAAAAACAATTCGGCAAAGCCTTCGTCCAATCCGCAAAGGAGTCAGGAAGAGCCTGATTTGAAGTAGGGGCAAGGGGTTCAGGCTAGTGTAGTAGTGTGTAGTGTGTAGTGTGGCCTGATGGAGAATATGACAGTCAGGCTAGTGTGTAGTGTGACCTGAACTTTTTTTTTAATCTTTTCACGTGTTCAGTGTTCACCATCAATGTAATTTGTTCAAATGTAATACGACACTTTGTTTATACTCCATGTAAAGGACATGAATTTGTCAAATGTATGTCTGCTGACGTTGCAAATGCTATACTCGTATACATTGAGATGTTTAATTGTTGTGTCGGCTTTGACATATTTTAAAAAAAATCACATGGTAGGTTTAGAGTTTTAAAGTTGAGTTCATGTATTGAGAATTTGGGATTCGTGTTGGCCTTCCCTGTTAATTGTGTTCTTGGACTGTCCATTCAAGCTGACGATTTACTAATTACATGAGGATGAAGTAATAGCATTTTGTACAGTGCAATGTATATGCTTCCACGCTAGCTGCACTAAAATGTGGACAAGTTTTTTTTTTTTTACATTGTTTTTATCTCTGTCGTTTTGATGGCAAACTGTGCTTGTAGCCTCAGTCTTGGTCGCTGGCCTGTGCCAAAGTGCTGATGACTAGTGTTACCATGACCATATGTATAAGCTTTGTGGGCATCATCCGTATTCGTGTTTTGCCATTTTATGTATTAAACTGAGAACAAAAGAGAGCACAGATGCAGCAGACTGTTCCGCAATACAAACAACTAAACAAGAAACAATTGAATAGGAAAACTAGAGATCTCCAGTACATGCATAAGTAGCAATTGGCAAACTACTGCAGCACAGGCAAACTAGAGATCTCTGGATCATGCCTCATTTGCAACTGGCAAACTACATGGAATCAATTTGTCAAAAATAAGGCCAGCAGTAGTGCAGGCACTTTGCTGATCTCTAGGGCATGCATAATTTGCAACAAGTAAACTACATTTGGATTCATAAGTGGCTGAAGTTCAGATTTGCTGTGACAGCACAAAGTTGAATCGCACAATAACAAGATAACCACACAGCATTACAGCGCCCCCTACATTGTGAGGCAAAAGAACAGGTTGCTTGCTGCTTTCACCTTGATGTCGAGCGAGCAGTGATGGAAGAATGGTAAGTGGTGCTCCTCTGCTTGCGGTACGAAGAATATACATCATCGTACTGGCTCACCTCATTCGGATCAGCAGAAGCTCCCAGACCCAACCGGCCGCTGGACCCCGGTTTGCTTTCGACGCTACCATCAGCACGCATCCCTGTCTCAGGGTTTACAAGCAGGTTAGGCGGTGGAGGAATGCACGCCCCTCCCTTTCGAGCAGGAAGTTCCCTCTCATAGTCATCATAATCATCGTGCTCGCTCTGCCTCATCGGACCTTCTGATGGGTTTACCTCCCCAATCTCACTGAAGAACTTCGATACACGCTCGAGGATCTCAGACTCTGGGACAGTCGATGGAGGGATGACTGTGGGGATGTCAAGCGGGCTCAAGGGAGAGTATGGCACTCCACTCCCTATTTGCATCTTCCGAACCATTCCGGGAATGAGGCCAGGTGGGAATAGTGGATAAGGAGGCGGATTTGAATCATTTGTAGGAGCAGTGACTGGAGGAATCACAGAGGGAATCAAAGATGGTTGCATTGGCAAAGATCCTGGAAAAGTAGTTTGACCTACAGGAGGATAAACACCAGCTGGGAGTTGGTTTGCTGAAAATTGTGCAGAGGGTGCAGATTGGGGTGGACCAGAAATAGGATGGATTGCCTTTTCCTTCTCTGGAGGTTCTGAGGACCATTTTGAAGGCACCGGCGCTGGTCCTGCAAAGACATCTATAACCTTTTATGATTGATGCCAAAAAGAAAAATGACCAGGAAAAACGTCTTAAAAAAGATGTAACGCTAGACAATAAAACGATTTAACTGAAAAACACAAGTAATAATCAACTAGATAATAAAATTTTTAGTTGGATTAAACATACAAATGATGGTGGTTCAGTTAGCTTTCAGGGAACAAAATCTAGCAAATTATGAATCCAGTAAAGGCTGCAACATATAGCAGCTAGTGTTCAGAGCTTGCCCGAACAGTTTAAGGAATCAACATACCATGATCAATGGTTACTGAATCCAAACAAAAAACAAATCAGCTGGAAACTCACAAGTACTCTAAAGAATACAAATAAAAACTCCTTATATCAAAGCTAGACTTGGAAAAAATAAGAGTTAGTTGAGGAGGCAGAGAAAGGAGATACCTGAAAAGGTCAAGGGATCTGGTGAAATATGTCGCGGTGCCAAAGGATATGCCAACCCACCTTTCATCTCTCTTTCAAAGTCAGCCATGGTTTCCTGGTCGTAAACTTCCTTTGAACCCCAAAACTGCAGGATTTTCTCAACACGAGTCTGGGTGTCATCTTGGCTCTGTGGATTATTGTAGGTCCTTGCGAGCATGGAACCCAGCACGGATTTAAAAGCAATAGCCACGCTGTCAAGGTCCCGAATATTGGTTCGTCTTTGTAAGCTGTAGCATGTAAAATACATTCAGCAAATAAACATATTTAATTCCGGGCACTTTGAAATTCTCAGAAGCAAGATTACATCTCTCGAGGTTCATGATACATCAGCAACTTTACCAGCGCAGGTGTTAAAAATCCTAACCAAACAGAATCCCGAGTGAGCTAAACCATTCCAGCTTAGTATTACCCCAATTCAATATAATGAAACATAATAGCATTTCTTTAGCATAAGTAAGTTCATATATTATATAAAGTTCATATATTATATATCCATGAACTTCTATTTCCCCCCTGCAATTACAATGCACCAATGTCCAAACAATCAAATTTATCCCATGTTTCAGTGTAGCCTCATGTTATTAAGAAACTTTAGATTCTAATTACTCCCAACAGATGAATATATGAAAAACTAAAACAGAATCCCTAGAAAAGCACAACAGAACTTCGTCAGATGCTATTTGCCATGTTTACAGAACTGCACAGTTTTTAAGTGACAAAAAATTGCGCAAAGAATTCAGCAGTACCCTTTCATCTGCATATTGGAAATGAAAAAATTGGTTCTACAACATCAAAAGAACACTGTTTCAGAAATATACCATAAAACCCACGTGGCAAACTTTAATACCATCGAAAGATTGAGCTGTTTGGAAATTTACACTCCGTGATATTTTCCATCTATGAGCCGTGCTCTCAATGCAACGATCATCCTCATCGCTCCCAGCCTTTGCCTTCCCTTCTGCTGCAGCACGTCTCCCACACTGAGCCTGTTTGCTTTGCGACCTGGCAAAGCAGCTTGCGCCAGGCAGCCATCCCAGGCGTCCAATTTCGGACGCCTGCGGCCAGCGCTGCTGCCTGCCAGGCGCCATCCAAACAAGCCTAGTTTGCCTCTTGCCGTGGACTTCCCCCTCTGGCCCAGTGCTCCAAGCTGTGGACCTGATCTGTTTGCCTACTACTAAGCTCGCTCGCTTGAACCTTGCTGCTGGTATTAGTGTTTGTGTGGTGAAGTTTGGTTCTCAAATTGTTTCTAGAATGGGAATCTTCAGCATACAATCGGAAGGAGTTGTAACTGTTCTTCACCGAGAACAAAATTGATAGAATATTATCCATCTTTTGCGTTTGGATTCTGGTGAATGGTCAACGCCGGTTGCTTCGGTGGCCAGGAGAGGCAGGGCTTCGTCCATTTTCTCCCTCGCAGACTATCTGGGTCATGCTGCCGGCCCCAGCCTGCCTCCACCAGAAACCGCTGCGGCCCATTCTCAGCTCCACCAGGAACCGCCATGCCTACAGGCCTCCACCCAAGTTGGAATGAGTTCCCACCAGGAGCCACCGTGCCTGCAGCACTGGTCTGCACCCAAATTTGAACGAGTTTCTACTGACCAAATTGAGCTATACCTTGCCCAAATCACCTTACCTTGTCGCAGATCTGCGCAAGAATTGAACCCCTCCCCATCCAAATCTGAATTCATGATTTGGGAGAAGGAGAGGAAAGCCAAATGAGGAGAAAGGGGTGCCTCCAGCCTAGGAGGCTGACTCACCAAAGAAGGTAGGATGACGGAGATGAGACGATATGTACAAAAAGAGCGGTAATTTCCAAATGGCATGATCTTTCTGTGGATTAAAGTGTACCAGGTGGGTTTGATGGTATATTTCTCAAACAGTGTTGTTTCAGTGCCCCTGAACCATCTCTCTCTCTCTCTCTCTCTGAGAAAAGGATCCTATATAATTAGGTAAATGATCATTCTTCCCACTACGAACAATCATTACAATTTTTGTATTCTCATAGATTCTGCAATCAGTTAAAAGACAAAATTAAGTATTTGCCAAGGAATAATCATTCCTAGCTTGTTAAAATATTGATCTTTGCAAAGTACAGTAGTCTTTGCAATGAATTAGGGTAAACTAAGATAGCACAGAATACCCCAAATTTGGTCAGTATCCAGCAGATAAATATTGTGTAGATGCTGGAAATATGAAAAGATCACTCTCTATGTTGCTGCGCTAGTGTTGATAAGATATCGAAATAATTGTTGCTGATTGGCAAACACTTATGCATTGGTTTGTCAGTCACATAACAGCTGAAGGACTATCGCTCATAGTCATCGAAATATATGGCAACTAATCAATTAAAGAACTACACTAGTACACTTAAAAAGACAAGGCATAGGACACACAATTCTATTAAAAAGTAGAAGTCAAATCGAGCCATACCTTTCAAAAAGAACATCGTTCACCAGGAAAATTATGTGCAGCTGGCACTCTGAATCCTCCAAGGCAAATACTCTCTCCCTAAGAGCTTCAGCCAGAGCCGGGGCAAATGGTAACCTTTGCATAAACCATAATTTTGCTCCCTTTATTGATTCCTTTGTGCCATTAAGATTGTTAAGCACGTCTTGCAGCTCAGCAGCAACATCAGGGGGTAGTGGCCCGGATAGTCCCTTGAATGGTTGTGCTGCAGCGTCATACTCCCCATGGCCGTGAGCAGCAGCAAACTGCTGGTGCTGGTCATAGAATGGCGGGTACCCCGGCTGGTGAATCGGCGGCCCCCTCATCATAGGACCCATCGGCGGCATCATATGCATTGACCCCGGCGGGTACGGCGCCCCCACAGGGGGGCGCGGCAAGAGCCAGAGCATGTACCTGTAGTAGGCGTGGCCTTCCCCGCCGAAGACAAAGGCGTAGTCCGGGTTGTCGTGCTGCTTGTCGCGGATCATGGCCTCGAATTCCGGCCCGTTCTTGCCGATGTACTCGACCAGCTTGTCGATGCGCTTCTGGAGCTCCGGATCAGCAGGGGGCGCGGCCGGCGGCGGAGCCGATTCGAACGGCGGTGGGTGCATGTAGGGATGGTGCGGCGGCGGGGAGGGCGTGGACATGACGTGCGCCGGTGGGTGCGCCGCGTAAGCGGGAGGCGGCTGCTGGTGCGGTGGTAGGTGCGAGTAGGCCGGCGGCATGGGACGCGCGTAGGGCGCGGGCGGGTACTGCGGGAGCGGAGCGCCGTAAGGGTGGGGTGGGTACTGCGGCGGCGCCTGCGGATGGTAGCCGCCGTACTGCGGCGGCGGTGGCTGCTGCGCCTGCGCGTACGCCATGGCCGCCGCCGCCGCGTAGTCCTGGGGTTGCCGGTCCATGTGGGGGCTCCGGCGAGGTGAGGGGTAGGGCTCCGAGAGCCGGCGATGGCGGCGGCGGAGACAAGGCCACAAGGGTAGAGGAGACGAGGTCCTAGAGAGTCCGCGAGATACCACGCCGCCGAGCAGCTCCCTGGACTCGTAAAGGCCGATGGACCTGACGGACCCGACCCAGACTCATTCGGCCCATTACAAAACTGCATTGCTCTCAGGCCCGTTAAAGAACTTAAGATGCGATCTTCCAGGCCCATTAAGAAATTTTGTTCTCGGTAGTTTCTTCAAAATTTCGGGGAAAAAATAGCGTTTGGAATCTTCTTGAGGGATAAAATCATGCATGAAAACATTCAGACATTAGTTATTTGTTCAATTAAAATCTCTTCAAAGCGAGTTCACAATGCACCAGCACAATACGAAGTAGGAGAGTACATCATGGATGCATACAGCGGCGGCATAACACAACGAATCAATACCGAAACTGGTTAAGACATGAGAGTTGAGACCACATGAGACCTTGATCTCAAAAAATGAGATTTGAGTATGATAGTCACCTCTTAAGCCTAAGGGAACATTAGACACAAATTATACCATCATGCTTACACAAATTCTACCACCATGTACTCATGTTTGAAAGCATCATAATTCGTATTTGCACAATAATAGCTACATATGCTGGACGCCTATTGCCCAAAGCAAGCGGCATACAGGTTTTCGAAGCTGTAGGACATCAATGCTAACAGTTGAAATTGCTCCAAACTGATCAAATCTTTGTCAACCACCAATACCACCAGCTTACTAATCAACATCAACTTCCTCATCATCGCCCTTGTACTGAAGGGGAAAAAAAAAAAGGCACACAGCGTCAGGATTTTGCTTCAAGAACCGGTGAAGGATATATTACATTAGCTATTTTTCATAACAGGCTGAAATATTTGGCTTCCAAAACTGATAGAAGCTGACAGAGAAACAAAAAGGATATAGTCCTACAATCGCATCAATTTGAGCAGAAATAGGCATCTGTTCCTTCGCAGTTATTTAGCAGCACCGTAAGATCACCCAAAGGATGACAAGCAGTTATCCACCATGCTCAAGAAAATAAAAAGAACACCCAAAGGATGAGCAGCTATACCAGTGGCCTGATAAGTGGCAAGAAGCTCACTGCTCCTGTTGAAATGTATGAAGGGCCCAAAACTTAGCCTAGAAATTTTAAGGACCGGACTCAAACAGGGCTGGGCTGAAATTCTGTTAAGTTTTTGAGCTACAAAAGGGCTGAATTGGATTGTCAAAGGACATTAGGGCCATGATCCATTACCACCCCTAGATGTACTCCCCATCCAATTCCAAATATAGGACTAGACTTGTGCACGAGGATTAAGGTGATTGGTAGAATGATCCTCTTGCCCATCAATCCTTGACACAGTTATGGCGGTTGGCATGTGTGTAATTAGGATGTATTCAAGTGGAGACAAAAGAGGTAAGTGGAGGATAAAGATGCTTTGGAAGTAGTAGATAGGCTTGTATTAGCAGAAGCATGAAGGGATTTGGAATCTGAGAGTAGATTATTCTTAACAGACTAACCATGAGAACAAAACCCAGATGAGTTACCCAACTTCATGAATAAAGGGAACAAAAGAATTTGTATGCCATGCTGTCCAACTTTTACCAAGGAACAACCAACAGAACCTAAAAACTATAATAATTGTGGGATAATAAAGGGCAATAAAGATGATTGTATAACGAGGCTGATCCTATATTGAACTAATGTTTTATAAAAAAAATTGCAGAACGAAAATATATCTCACCCTGTCTGCAAAAATATTGCTTGAAGAAACAATATTTCCTTCCTCATTGTAGGCACCCTCCCCTAACTTCTTCTTCGCTGTAAATGATTTCGATATATCAGTTCCCTTGCTATCTGGGACATGTTCTAGAGCATGTTCTGGTCTATAGTCCTCCAACGCTGGGATCACACCATCATCATTCTCCCTCTGTCGCTTCCCTGAAAAGAAAAGCAGTCTGAGCATGAAAAGGCATATGGTCCTAACAAAAATGTGCACATATTTGAGATAACAATGCCCGTGTGTCCGGAAAGGAGATATGTTATGGTGTTTGATATAGGATTTAATAGCTTGCATGAGGATTGAGGACATGAACTAAAAAGATGCTAAACATTTTACCAATAAGAGGGGGGAAATAGCCAGTAGGTAACAATTATTTTGACAGGGTTAAGATAGATATGGATAAAAATTATGTTCCAGCATCACAGATGCCTCCAAAGATTCCATCCAGGTTTTACCAGTTTTTGCTTCTTCACTTCCTGAGAGGCCATTAGGTCTTTTCCTTGATGCTGAAACATGATTTTGTCTTTGATCACTTGGGCTCATCTCATTGGCAGTATATTGATCTTCATTGGCAGCAATACCAGTGGAACCTTGTTCCTTGGTATAAGGCTTCAAAATATCTGAAGCAAGCAGATCTGCTAATCTCTCAAAGCGAGCTTGAGACCTGCAGACCTCAAATTAGTAAATAGCTATGCAGTAGTCATGCAAGGGCTAAAATAGGAGTGCTATTCTTTCAGAAAAAACACAAGTTCAGGTATATTTGATATATGAGTAACAGGAACATGCCTCTTTAAATCCTCCTTTGCTTTAATATAACGCCCATGTGCTTTGATGAGCTTCTTTGTTTTGGAGGTCATCCTAAATTGAGAAGGAAACGTTATGAAAAGATCAAATACTTCAGGATCTTCTCTTCTGCTGAAGAACCACCAACTGATATAAAAAATAAGAAGTATTTTGTAGAGAAACAACCTTTGGCAATCTTCTTTCTCTTTGTTCAATTGCAATTCAAGATCTTCTACTCTGCTACAAAGTTTGCGCTCTTCATCAGTCTTCTTCTCCAATATCATCTGTGATACAATGAACCAGTAAAAATTGCAATCCATATACAGTCAAGGTTCCATATGCTAATTTGATTATTAACATCATTGCTTAGTCCTCGTCCACAGAAGTGTTATTCGTCTTAATGGATTAATTTTAAATATCTTGTAGGCTAGAAAGTTTTGAAATTCCCCAAAAAGTAAAGCTTTGCCACAATCATTACGGTTAAGGCAGAACAGATAACAATATTTGGAACAATCCAAGTTGCGAGCAACTAAAGATGAATAGCAAAAAAGTGACCAGCTACTCAGGAAATCAAACTGATGAATTCCATGCATTGGTGTTTCAATTTTTCCAAAAATATTGAAAACTCAAAAGCTGATAAGTATTCAATATGTAGCCCATGCGCTAACAAACATAACTGACCTCCAGCTTAGTTTTATCTTCACGTAATACTTCCATGTCCTGATTCATTTGTTTCAGCTGCAGAGTATATGTATATATATAAAACAGGTGCAGAAATACGGAGATAGATCCACTTTTATCCTTTGTCAATGAGATGGACTGCATAGTTCAAACTTACCTGTGCTTCACAGCCATTTTTCTCATCAACTATAAAGTATCTTTCATCCTTTTCTCTGTCTTCATGATCCGAACTTCTGAAACTTTCAGAAGAATTGGTCTTTCCACCATCAGGGCTTTTGCTATGTTTTCTCTCGCTGCAAGCCCACATAGAAGAAACATAAAGACAGGCAATTTCGCAAGCTACCAAATTGCAAAACCAGCATGTGTAACATAACAACAAAACTCTCCTTGGTAAAATAACAAATCCAAAGAACCCACACCTTCACAGTTAGAAATGGATAATAGGTTAGACTCGGTAGCAGATCATGGTTAAACAATAAAAAAATGGATGGAAGCCCCAAATTTTACGTTGTAGCTCGGACAGATGAAATATAAAGGGAATCAGAAAATTAGCAGGAACTAAATCATGAAACCATATGAAGACGGAGATCAGAAAATTAGCAGGAGCTAAATCATGATGTTGCATTGAGATAGACTAGCTCGATGGAACGAACAAATTTAAATATATACAGAGCTAACTGAAAGCACAACAAAGTGAACAAGGTGATATGCTGAAATGAATCCCTAAGGACTATTCCTATATACCTCTTCCTAATAGGTGATCTTGAACGGCTAGATTCTGCAAGTAAAAATTTCAGGGAGGAGTTAGAAGATAGAATGGAGTGAGGCAAATGATTATTTTGTATTGTCACGGGTGTGCAAAGAGAAAGTGATTACCCCTATCCTGAGAACTTGGTTTCTTATCACGAACTGAACGACCCCTGTCATCTCTTTCAGGGGAATACCTCCCACGAGGTGAGTGTCTTCTCTCAGGCCTGACTCTGAAGTCATGGTCTCTGTAATCTCGTCTCCCTACAAGTCAGTAAGCAAGAAGATTTATGGAAAGAATACTATGCTACCAAAGAACAAAAGTTGGATGGAGCTACATAGATGCAAGGCAACACAGAAGCCCATTAAGCTTACCACAACCTTGAGTCATATGATCATTCAATTAGCTAAGTATCAGTGGTTCCAGGATAACCCCGTATGCCATAAAAACAGAAGAGCCAATACAACTAATGAAAGAGGAGATACCAAGACATGATTATGAATCATGATTCACCAATTGGAATAGATCCAGCATTTGTAAAACCAATCACCTGATTAGCACTTCAAATACCAATCACCTGATTAGCACTTGCAATACCAATACACCACTTAATTTGATACATGTTCTGAGTATCACATCGGAAAATCTTCCATAACTCTAATATTCAGATGTTATCCATATGACTGCCTTGTTCTGAGATAATACTTGAAGAGCAGGCAAGAATAAAGCCACAGAATATAACTTGTCATGGTATATTCAAAGGACGTGTTTCAATTAGTTGCAAAATCTCTAACAACATCGCACATTGAGTGATTGACCATATCATGAACCTCACTGAGAAGATAAAATGTGTGATATCTTCCATATTAAGTTCTTCTGAGACAGGATAAGCATTTGAGTGGTCAGAAATGACTGATCGCCAACTGAAAAAAAATGCCAGCATGAAAAATAGGACTGTCATCCTTGGTAAGCAGTCAATATCAATAAATCTGTCAAGGAGATGGCTATCTTGAATGGTAGTAAGCCAAAACAATAACCAGCAAGAATCCAAGATTTTCAGCAAAATGAAATCAGGCCTGCTGATGATTTCATATTCTGAAACAGTCAGCATTCAGTTCAAATACTATGCAGAAAACATAGTATATATGCACCATCAGACAAGGAGACAAAATGGAAAAGGGTTTGAGTGCCAAACCATCATAATATTACGCAACTGAAGTGCATAGTTCTCTCGGCCAGAAGAAGAAACTACAGACTCTCTGAGTACGGTCAGCTACTAAATTTTGCACCCATCTGTACATCCTCCCTGGATGCTCTTGCAAGTTGTTGCCACTATATAATTCTTCCAACAGCCAGAGACCATACAATTCAGATTCCATTGCTATTTGTTGCTGCACAGTCAGCGTTCAAAATTGGGCTATGTTTTTCCAGTCAACAAACAATCATCCAATATGTAACTCGATTCAATCAACATGCAGAAGGTGCATCTTTCAAGACGAGCGCACTAATCTCCCTTAGTCAGGTCGAAGCCATCCGCATAACTAAATCCCACAGATTCGCAAGGTATCCCAGTATTGTGGCTACGGCAAAATCATGAGGCGGGCAATAAGGCGCTGCAAAGCCCTAAAACGACCAACTAAGCACGGATCGAAAATGAGGGAGAGATAGAGAAGGAGGGGGGACGTGCGCGTAGTGTATACCAGGTCGAGGGCGAGGCTGGAACGAGGCACGGGGAGGCGGCCTTCGGAGCTCCGCCTCGCCGTGGGCGAAGCCGCAGTTGGGGCGCGTGCAGCCGCCCCTGCCCCTCCACAGCGCGCAGAGCTTCGTCTTGTACGCCGGGCCGCGGAAGGGAGGAGCGCCCGACCCATCCGGGCCCCCGTCTCTGTCCCTGTCCCTCATCCCCTCCCGCATGGTTCCCAACCTCAGCCCCGCGAGGCCGCGAGAGCCGGTCGAGACGGCGGCCGAGGAGACGACCCGAAGACGAATGCGAGGAAGAGAGAAATGGGGCGGACGAGGTCGAGAACGAGAGGGAACCCTACACGGCTGGCCTAGGCCATGGGATCTGGGACAGTTAAATGGGCCAGATGAGCCCAACGAGTGAGCCCACGCTAGCGGGTCAGCAGGAATCCTTCTCTGATCTTTAAAAAAAGATTAAAAAAGAATCTTTTTTTCGAATATAACAGAGCCACGTACACCTTCTTATGAAACTTCGTATTTCTCTGATCTTAATGACAGTTTTATGAAGAGCCTAATGAGATTAAATTCCATGCTATATCAGTATTTTTACGCAAAGATCTTTATGAAGAGAGAAGGGGGTTTCATCAAATGTGAAAGCAGTTTCATCCTCATAACACTAAGTTGGCGCAATTATCTAGTTTTCTGTCTTGATAACAATACAATAGAAACTATGCACTGAGACTAGCCTAAAGTGATTTAAAAAACAAGCCAACCATAAATTAATTAACTGGATCCCTAGACTAATATAAATTAATTAATGACCCACATCAAGTGTCGATTAACCATTTTAAACTATTGAATCGGTTTCACTGAGTGAAGGGACATGATCACATCCGGGGAGGAAGACAAGATGCGTCCGTACCACGGTAACCGAGGGCGCCGAGGTTGGCCAGTAGCCAGTCCGCTAACAAATCTCAGTCAGGGAGGAGTCGTTCGACAGATCACTGTGGATCCTTAAGCAGCGAGCTCTGCTTTTCTTTCTCCGTGAAGGAAAGCTAGGTCACTAGCCGATGGAGCCCACACAGCAAGTGGGAGAGAAGGCACCGGACACGATCGAGCCACAATAATGCCCTGGGATAACAAATGCTTATGCACGGCGACAGATTCTGCCCCCTCTGCCGCCGCCAAGAGACGATTTTCACACCAAAGGCGGCAACCGCCATTGTAACTTATAAAAAAGGCCTTTGCCTCTGCACGGGCGGGAAAATCAGATCCTTCCTAGCCGGTCCACATACAAGAAGAAGAACACGCAAGATGTAGGGACTTACGCTCCTGAGCAGTCTGAACTTGTCTAAATCACTATCTCAAAACCATAACACAAACACCATACAGCCATTAAATCTCTCCATCAACAAGCGAAAGTTTCAAACCTACTTTTTTGAAGATGTTCCTGCCTAAGCATGTAGGCTGTTTGACTCATAGCGTGAAATAATCAAGTGTAGAGATTCGGCTCGACTGAGCTCATTTTGTCAAGTCATGGCCTCCTCGTGAACTCCACAAGAAATTAGTTCTTTTTGAATGGGAAAGTTTGTGATGCGAGTTGGATCAGCGACCACACCGGGTTCTGATGTAGCTAGAGTGGTTAGATAGTCCGAGAATGGTGAGGAGTGGAGGTGGGAACAAAAAGAATCAACAAGCATGACATGAGGTTCCCTTCCGTTAACTAGTTATCAAGAAATATTCATTAGGCAACTGTTGGAGATGCTCTAATGTCCATGTCACATGTCTCTCCTGTCTCCTCACCATCCACTTTTTACCGTGACATGAGGTTCTCTTCCTGTAAAAAGCCCCCATAACAGGAACAACACATGTTATGAACATCAGGATTAACAAGGGTAGCGTGTTTTTGCTCACCTATGTCAATTTGCCATTTGGGATCGAATTATTCAATTTGCGAACGTTCAAAGAAAAGCAAACCGGTCCTCTAAAAATTCCGCCAGGGGAGCTTGACATCTTGAGCTTTGAGCTTTGGCGAGCTTCTGCGGAACTGAGGTCGAGCCTGGCTGTAGGCTCGGCCGGATCCAGATCGGCTCGAGCCTGAGGTGACAGGCTCCGCTCGAGCTTGAGGTGAGCTCGGCTCGCCCTACTCCCTTCGCCCGTTGGCCGCCACGGAGGCTATAAACACCCCACCCATCCCCCTCGTCGCCTCATCCCCTCCTAGGGTTCCAAGAACCAGCACCACGCCGCCGCCGCCGCCGCCGCCGCATTCGCCGCCTTGTTGGAGTTTGCGCTTGTCATCCGCCCTGCAGTATCCCTTTTATCTTTCTCGCATTTGTTTTGCATCGTTTCGATTTGTAAAACTTAGTTTTCCTCTCCTGTTGATACCGGCGGGTGCACGAACTCTTCCGTGCGGCGCCGCCCGCTCAAGGAGGGGATAGATCGACGCGTCAAGAAATCGTTTCAGTTGCCATGACTCCAGTAGGCAATATGATTGTTGCTTGACCACAGTTTTTTTTCTACTCTATTTCGATTTTTTGCAACCCCGCTTGTGATTTGAGGGTCTAGATCTGTGTCTGCACGGTGCTAACCCCGGGCTTGTCGGATTACCACTCCTTGAAGAAGATAGCCCCAATGCCTGTGCTAGATCCACCATGCCATTCAGTGTTGCAGGCTATGACAAACTTGTGATTGGTCTGTGTCAAAGCAATGGATACAGATATATTCATAACAAGGCCGTGTTTTTTGTCTTTTTTTTATTGCGTTTGATTGATGGCAGTGATTTGACATTACCCGCGCTTCTGATCTAAAACGTGAAGCAAAGGGAAAAATAATGGTTGAATTTCTTAATATGAGCCATCCAGTAATCATCCTATTGTCTTTGTTATTTTCTGTATTGGGGTTATTTACGCTCATGTGATTTGGCAGTGATGATACAACCTTTCAGCTTACAACGCCAGTTCTGCTTCTGAGAATTCATGACAGATAAAGCTGATTAAAAATCTGAGCCTTGATTTATCACATGTCTGTGTGCATTCATACTTGCTTTAGGATCATTCATTTATGCCTTGAACAAAACATTGCATACCATTGGCCCGTGATGAAATTGCCCAATGTTTCGAGGCTGCAATCGGCTTCAAGTTCCTGCTTGTCAGGAAGAACCTACTTGGAGCTGCTGCACTCGCATGACAACACCGGGCAATGCTGAGGTCTTGATGCTATGTCTAAATGCATTTTGTTCTGTGCCGAGTTTAACTATCCTCCCTCAAGTGCTTTCTGATTTGTGTGGAGGCTGAAAAACTCGAAGAGCATGTGTTGTCATCAGCTTCGTCTCTTTGTTACCATGAGATGGGAGTTAAATAACAGCACGAGATGTCTACTACTGTGAGTCTGTACATATTTAGCTTTGTTCCTTGAGACAAAATTAGTGTAGCTCTTGTTGGTATCCTAGTGGTTGTCGCCATGAGGTGTAGATGGTATGCGAGTTTGTTCCTGGCTGATGATTGAGCCGTACTTAAGCTGGGTCTGTCAATGGGCCATAACTCGGCTTAAGTCTGGATAATCTCGGCGATTCCTCACAGCCCTGGCCTATCCACCAACTTAGCCAAAGCCCAAAATACATCTTCCCTGTGCATAATGTGTCCCTGAAATCTATTGCTATAACTAACCCCTGCTTTATCTTTTTCTTTTGCTTTTTTTGTTGTTACATTGGTTGATTTGAGATTGGAGCAGTGATGAGCATATTTTGTGGACTAGAGTTTCTGATACTGCCTCTTGTAGTATTTGATGACCAAACCCTTGGCTGTCTGAGCTCTGAAATCTCATACCTTGACCTTTTTATTGTTTGATTTGTTTGAATTGTTCTCTACATATACAAATAGTGGACCTGAGATTGAGTGGTGATGAACAATTGTGTTTTGGACTAGAGTTTCTGATACTTCTACTTTGTGGTAGTAGTTGAAGACCAAACCCTTGGCTGTCTGAACTCAAATTTCACAAGCCACCAATGCCTTTATCATCTTTATATTTAGGGTTGCATTTTTTAGGTTTGTTAGATGCGTCCATTACCAATTCCGGAGGATTTTGTTTCTCTCGGTATAATGGCTCGGATGCGACATGCTATTCTCTTGATGTGTGGTTATATCCTGATTGGTGGCGCTATTGGTGCCTGTCCAATCCTGGAAAGGCCACATATATTCATTCAATGTAAAATCAATCATTTTCCTATGCATTTATTGAAACTAAAGATTAAGTGTCCAATCCTGGCTATTATGGTACCATGATAGTTCTTTCATATTGAATAGGAAGATTTGATTGATTTAATAAACTTGTTATTTTTATATCTTTGGTCTGATTAAAGATGTGGATGATGATAACACAAGTAAAATACAGTTATCCCTGTCTGATTACTTCATAAGGGTGCTGAGAATACTTTAATCTGACACTTGCATGTAATGTAAATGTTTGTTTTTCTTGTCCATTTTGTTCTAAAGGAGCAAAGTTAACAGAAAATTTAATGCGGTTGGTGTTTGAGCTCAACAAACCAGAATATATCTATATCGATACAGATTGATATGTATGCTGACTATCATGCTGAACTGTGCCATCTGAATTTTCTTCATCCAAATGTGTTTTGATATATTTTTTGTTTAGCTTTGTTTTGCATTGGAGGGAGTTGTTGTGATGAGGACAAACAAGCTCCCTCTTCTGAATACATTGTGGACACTTGCTGGCAGAATCGAACCAAATAACCTTATTGCCATCACTGAACAACCTATGTCTCCCTCCAATATTTTTTTTTTGTTTAGCTGTCTATCTTTTGCTTTTCATGTTCAGTTGGATCCTCAGTATTAACAGATCCATATTCCAACACTTGTTAGCAGTGATGATAAAACCTCTCAGCTTAAAATGCTAGTTCTGCTTCTGAGAATTCATGACAGATAATCTGATATACTTCTGAGCCTGGTCTCACTTTTTTTTACACAAAGCTTATTTGCCTCAGATTCTTATGTTTCCCGTGCATCTTATTGGTAAGCCCATGATACAAATTTCAGACTATTTTTCATTCTAGGCTGACAATTTCTAATCATGTTGATCTTTTGCAGGGTTATGACTTTCCAATTCATTAGCTACTTGTGAAACGAAAAAAAGAAGAGTGCAGAAACCCAGTATAAGTTGTATTGTCACTGCTACCAGTCAGTTACTGGTACTGATATTACTACTGCTATTATTTTTTGTACAGTAAAGCTATGAGCTGAGATTCAAAGTCATCTCCAGAGTTGTATACTCTTCTCAATGATGTTGTCCTTTGAACGAAGTTAAATTACATAGGTTAATTTGTAGTATTGTGATGATATGATTGCCACACTTTCCAAGAGGTTGATGTGATATACAATCTAATGGGTCTTTTGTACCTTGATTGTTTGTCATTGTACCGTTGGTGTTTTTGTTATGGCTTGACAATGCCTTGGCTAACATGAAAGATGCATCTACTGGTTGTGGTGTTCTCGAGTTCATCTTTTTGGGCACTGTACTTCTGTTTTCTCTATTTGATATGCTGGTCAAGCCGTTGTCCTAAAATTGATGATCCATAGTGTATAAGCCAGCAGTATTAAGAGACAAGAACATAATCTTAAGTGAACAAGCCAGCAGCAATAAGAGAAACCATGCATGGAAATTGATGAATGGTAGAAAAGAAACACCAAAATTCTTCTCAGCAAGAAAAGGAAAAGTCCACACATAATGTTCAAAATAAAAGGCTTCACAGCAAAACGCAAGAGAAGCACACATACTAGGTACAGCTGCTTCACAGCAAAACGCAAGAGAGCTTAGAAAAATTAAACAGAAGTGTGCAGAGCAGGATATAAAACAAGAAGTATGCAGAGCAGGATGTATTTCATTACACTCTTCACAAATTTTAGATGGAAGTTGCCTGTAATATGCTTTGTTTGTGACACTACTAAATGAATTCGGTACTCAAATTGTTCACTTCTTTTTTATTTTTTTAAAAGACTTTCCTTTGAACTTGTTTCCTGCATATTAGCAACTACTAGAAGTTCCTAGTCGGATTGGCAAGTGACTCAGTTCAGTTGCCTCAATAAATACCCCGTTCGGCTGGCTTTGGCTGGTTCCGCTGGTGCTGATTTTCTGTGAGAGAAAAGTACTGCTGGCTGGTTGGTGGTTGGTGGCTGGTGCTGATTTTTTGTGAGAGAAATGTACTGCTGCTGGAAACCAGCCGAACCAGCCGAACAAGCCGATGCCGCATAAAAATTGTACAGTGGATTCCTAAAAAAAAAGCTACAGTAGTACATTAGTGAGATTTGACCAGTTCATTAGTGTTTCCTAAAATTTCCATAAGAATCACAGAAGTTAGAGCAGAAGTAGCATATAGTATATTTTTTTTCTTCATTGGAACAAGTAGCTTAGCACATACTCTCGCCGTCCAAAAAAGAATGCAATTCTAGCAAAGTGACACGTTTTAGCATCTCAAGTTTGACCAATTATAGATTAAAAAATATAAATAGTCATGAGATGAAATAAATATCATTAGATTAGTTATAAAATGTATTTTCATAATAAATTTATTTAAAACCATAAATATGAATATAACTCGTTAGAAACTTGGTCAAACGTGAACCACTTTAAGTGGCACGCAACATGTAATTGTATTCTTTTTGGGACGGAGGGAGTATATACAAAGTCATTGCCCAGACAACCCTACTAACCTAAGCACCTTGACTATAGCTATGTACGCCGCCAAAGGGAATATCAGAACTCTGATGCTAATGCTGAGTGCTGAATGGTCATACTATACAAATTGCATACTGAAAGACTGACAAAGTAACTAATACAGGGATGCACCACATATACTAGTTCTCGAAGGCATCACTTTCAACTCTTCCAGCTGAAGCGACATTCCCCTTCTCATTTAGACTTGAATTTAGATTTCTTGAAAGGAAGGAACTCTGTTCCACCCATGTATGGCTGCAGCACCTTGGGCACCTCAACGCCATTTTCTCTCTGGTACGTCTCCAGAGTTCAGGGTGGCGGTCCTCTGGGTGGCGGTGAGTGTAGAGTTCAGGGTATGAACGTATTTCTTGTCATGTGTTTTCTGGCCATATGTGATCCCAAGCCTCCTCGCCTGATAGTCCGTGCAGTTTGAGCAGGACACGAGTTCCTTGTATGTTCTTGATGCAGGGAACCAAGCTTCCAGATCGTACTTCTTTGCTGCAGCATCGTTGAGAGCGCCAGACACAACGTTGACAACCCGGTATGCTACGCCGAGCTCCGTGTAGAAATCCTCTGCATTCTTGATCATCTCCTCGTGCATCTCCCAGGATGCGTCGCCGTCAGGGCCTGTGATGCAGAACTGCTCGATCTTCTCGAACTGGTGCGTCCTGAAGATCCCGGCCGTGTCTCTCCCGTGTGAGCCGGCCTCTTTCCGGAAGCAGGTGGAGTAGCCAGCGTACCGGATCGGCAGCTGATCAGGATGGATCCGCTCGCCCTGATGGTAAGCGCAGAGCGGCTGCTCGGATGTGGCGATGAGGAATTTGTCCTCGCCTTCCAGTTTGTAGAGTTCGTCGTCGTATTGGGACAGCTGCGCGCATTTGGCCATGGATTCCTTGGTCATGAAGAAGGGAGTCTGCATCTCCTGAAAGCCCCGTCTTCTCAAGAAGTCGAGGCCGAAATTCACCAGTGCCCGGTTCAGACGTGCGCCTTCGTTCTTCAAGAAGTAACCTCTTGAGCCGGCAGCTGCGGCGCCCTTCTTCGTGTCGGCGATGTCGAGCTTCAGCCAAAGGTCGTAGTGGTCGAGCAAGTTCTCCTCCATCCTCCTCTCCCCACATGTCCGCACGACGAGGTTGTTCGCCTCGTCGTCGCCGACGGGCATGTTAGATAAGCCTAGCATGTAGTTAGTTAGCATTTGCATCTTTCTGTTTTGCTTTGCATGCGCACGAGCACCGGTTTGTGGTCGCCGTGCGCGTAGGGGGTCGTTGCCGCGAGACTCGCTCGCGTGTGCGACCTGGGCGATGGTGCTGCACGAACTCCGCGGACGTGGGGATGGACGCGTCGTGCGCGCGGTGTGCGGACGGCCACCAGAGCTCTTCTCTTGTACAGCACAATAAAGAGGAATAGATAGAACAGAAAACGCTGCAGCTTTTGGGCAGCACCAAACTCGTGTTTCCATCGTGTTCCAAGTGTTCGCGTGTGTATTCGAGTTTCTCGTCGGCGTTCCGAGCTCGCCGGTGCAAGCCACCGGTGTAACCCGACGCGCCTGTGCCTAACAGGGCACGGACTCGTGCAGGATGTTGGGCATAATCATGAGCTTGGCGTCGAGGGCGGCCTTGGCCTCGTGCGCCGCGGCTTCCAGGGCAGCCACGGCCAACCTCTTCTTGGCCTCGTCCGCGCCCTCCATCAGCCGCCTCGCCTCCTCCTCTTGGGAGTTCGCCCTCAGCACGCCGATCCTCTTGTTGGTGGCGTTGCGCTCCTGCCGAGCTTTGTCGAGGTCGAACCGGCGCCGCCGCCACGCGTCGTCGAGGGCGGCGATCTCGTCGACGAGCTCCTCGTCGGCGAACCGGCGCCGCTGGGACTCTCGGACCCCTTCGGGCTGGCCGCCGGTGCGGCAGAAGTTGACGTCGATCATCCTCGCCGCCGACTACGGGAGAATAGGCAGCAGCCGGAACGCGCAAGCTCGCCGCCGACGGGGGGAGAAATAATGTAGCAGCCGAACGCGCGATGCGAGCTGTCGTTGGTGCGTTTTGGACGACGGATTGGGAAGGGGTGGTGGGTAAATATACAGGGACAGCCCGGACAGCCGGACAGGGGAGGGCCGTGGGAGGCTCGGACTCGGTTTGGAACGCCGGTACAAATCGGAATCGGATTCGACTCGGAGTCTCGGACAAGGTGTTCAAGGAAAGCGTCGCTCGCCTGGAAGCCGAAACTGCAGGACAGGACATGACAAGAGAGGCTTTTGGCGCCTGATGAGGAGCTCGCTTGCAACAAACCTAACGTTTCATGGGGAGATACCAGCCACCAGTATTTTTCTCTCACAACAAATCAGCACGTTTCATGGGGAGATACCAGCCACCAGTATTTTTCTCTCACAACAAATCAGCACCAGCCACCCAGCAGTACTCTCACATCAAATCAGAACCAGCCACCAGCCAACCGAACAGGCTGATATCTTTTCCAATGGTTATCCCTCTGACCTGCTCCTGAAACCAGGCATTTTCCAGAGCTTCTGTGCGAACATGCTCTCATAATCTTATGCTCCTAGAAACTGTTCATCAAGATCCTGAGAATCCCGGTGTTTCGCACGCGTGCAAGTGCAATTGCGCACACATGGACTTAACATGGCTACTCGAACACAATCTGATTGGGCAACGACACGGCAATGAACAGAGAACGTACAGTACTTGCACAAACAATTATTACACCAGCGTTGACTTCGTTGTTGACAAAACAACAGATGCTATCACATTGAGGCCATAACAAGCTAGAACTCCATGGACACTGGAAACCGTCTAGCTCTGGGTTCAGGAGAAGCTCGTTACATCAGGAAGAACGGCGAGGCGAAATGGGAGGATGGGCTGCTTCTGCGCATGTTGAGCCCCCGGAGGCGCTCCAGACTCATCACGTCGGAGTGGTCGACGAAGAGATTCACCTACATTTGCAGACCAATACATGTCAAATCCTCAGGATCAAATGGTGAACGAAGAGAGCATTGAGATGCCATGGTCTCATCAGCATTGCTCCGATTTCAGGTTTTCAAGGGGGAGAGATTCAGTAGTTCAGTACCCTTGGGCCATATCGTTTGATGAACCACTCGGAGGTGTTGGCACTGGAAGCTTCGAACATGGTCTTCTCGAGCCCGAGCCGGCCTATGATCTTTGCAACGATGTCTGTCCTCAGAGAGTCGGCACGTTGGCAAACATCGTCTGCGTCAATCATGATCATATCTGCCCCTGCTTCCAAGCATCTCTCTGCCCTTCGAATCAGCAGGTCAACATCTTCAATTCTTTCTGCAAATCGTTGGCCACAAACACCAGCCGTGTGAATAGACAGAGTGAGATTTTTAGATGCTAGTTTTGAATGAAAATACAGGCATAGTGTGCAAGTAGGTGATAACAAAATACGACAGTGGCAAATGGCTCAGGTACAAGTTCACTGACCAATGTATCATAAGAAGTTAATAAAAAATGGCGCTTGATAGACTCTTCGCTCCATGTAAACATCATTCAGTATGATTCAAAACGGACTAGTACAATAATTTACCTGAGCTCTGCTCTTTGACTGGAGCTATGTATGCCCCAAATGCCCTATCACCAGATGCAGGAATATCAGAACTGTCAAACTTCACTGAGAACAATGGCTTTGCCCTCAGACCGCTACTCTTGATGAGGCGCACCAATCTCAGGAGAGCTTCTTCAGGGAGCTTGAGAGATCCAGCATTCAGCTCAATCGTATCAAACCCTAAGGCCTTGCATTCCTGAAATGGAATACACATGTCATGTACTACCCCAAGTGGTTGCACACATGCCTGGAACATTGCTACACAATTTACAAAACTCTAACAGACTCACATACCTCGACATATTGCTTGAAAGAAGAGGGCCCTTGACGTAAAACATGCTCTGCCCAGTCACCTGTGCTCACATATACGTCATGCTTATGTGCTAAATCAGTGATCTCTCTAACCAATTCTTTTCCCATCAAACTATGGCATCCACCAGAAAACTTCAAACCATCAACAAGAGGACCCAGAGAATCCAATATTTCCTGAAAGGAAAAAGGTTGAGAATGTGCTAGCGGAAACAGAAATGGTTAGGATGGTGAAGAGAACTAGAGAAGCAAAGCACGTCACAAATCATGCAAATAACATAACTACTTAGTAAATGCAAGATCCTGAACTAGCTGTGGATTATGCTTATCCACTACAGTTCAATTTCATTCAACGTTGCCTGTATCTTTTTGAAACGAACGTTGCCTGTATCTTCCCCTTCTGTTAGTTTTTTTTTTAAATAGAAAAGGGAACCCCCTTATTGTGGCTTTATCACACAGTGTAAACATGGTTGCTCTGGATTAAAATAAAATACTGTACCAATTAGTATGAATCGGCTAATTCAGACATCCAGTTCAAGCGTTCAACAATCAGCATGAATCGGCTAATTCAGTTCGAAACGGTTTGAACATAAAGAGTAGGAATCTGATCTCATGATAAATAAACCATCAAACGGGGCTTCAATCGAAAACAAGCACGCCATTGCCGCCACAATTCGTGCATGTAGCATATTCGCGTCCGGAGGCCAGGCCGAAACTGAATCGCATTCCAACTAAATACGCCTAAATCAGCTCGGCGCAAGCCAACCCAACACCAAACGGATGGATGTGAATCGGCAGCGAACCTGAAGCGCCTGGTTGGCGGGGCGTAAGGAGTAGAAGGGGCTCCGCATCTCCGTCACCCCATACCGGCGCGGCTTCTCCGGCCGGTCGTCCTCCTCGTTGCCGTAGCCGTACCCGCTCAGCGACAGCGCCACCACATCCTCTCGCCACCGCCTCATCCTTGCCGTCGTCGTCGTCTCCTCTCGCCCCTCGCTCTTTGTCTCCTCTTCTCTCTCTCGCCTCGATGAGTGATCCACTCGAGAAAAAAGCACGGGGGAAGGGCGTAGAAGCTCGCGGCTGCTTCTGGAAACACGCGCGGGGCCACGGGGATGACATGTGGCCCCGTGCATGGGACCACGAGACCGACAAGTGTCTGCATCTCGGCTGTACTTATCCAGTCTAAACTGTGCTTTATTGGGCCACCGCCATTATCACATGCCTGTCTTAATGGGCTAAACCACTTGCGGCCCTCGATGCCTGCCTGTGAAGAAAAAGGGCCAGCACCCAGCAGCCCGGCACACACTTTGTTTGCATGTTGATGTGGCACCAAATGTTGGCCCACTCCATGGCAGATAGTGAGCTGTTTTCCCCCTTGTGCTCAATGATGGATGGATCATTCAAAGTCAACTTCATGCCTGTATTATCGTTCATAATTTTGCTGTCATTGCAATATCTTGGTTAGCTACTAAACGGAGAGATTCGAAAATGGAGCGCTTGTTCCAATCAGCAATTGGGCCGAGTCCCGTTCTGAGAAATAAATGGTGAAATTACTAGTTGATTTTTTTTTGATAAACTAGTTGAATTATTAAGGACACTGGGTGGTCGCTCGGCCCTCACCATCATCTTTTTCCTGAAAGGGAGAGAAGTAACACAGGAGGAAGCAAAAAAAAAAAAATGGCGTCGATAGGAGTGGAGATCACCTTGATCGAGTAGGATGCCCCACTCCCAACCTCCATGTTTGCATTATTGTTACCAAGAAGAGGCCTAAATATGAGTAATTTAGGACATATCTGGCTAGAACACAAGCATTAAGCACTTTCCTTCTCGCATTTCTGGTCTCTGCTCAAGTTTGTATTGGTTCAAGTGTGTATCCATTTTCGTGTCCTTTTATAAGCCAAACCCTGCTAGATTAGAGAACACGCCATGCTAAATGTTGGTTTTAGGTGAGGACTCACCCTAATTGTTTGCTTGTGCCAATAGATTCCCCTAATATGGGCTGTGATAGATATTGAAAACAACCGATAGGAATCTGCTCCCATTACAAAAAGCATTGAAAATAAGTAATATTAGAACAAACCAACATCAGATTATATTATGATAGATAATATAAATACACAAAACAGGAACATACCCCGTTAGTAACTGAGATACGGAATACGACAAACATAGAAATTTACTTTCGTTATGGCAAATATCGGAAATTGACAAAAATAGACATCAACTTCTGTTACGACAAATATTGAAAATATACAACATAAAAACCAGTCCGTTGTGACGTATATTGAAAGTATACAACAAAGAAACCAGCTTCTGTTACGACATGTATTGGCAACCAACAATAGGAACTTCCATTATGGCAAATATCGACAATAGATAACATAGAAACCGACTTCCGGTACGACATGTGTTGGCAACTAACAATATGAACTAACTTCCATTAGGGCAATTTTTAAAAATAGACAACATAGGAACCGACTTCCGTTACGACATGTATTGGCAACATACTATACAATACGAACCGACTTCCATTGTGGCATGTATTGGCAACGAACAATAGGAACCGACTTCCATTAGGACCACCACTTCTATTTATGTTTTGTATTGGTAACAAACTTAACACACCCTCCCATTTCGAAAACTTTTAACACACCCTTAGTTCTCACTGCAGTTTTCATCCTAATTTTGCCTAAGAAGTTTGTAGCCACAACAGGCATAGGCTGATGAGAACCAATTCCCAGTGCTCGCTGTCACGCTCACATGGCCTTCCTAACAGGCACAGGCTGATGAGTAGTATGCCAAGGAAGCATGAACCTGAACCTGAAGAGCACAGCGGAAGCATCTCGTCACTCGCTCCATCAACGGTATCCTAGGGATATGGTTCGGTCGGCGACAGCGAAGAATATCATATTTCCACGCTACAATATACTTCCATATATATTTTTTTAAACAAGAAAATTTTATAGCAACCGTTACTGGACTGACCAGTGTGATTTTTTAAATTTCTGCTCAAAGACTAACCACTGTGCATTGTACCGAGCGCCAAAGATTCTCGTCCGCCGCAGCCCCTTTGGTGGCGATCTGTTCGGCCGCTTCTGCCTTCTGGTCTGGTCCCTGCGGCAGCGGCGCACGCTCCATCTCGATCCATGCTTGGCAGCGAAGGAAATCTCCGGCGGCGGCGGCAGCGGCGCTCCACCCTCACTTCATTGCTCCGGTCAGTTACCCTGGCCTCTGGCTGCACTGCATCTGCATGTGCCGGTGCGACGACCTTCTCTGTCTGTATCCATGGTTGGCTTCTTCTCCAGGTTCTTCGATCTCCTCTGTTGATCTTGGTGAATCTTTGCCAGACGCATAGCCATTTATTGTGCCGGGAGCCTGAGATTTGATTTGCATTGAATGCATGCTATATGTTTTGGCCGATAAATAGCGGCGCCTCTCGGCAGCAATCCGGCCATCCACCGAGGTGTTCTCGAATCTGGGGCTGGGCGTCCACCAAGAAGAGGGTGTGGAAGCGGAGGAGGAGATCGGAGAAGGAGATGGCCATGCTGTGGTGGACGTCGCTGAAGAAGTCGCTGAGCTGCAAGTCGCGGGAGTCCTGCGACGTGATCAAGCGCGACGACTCGCGCGGCGGCAGCGCCAGGGGGCTCAAGAAGTCGTTCCTGCCGCCGCCGCCGTCGCTGCCGTCGATGCCGAGGTCGGGGTGCTCGCGCTCCATCTCCAACCTGCGGGACGTGATCCACAGCCAGTACGGCGTGGGCCGGCGCCAGGCACCGGCCGTGGCCAGCCGGTGCGACAGCCCGAGGTCGATCGAGAGCAGCGACGTCCTCAACGCGGTGACGCACGACGTGGTGCTCGCCGCCGGGGGCCCGGCCGCCAACGGGCGCGACCTCTGCGCCAGCGGCGGCGGCACCCCGGGCCCAGGGCTCGCCGCCTGGGCCATCGGCGGAGCGGCGCCGCTGAGCCCGCTCCTGACGCGATGCAGCACCAACCGTTTCTCCCACAGGAGTTCCCGGCGCGAGATGTCGCCGCTCCGCCGCGAAGCAGGCGCCGGCATCGGCGAGGTGGGGTCGCCCGTCCCCGCCTGGGCCTCCTGCGGGGTCGGCGTCCTGTGCGACCGCTGCGGCGGCCGCTTCTCCAGCGACGACGCCCTGGAATCGCATCACCTCGTCTACCACGCCGGTAAGCGCCACCGCGTGCTCCATACTTCTCTGATCCACGCATTACGATTTACGAATTTAGGATTCCAAAACGAAGCTTTGTGCTAAATTTCATGGCTTCTGACTGTTCTTGCAGTCACCGAGCTGGTGGACGGCGACACGGCGAGCAAGGTGGTGGAGCTCATATATAAGGTCGGGTGGCCCAATCCCGAGGTCGCGCTGGATCGCGTCGAGAGGGTCGTCAAGGTCCACTACATGGACAAGGCGGTGGGCCGGTTCAAGGAGTACATGGAGGAGGTGAAGGCCAGGGCGGCGAAGCTGCCCAACAAGCATCCCCGCTGCATCGCCGACGGCAACGAGCTGCTCCAGTTCCACGGCACCACCCTCTCCTGCTCCCTCGGCGCCGGCGGCTCGCACAGCGTCTGCGCGTCGAGCGCGTGCAACGTCTGCCGCATCATCCGGCACGGCTTCTCGGCGACGAGGGAGCCCAGCAGGGACGGCGGCGGCGGTGTCGGCGTGTTCACCACGTCGACGAGCAAGCGCGCGCTGGAGTGCCTAGAAGGAGCCAGCGCCGGAGCCGGAGCGGGCGGCGTGAGGCACGCGCTGATCGTGTGCAGGGTGATCGCGGGGAGGATCCACCGCCCGCTGGAGAACCTGAAGGACGTCGGCGGTCAGCCGGGGTTCGACTCGGTTGCCGGCCAGGTGGGCGCCGCCGACTCAAGCATCGAGGAGCTCTACCTGCTCAACCCAAGCGCCCTTCTTCCGTGCTTTGTGGTCATATGTAAAGCTTAGACCTTGCGGCTGGGTAACTATAGAAATCATAGAGAAGCATAGCATCAGATTTAGTCCTATTTATTTGGATCGTCGATTAAAGTTATAGTTTAGTTCATTGGGTTCTGGAGAACACTAGGCGCCATGTTCTCCTTATATGTTTAGTTCCCTACAGTTCATTGATCGATCTGGTGTACATTCTGGTTTGTACCTTCCAGCAATGAGCAGTGCCAGAAGTTGGAGAACACTAGGCACCATGTTTCTCCTTATATGTTTCAGTTTGAAATGTGGGAATTTTCCATGAATGAACTACAGAACATCTGTCCCTGCACTGCCCATTTTCCGGCGAAATTTGGACCGAGGTTAGTAATTGGACGGATTGGTTACAGTCCCTCCTAGTACAGTAACCCTTGAGCAATGGTGGAAGAGCTCACTGATGCATATGCCCAAGAAGCAACGGCGACTCAAAGCGGCGGTACTCCTTTACACAGCATGGAACATATGGAAAGAATGGAATAGACTAGTCTTTCAAGGGCAGGCAACAACCAAGATGCAAGTGCTGGCGGAGATCAAGGAGGAGATGGCGATTCGTAGGCAGGCGTGTGGCCAGCCGGAGCTTTTCTAGTTTCCTATGATTAGTTGGTTCCTAGTTTCGAGTTCAAGGTTTCTGTTAATTTATGTAATACCTTAATGTACGCACTGTACTCTCTGCTTCTTCTTAAATGACATGATAGCGCTCCTACCTTCTTTCAAAAAAAAAAATTGGATGAACGTTTTCCCGCGAAATTATGCACTTCAAACAAATTTTATGAGTTCTTAATTTGGATGCAACGAACCCGCGCACACAAATAAGAGACTCTTCGTTCTTTTAGTTTTTTCTTTACTATGGTTCTATACGCAGGAAATTCCCACAAACAGAAAAGCAGAAAATTAAAGAACCCTATCATTAGATGAATGTTTCCCCGCGAAACTCATAAACTTCAGACAAAATGCAAACAAAAAAGCACATTATATATATTTTTGAAGCTATTTCTCTAACGGTTTAAAACACGGGAAGTTAACATAAATTGAAAGGCATGACAAAACCACAACATTAAATGAAACAGTTCCCACGAATTTTATGTGCTTCAAACAACCTCAACGTGTTGTTGCTCCATCCTATACTATATTTTGAGTGTTGGTTAAAGTTATTATTTAGTTCATTATTACTCATTAGTTGCAGGAGATTATGGTCCGGAGTAGATTCTGGCTTGTACATTCATCAATTTTGATCCGGAGTTTGGAAAATACTAGGCATCATGCGCTCCTTATTATTCATGTATTTGTTACCCCCCTCCTTCATTATCGGTTTGAAATACGAGAAATTTCCCTGAATGACTCGGATAGATGAACATTTTCCTATGAAATTTATGTGCTTTTAGACAAAGTTACGAGTCCTTAATTTGACTTCTTTGATTTTTTTCTTGGCCATTTTTAACGACCTAACGCGCATGAAGTTCTGGAAAATTGAAAAACACAAAAGAACTCTAAGATTAAATGGTTTTCTGTGAAATTCATACACATTTTGGACACAACCTGTCGGATATCAATATCCGACCCTCTCACCGACGGGTGGGACCACGCAGTTTCGGGAATAAGATGGGCATAGGAAAACCCGCAAACAAGGAGAATATCAGGTCAGGGGAGGATCGATTTTCCCCTGACTCGGCCGACCCTCGTCCGCCTCGGCCGACCCTCGTCCGCCTCGGCCGACCCTCGTCCGCCTCGGCCGACCCTCGTCCGCCTCGGCCGGCCCACTTCTGTCGCTGTCTCGCCCGACCTCTCTTCGTCTCGCCCGAATCGGCGTGGGCCCGGGACGGAGTGGGGCGCCCGGAAGACCCGGCATAAGGATGTGTCTCCATACGCCCATGCCGCTTCCCATCAGCATTAATTGGCCTCACCAAGCACTGTCCGATATGGCCGACGGATGTGACTACCACTGTTCTGCCCGTACGCAGGTGCCACGCGGGGAGAGCCACGTCCCCAACAACCCCGAACAACCCCGAACAGCGTCCCGAGCAGCGTCCAGTACGGCGTCCACAGTATCCCGCAGGCGGCGGAGCTTCTTCAGCAAGCTTTCTATTTTTTACCTTCTTGAGCACGCCTTGTAAAGCCTCACCTCTCCTGAGTATAAATAGAAAAATCAAGCCTCAGGAGAGGGGGGGACAGACACACGAAAACACAACCCACAAAGCACACACGCTCAGACGCATCCAGAGACTTGGGAGCCCCTCCCTCTCTCGACCGCTTGTAACCCCTACTACGAGCAACGCGAGTAACACGAGCAGATCGACACTGGACGTAGGGCGTTAGTGCCTGAACCAGTATAACCCCTTGTGTCCTCTCGCGAACCATCCGGAGCCCAAACGCGCAATCCACTAAATTTACTTGTTGGTTATTTCTTACACCGACACAACCAAACAAAAAGACATGTTCTCTTTATTTTTGTAGCTATTTCTCTAATGGTTTAAAACGCCGAAAGTTCCCATATATTGAAATTATAACAAACCCTAACATTAAATGAATGATTCCTGTGATTTTTATGTGCTTCAAACAACCTCAACATGTTCTTAAATTTGACCATAACAAACCTACACACAAAATAGAGCCAAGATATGTAAGGCGAGGCTAGGAACTATGTGAGCCAAGACAACTGATGAACGCTTGCAGCACAAAGGTATCGGTCCTCAACACGCAGCGCTCCGTGTTTTTACATGGAGGATAGCCATCTCATTGAAGTCTTATAGACATACTCTACTACTGGTTACCTCATCAAATCATTTTGAAACTGTTGCACTATAGAAAGTGTCAAACCAACATGTGTGGTTGCAAATAATAATCATCCACATACAGTAATCTTGTGGTATTGGTTCCATAGAATCACCAACAAATCTATGATGATAATGGTTGTTTGTGTTACACAGATCCACACCAAAGCTACATAAAAGAGCAATATAACATAGTACATTTCTCCTAAATTTTTTATCTCTAGAAATTATAACAAAGCAAGAAAATAAACATTTGGCATACAACATCTTTTCATAATCTCATGGATTTATTAACGGATACTTTACCTAACACTAGGTTTCAAGAATACGTTCATGGTATTGATACACAATGGCTTCTAGATTTGCAAGGATCAGGAGGAGATTCACCTAAATTATGAACATGCCTTAGCACTATGTTATACTCTTTTTCCTATTTAATGAGTTTTAATTATTTCTCATAACAATGAGGCAACATTAAAAACAAGTATCAGTCATATTTTACTAATTTCCCCATATGGTGTTTTTAAAAGAAATACCAAAGACACATTAATTCATTTATGGATTTTTTCTATAAAGGTTTTCTCCTATGAATTTAAAATGAAATAATACTCGATAATATGCCTTATCATTTCTTCTTATTTTTTCCACTATGTTTTTTAGAGTTTTAAATTAGCATATCCTCAATTTTCTCATGTTATTCCCACGGGGTTTTTATTGGAAGACCACAAATCTAAACTAGTGATTGTTGATCTCAAGGCTAGATTCACACGGTCTGGTGGTCTTGCCAGTTGCTGCCTATATAAGGACCAGCTCAACCCATAGCTAGCTACCACACCCAAGTTACACAATAATTCCTAGATTACCCGAAGCAACTATCTTTGCAAGGTTACAATGGCGAGAGACACAGTTGTGCGTGCAACAACTACGACCACGCTAGTCGTTGCCATTGTGCTGGCCACCGTGCTGATAGCAAGCGCCATGGACTTCACCGAGCATGACCTTGCATCGGAGGAGTCCATTTGGGTGTTGTATGAGCGTTGGTGCATGCACTACATGGTGATGCACGACCTTGGTGAGAAGGGATGGTGGTTTACCGTGTTCAAGGAGAACGCACACCGCATCCACCATTTCAACCAAGGCGACACGCCCTACATGATAAGCCTCAACCGCTTCGGCGACATGACCGACGAGGAGACCCGCCGTGCCTATAGTTGCTCTAGGGCCACGCCGCTCCACAGCGTGTTCGACGCTGCCGAGAAGCATCAGGGCAGGTTTATGCATGGAGCCGTGGCCAAGCGCGATGTCCCAGCGGCAGTGGACTGGCGCGCCTCAGCGTCAGTGGCCACCAGAAGGGACTCCATGTTTTCTCCCCGAAGCCGACCCGCAGCCAGCCGCGGCTGTTCGACCACAACGGTGCGTGGCGAGAAGTAGCTGAGCCTAAAACAGAAAAAATTCCATTGAGTATCCTTAAATACTCATTTTTTTGACAAAAGTACTCATTGAGATTGGGTGGGGGCCACATTGGAAACGTTGATCGTAGAATACGCAACAGATCAACGGATGGAATATCATTTTTCTTAGCTTTCTGCAGCAGAGCAAACGAAGATCTAACATTCACCTTATCAGTTACAAGATCATTGTTTCTTTTAAAAACAAATTTTGAAAAATTCCTAACAATGAAGCAATCAAAAGAAAACAAACCATATTAACAGCCTCGAAAATCATATTTTTGTACAAAGTATATCAGAGGATGAATATCATTAAATTGACCAGCACACATATTCTATTTAAGTAAATTCTACTCTTGCTATTTTCATACCTACAATTTTTAACAGCTTATATAGGCATAGCAATCTTAACAATGAATGGAGAACAAAGTTTTCTATATCTTTCATTCTGTTTATTAAAACCGAGAACAAAGTTTCTTTATGTGTCACCAAATGGTTTTAAATCAATGTGTCATCCTTGATGTTGTCCTCCTTGACTTCCCAGGCCTGCAGGGGAAGCCAGAAGATGACATTGAGTGGGGCTAATTGAATATAGTGACTTATTAGGGGGTTAAAATAAAAAATTTCAGCCCCATTAGCCCCCTCTCCCGTGTACACTTTTAGAGTGCATCTAGCATAGGGGGGCTGACCCCCATTAGCCCCCTCTCCCGTGGCCCCTGCAGGCCTGCAAGCTGCCACTATCGACGCCATCCACCACAACACCTAATGCATGCCCACATCCTATTATCCTCAAGTCTATGTGCTCTCCTTGACATGCATAGTAAACTATCACTCCTCTATTTGTTCATTATGACCAAAAATCAATAGTGACAAATATTTCGAAATGAATGGAGTATTTCAGAACCCGTAGCAACGCACGGGCACTTTACTAAAAGACTTCCCATGTCTATGTTATACAAGAGGTCTGCTCCTTAACTAGAGCCATTCTATGCCCCAAATGCCTCATCGCCGAATATTGGATCGCTGATCACGAGTGTGGAGGAGAAATTGGTCGAGATGGATTGCACACAATCATGCCCCTCGCTAGCGCGAGTCGTGCCATTGGGTTCCCGGTTGCAGCACTGTGGCAGACCGTCCCGATTAATCCGGCTTAAAAGCATGGGACCGATATCACAGCAGTGCTCCACGCCCTTAAACCGAGCTAATCGTGCAATCCGTCGGATACCTTCCCGATTAAACCACCTTTTCTCTCGACCGAAACGAAATAGCAGCAGTCCCACTCGAAGGTGGGCTCAGGCAGTACAACTCATCACAAATTTTACATCACACGGTTCGCATAGATAATTATACAAATACAGTGCACATGTTTTAACTTATTACAAACCAGAGTATATTACAGCGGAAGTCTAAACATCGAAACAAAAGGTATTATGCTGAGCCCTCGCACAACACCTAGTCACCGCGGCCTGAGTCGGACTCAGACGGCACCCGCTCCACAGTCCAACCATCAGGAAGCACATAGGGCCATGTCAGAGCAGCAACATGATCATAGCCATCACCCATATCTGAAAAAAAATTAAGCCACAAGCAAGGCTGAGTATACTACTACTCAGCAAGACTTACCCGACAAGGTTCAATTCTAGACATGCAAGGCTTTCTGACTAAGGGGTTTATTTTGCCAAAAGCATCTACAAGTTTATCTCTATTTTCAATATTTTAGCCAAGTTTAGAGTGAGACTAACCATTACTATATTTGCCAAACTATCCAACAACAATCAGTGTGGAAAAACAATTAATTAACATGATAACAATATTTCTCATCTAACCACAATTCTATCCATTTTGGCCCAAGCACACTGATGTGTGAAAAGAGATCAAGCAGCTTCATGTAACCGCGAAGGACGGACAACTCGAGTTGATTTTTAACCATGCATGGGACAACCTAATCGCACGACCTGTGAGAGACACCCAGGACCTCACGAGGCAACCGTTCCCATCTCTCCCTGCCATCTGCCATCAGGGCCCACTCCACCCGAGTGCACGCCCCAACGGACCCCAGGTGCCCCAGGCAAACCTGTGCCGCGGCCACTGCTACACTTGCCATCATCCCCCTCGCCCAATGGAGTAGGAAGACCCGTCAGACGTCAGTTTGAATCAAGTACTAGGTTTACCAGTTTATCATATTTTCCGGCATACGATTAGTACCTTTAAAAGCTTGACCAACATCGCCACACAATCAATGCCTTAGCCCACAATTCTCTGTGCAAGCGGAACATCCAACCAAACATGAAAATCGCACACGCCCCGCTTGCCGAACTTCATAATTAAACATAAAGTATAAACTTATCTCTCGCGAGTGACAAGGCAATCACTCGACTTCTACCGGTCCTAATTAAGCATAGCATTCTATACGACCTACCCATACTAGTATTAAGACATGGGTACCTAGGGATCATGCAACTAAGATTTCATTCAACTCCTCAAAACTTAAATGCACAAAGTAAGGCATCAAGAAAGGAGTGTTAGTTTAACAGTGGGTTATGCTCCGGGACTTGCCTTCCTGATCACTGGTGGCCTTGGGCCCTTCCGGACTTTGGTCCGAGCCTTGAGCAGCAACCAGGTTCAACTCAGGAGCGGCGGGATCAACCTCGGGCTCAACCTCAATCTCGTACACGCCGTCGGTAATAAGGTGATCTACATGAGTAGTACATGAATGCATGAGATGCATGAAAACTTAAATAATCGAGCACATGAATACCTACAACAACTCGCATTACTGGCAATCCTTTATGGAGTATAAATAACTAGAAAGTTTAAATCTGCACAGGAACCAGTCTGACCGGTCTTGAGACCGGTTTGACCGGTCTGGCAGACTGGTCAACCCGAGTCCTCACGGTCGACTTAGCTATTGCACAATCTAGATAGAACACCTACAAGTGACTCCTAGCCATAAGTAATATCCTTATGGTTGGACCCAAACATTCAATGAGCATGGTTGATAAGCAAAATTTGAAATTACCTTTCCTACTCCCTTAACTTCACTAATTTAAAATCCACCTAAATCATGAATACAATCTAGCCATTTGATACTCAACTCACCCCCTAGCAACAACATAACCATTGAAGAGGGTTTGCATTTTTAGCTCAAGCCTAGGATTTATGAAACAATAAACCACTTTCTCGCACACATTTGTGCATGAAGCATTACGCCATTCAAGCATCCATTTTGCACACAAGTCCTAAATTTCTATAGAAAACCCCGTACGGTTTTGGATTCCTTACCCCGGGGTCCTTTTGGCTTCTTCCTCTTCGAGACAGAGCTCGAGCTCGGCTTGGCTGAGGCCGGCAGCGGCTCTGCAGGAGGCGGGGAAGAGGGGCAATGGGCCGGGGAGGATCACGAGCTTATGGGGAAGCTAGAGGATGCATTTGTTTGCGTGGAGGAGTAGAGTAGGTGGCTGTCCACGTTGAGGAGAAAAGTTCGGCCGTGCAGTGGCAATGGCGGCCGGCAATCGTCGATTCCCGGAGATGGCGGTTATGGCGGCGCAAGGGGAAAGGTGGAGGGCGGAGAGGACGAGGTGAGGCAGCTGCGAGCTCGGAGAATCGATAAATGAGCGAATGAGGGAGGGTGAATTCGGCCCCGGCGTTTTACCGGTCGGCCATGGAGGACGGGAGTGGTTGAACCGTCCCTCCATCCGTGGACGTGGCGCGACACCAACACACCGACCACGCAGATGGCACGGGAATACGTGGGCACGTGTTCCGGAGGTCCGAGGATGACGTAAGTCGACACGGACGCCCATACCGGCGCCGGAGATGCCCATACCGGCGGCGGTGGTTGGGCACCGACTGTTGCGGTGGTGGGGTAAAACCCGCACCGCAACAGTCTATGAGTCAGAAACACTGTGCCGATCAGTTTCAAACCCAAAATTTCGCGGGCCACCGACTGTTGCGGTGGTGGCATGTAATTAGCACCGCAACAGTCTGTCATGGTTAGCACCGCAACAGTCTTTCAATCTAGAGATGAATTTTACTGTTCCTCAGGACCACCGACTGTTGCGGTCATGGTAGTAAGGTAACCACCGCAATAGTCGGTCATCCAGCTGCCTAAGGGGTTAAGTCGCTAGAGCATAGATAGTTGCGGTGACCATTGAAATCAGCACCGCAACTTGCTGTGCTAGCGGTATTTGCACTTTTCAAGTTTGTTTTGTTTTGAATCTTGAAGGGCTAAGGTTTATTTCATGTTCAAAGGTCTAATAGGACTAAATACACATCGTCTTAGACAAAGCCACGAGGACCTCTCTCTCCAACTCTCATTTGAATTTACTAGCATTTAACTTTGATAGTTGACTTGGGGTCAAGTATACACACCTACGCACAAACAAGATGATCATGAAATGATGCATGTCATTATTGGTTTAGTCAAGTTCACTAGGGTTCTTAATTCCTATAGTGACACCAGGGGTGTCACAAGCACACAGGTACCGCCCCTTGGCGCGCAGCACATCCTGTATGTTTTTGTGTGGACTGTGGAGTGACTCTTATAAACAGACTCTAGTGCTCCCTCTGTAAATCATTATGAAATTATTGTAATGTATGGAGTCTCATATAAAGTAAGAGTTTTCATATAAACAACAATATTGTAGTAATGTTACATGTGATACACAGTTATGGTATGTAAAGAGCAATATAACTAAACAATCATATTTCTCCTAAATTGTTTATATCCCCATTAGTTACATCAAAGTGGGGAAATAAAAATTTGGTAGACCAAATATTTTCATAATCTCATACATTAATTCCAAAAAACTGTGTTCTTGCTATTGGTATGCAATGAATTCGAGATCTACAAGGATCATGAGGAGATACTCTTAAATCATAACCTGCCTTAGCATCATATTGTGCTCTTTTTATAGTAATTTTTTAATATTTCTCATAACTATGAGGCAATACTAAGTACATGTATCTGCCAAATTTTCCTATTTCCCATAAGATGTGTTTTTAAGATAAACACCAAAGACACATAAATGACCCATGATATACACTATACTTTTCGTACAAGTTTTTAGGAGTTCCATAATATCATATTCACAAATATTTTTCTCATGTTTTTTTGTGAGGTTTTTGGAGGACTACAATTACTATTGATCTCAAGGCAAGATTCTCAGCCTGATGATCTTGCATGTTGCAACCTATATAACGACCAGCTCTCCCCCTATCTACCACACCACAACTCACACAAATATTCTTAGGATACTTAAAGCTACTGCCATTGCACTGGTCACAATGGCGAGAACCGCACTTGTGCATGCAACGACCATGGTCGCGCTAGTTGTGGCCATCATACTGGCCACTATGCTGGTTGCGAGCGCCATGGACTTCACCGAGCATGACCTAGTGTCAGAGGAGTCCATGTGGGCGCTATATGAGCGCTGGTGCACGCATTACATGGTTGTGGAGAGCGACCTCGGCGAGAAAGCCAAGCGGTTTGATGTGTTCAAGGAGAATGCACGCCTCATTCATCAGTTCAACCAAGGTGAGGCACCCTACAGGCAAAGCCTCAACCGCTTCGCCGACATGACCGATAATGAGACCCACAATGCCTACAGTTGCTCTAGGGTCAAGCCCCATCGCATGTTCGGTAGTAGGAAGCGCCAAGGCAGCTTCAAGCATGGCTCCATCATTGCAAGTGACCTCCCGATGGCAGTGGATTGGCGTACAGATGGGACATCATGGCCGCCCAAGGGCAGTGACGAATGCAAAGGACCAAGGGACGGATTGCGGGTGCTGCTGGGCCTTTGCAGCGATTGCGGCGGTAGAGGGCATCAACGCCATCAAGGCGAAGAACTTGATGTCTCTATCAGAGCAGCAGTTGCTTGACTGCAACAACGACAACAACGGCTGCAATGGTGGCCTAGCAACCAAGGCCTTCGACTACATCACGAAGAACGGCGGCATCGCGTCAGAGGGAGCCTACCCATACAAGGGTAGGCAGAGGGCCTGCGTTAAGGTGACGTCCCCCCTTGTGACCATCGATGGGTACGAGCAAGTGCCGTCATATGACGTGATTGCATTGATGAAGGCGGTGGCAGCCCAGCCCGTGGTTGTGACAGTGCAGGCAGATGAGGTACCCTTCAAGCGCTATGGAGGCGGCGTTTTCCGAGGGCCGTGTGGAACGAACCTGGGCCATGCCATGACATTGGTGGGGTATGGCACCACCGACTCTGGTGAAAATTATTGGATCGTCAAGAATTCATGGGGACAAAACTGGGGCGAGAACGGGTTCATCCGCATGCAGCGCGACGTTACCGCTAGGGAAGGGCTCTGTGGCATCCTCATGGATGCATACTACCCTGTGAAGCACTCCTAGGAAAAATGTGTTAGATTTTTCTTTGCCATAGATAAATAAGAACTGAATAGATCATCTTAACCTACAGAAGATGATCACTATATTTAGTTAATGAAACTGGTGAGAAAGTGATGTTTCAACCCTTCATGAGTGCCATTGAAGTTGATGTCGAACTTTGTTTAGCTGTTGCCATGCAAATCAAATCAGCAAATCAGGACAGATAGGCTCTCCAACTGGTGCTTTGCCGGCCTGACCGTAGGTACGAGGCTTATGAGCCCATCCATCCAGTGCCTTTAGTGATCGTTTGCAGATGGGTTTGGGCCTTTGGGGTGGCTAATCACGTGTGCTTTGGTTAATCTCGCGATCAAGCTCCCTCAGAGTCAGAGGCACACGTGGGTCAGGCTAGACCCAGCATCGTCACGACCGCTTCCAAACAATGGGGTAATTTAGTTCGTGGCCAATTTTCGCAACCCCACGAAATGCCTGGATCCCGCAGGGGATTGGACTTTCCAAACTAGCGTTTTTTTGTCTGGCAACTCTGTCTCTCTCTCTCTTTTTATACGTTTGAAATGGTCGCTTAGGGCAACCATTCATAAATGGAAAAAGTCATTTCGACGTCCTATATGTATTGTCATAGTCTAAGGTTCGTCCCTCATGTACAAAATCGGATATTCACCATTCCTCAACTTCAAAACCAGTTTGTTTTCAGTCCCTCGCTGTTTTGAGAGTGATTTCGCATGACGTGGTACTAGATCCCACATGTCAGCCAACACGTCACACTAGTCCATGTAGCATTTTTTATGCATGGGCCCTCAAAACTTTGTTCTTTCATAACTATGCCCTTGAAAGGGTGTTCATGCGCTTCAGACAATGGAAACTGTTTGCTAATGATATGATAAACAAAAGACATGTTTTCTTTATTTTTTTACTATTTTTAACAGTTTAGAACAAGGTACCCAGAGAAGCGCAAAAAAACTTAACATTAATTGAATGGTCCCGTGAATTTCACGTTCTTTGAATATATACAACATATTAGGTTATTTCAAAACAAATATTCAACATATCCGCACCAGAAAAAGAGCCTTTAGTCCCAAGTAACATCATCCCAACCTTCCAAGTTCTATCCTTGATTCCTGCCCCTGCCTCCTCGAGCAGAGTCCAGCCCTCCAATCTGTTGCAGCTACCATCCATGCCTCAGGAATCAGGATGCTCCAGGAACCCATGGTCAAGACACTGCACCACACTGTCCGTCACGATGTCCGCGACAGCGTACTCGAACCTGAAACCCAAATCCAGCAGCCTCTTGGACGACACCGCCGACGAGCACGAGGCGTCGAAATCCCTGCTCAACCTGCATCACCAGCACGCAGCATCCGGATCAGAAAACCCTGAAGAAACCCATGCAGAGCCGGAGGCAAACGGTTCGCGGACGCGCCTCTCGCCGGGTTCGAAGGGAGGGTAGCGCGAGGCCAGGAGCTGCGCGACCTCGGCCATCTTGTGGCCACCGGCGGCGCACAGGTACCGCCGCCCCTCGGCGCGGGGCGACTCCGCAAGGAACACGTGCGCGTCGCACACGTCCTGGATGTGCGCCAGCGGCAGGCACCCGAACCTCGCGTGCACGGAGGCCAGCAGCGTGTAGAGCTTCGGATCACCTGCAACAACATAGTGTCAGACAGACAAGACAGACAGACAGACAGACAGACAGACAGAACATCTCAGAAAACAATGTTCTTGTTCGTTCGTGTGCAATGTTAGAGATGAACTTGCCAACGATCTGTTTCAGTTACCTGACCGAAAAAAGGGTTACCTGTTATGGGTGACAGTAGAAGCTGGATGCTTGTCGGAACACTTGATGTCAGGAATGGCCCTGCAACAGTTGGTAGGATGATTGAGACGAGATGGAGGCCGTTCTCCCGTGCAAACCTGAACGCCGCCTCCTCTGTCAGTCCCTTGGACAGGATGTACATCTGCTAGAAACCGGCGGGTTGGTCAGAAGCCAGAATTCAGAGAAACTGTGTTACTGAACATATATGATGTGCACTGACCCAGCCTACGGGCTTGGTGCGCCAGACGTCGTCGAGGTCCCTCAGGCACGACTCGTCGACGACGGCCTTCCGCCGGCCCTCCGCGTCCGCCGCCGTCAGCGTGCTGACGGAGGACGTGAAGATGACCCGTCGCACGGTCCCGGCGCGGACGCACGACTGTAGCACGTTGATGGTTCCCCTCGTCGCTGGCTCCAGCACACCTGACCTCACTCGGTCCTCTTCAACATCATGGATGATGGAGGTGTGAGTGCCAGAAGTGCATGCTAAGGAAAAGTAATTTCATGTGTTTAAATCCCCAAAATTCACCAAAAGTTTTCGCACTGACAACCGTGCCTCCTCTCATAGGACACGCTTCTCAGTGTCAAAACATTTCACCACTTTTTACCAATTCACCGGATTTAAACACCCCCATCTTTCGTGCCAAGAAAAAAAGTAAATTCCAGACGTGCCAGGATAGCAGAGAGGTGTGCATTTCCCTACTGCCGTAGTGTCGAATTGAACTACACACAGTTCTACCATTAAACACGGCGCACAAGATATAAATGTGTTTATGTTTTAGTTA
>CM014275.1:69173849-69192231 GCA_004135705.1 Alloteropsis semialata | reverse complement strand
TATCCAGGGAGACGTGCCTTACAAGACAAAACAGACCTAAACCTAGTAGGACTCTAGCTATCTTCGGGCCTTTCCTCCTGCGATCCGGTCATCGTGTCTTGTTCGGAGTCTTGATCGTTCGGAGTCGGTAGTCGGTAATCCACGTGATCGGTCACCCTGGTATTATGGCCTCAACAACACTTTTGCCCAAACTCATTTCCATCGATCAAATTTTTTTTAATATGATTGAAGTGAAAGAAATGGGGTTCCATGTCGTTTCTTTTCCTTGTAACAAACATGAACAGTCAAACTTAGTAGTTTTCTGTATTCATTTAATGAAATCATACAAATGGCTTAATTGTTCTTATCCTTCCCTGAATACAGAGGAGAAAACACTTATTTTATCACTGTGGTACAATTCGCACAGTTCATCGATCCTGTATTGTTCAGGTATAAATGGTGGTCTCTGCACCTAGCAGAGAAACAATCGTATGACGAACACTTCAGCGTTATGCCCGGTTGGATTCTTCACCGGCGCCTTTCTCCCAGACGGCATAGTCCTTGCCGTGTGCGATGACCTTGTACCCGGCCGGGATGAGTGGCCCGACGTCGTATCTCGACCCGATCTTCACGATCACCTTGCTGTCGATCTCCGCCACGTAGGCGATCCTCAGCTCACTCGTCGGCGTGATGCCGTTGCGCTTCCGCACCGCCACCAGCGCTGCGATCTCATCCTTGAACCCCCAGTCGAAGAAATGGTCATAGAACTGAAATAATCGGGCAAGAACATTAGTATCGAAAACCATGTCGACGTCCAACACGACAATAATCGAGCTGAATCTGTACTCACGATGCACGGATTGCCGGGGTGCGTGAGGATGTAGGCGTAGCCCTGCATGACCTTGTCGGAAGGGAAGGGCCACATGGCCTGCGTGGAGCCGGTGTCGTGGTTGTCGACGAAGGTGACGGCCTTGGCCGGCCACCATCCGATGACGCCGGGCGCCTTCCCCTGCGCGTCGATCAGGCGCCAGAGCTCGCCCTCCACGGCGGCGTTCAGGATTCCCTTGGTGGTGAAGTCGAACACCATGGCCGCCGAGGCCGCGCCGCCCATCTTGTTCACCCAGTCCACCAGCGCCTGCCGGTGCGGGTCCTGGTCGTACTCCGGCTTCCCGTCCCCGCCGTTCTGCATGCCGTTCCATATCTCGGCGACGGCGAGGCTCGGGGCCGTGCCGTCGACGTAGACCTTGGCGACCTCGGCGGAGTAGCCCCTGGCGAAGTCGAGGCGCCAGGCGTCGAAGCCGATGTCGGACTTGAGCCAGAGCAGCCACTCGGTGAGCTCGCGCTGGACGCGGTCGTTGAGGTGGTCGATGTCGGGGGCCGCGGCGAAGTCGGCGCCGGTGTCGAGGTTGGCCGTGCCGTCCGAGTACTGCGTGTCGTCGCGGCAGATCATGTGGGGACCCCAGTCCAGGCGGCTGTCGGAGGTGCCGCCCTCGTAGATGCAGTAGATGCCGCGGGAGTCCTTGTAGTCGGCGCACCGGTGGTTGATGACGATGTCCGCCACCGCCTGCACGCCCTTGGCGTGGAACGCGGCGATCAGGGACTTGAGCTCCGCCGCCGTCCCGTACTTGGACGCGTCCAAGTCATACAGACGCCCGGGCATGTAGCCTGCATCCGATGGTCAATGGTCAGTTGGACACTTGGACCAGCTGCGTGTTGTGCACTCCACGTAGACATTCAGGATGATGCTTCGTTTTGCTGTGGCTATCGGATTGCCCCGTCCTTCACGCCCTCCTATGCGTGTTCAGACAAGAATTGGGGAAGAATTAAGCAAGAAGGGCGCGTTCAGACGGACCTTGTGTGGAGACCGAGTGCGAAGGCGGCGGGAGCCAGACGTGCGTGACGCCGGCGGCGGCGATGTCGTCGACCTTCCCCATCAGGAGGTTGTACCACCCGCCGCTCTGCTTCCACGACTCCCAGTTGAAACCCTGCGCCAGCTCAGTTCTTTCAGAGTGTGCACCGTGCAAAATCAAGGAGGAACCTCTTTTCACTACGAGATGATCAGTCAGATCAGGGCATTAGGAATCCATGATCGGATGCGTTGGTTACCTGAAACAGGACCTGGCCGGACGCCAGTCCCAGGAGGAGGACCAGGGTCGACAGGCAGCACAAGTGCCTGATACCCATTGCTGCAGCTCTGTTTCTCTTCTCTGTATCTCTCTGCACCAGTCGGTGATCAACGAGGAGCTGAGTGCAGTGAGGTTGCAGCAGGAACGCGATGGCTATTTATAGGCAGGAGAGGATGTAATAAGCTGTAGCTATCGAGGGAGTTGCTTGGCGGCAATGGATTCTCTATCTCTACCCAACGAAATCTGCCCCCCATTGGTCCTCAAACCAGGGAATTCCACGCCATCTCTAGACTAGAATCTTTGTATGGACCTTCAGGATAATCTAAACCGTTGATTTTTTGCCTGCCTACGAATGTTCGAGACCTACATCCATCGCGGAGGGGCCGGCGACGCCTTGCGAAATCGACGGAGTTCGTTAACCCTGTCAACGAAAAAAATAATTCTAATAGTCCCTTCTCGGCTGTTCATCTTCGCCCCTCAAATTGAACGCAACGCTTTCGTCCAGAGCACTCCGCCCCTCCCACGAGCAGCGTACCAGATCGACACTCCTCCACCTCGCCTGCCAGGAACATCACCCACCTCTCACAACAAGCAGCTCACACCTGGCCGCCCGGCACTGGGTTTGAGGGTTGAAGTGATGCCGCCTCCAGGAGCAAGATCGATCCTCCCAGGGGCAGCACAGGAGATCGAGGGTTTGAGGGGTCTCTTCTACTAGGTATCCCCATTTGGGACTGTTTAATACTCCTAATTCAACATTTCAGCAAAGGAGAAAAAATTCTAATGTCTTTTCAGCTTCAAAATTGTCATCTTCCTAATTTGACAGATGTTACTATTACTACGTGTCTACGTTGCAGAATAAGACGAATACCTAGTATCATGGATCAAATGTCTTTGTTGTCTTCATCTGTTAATGAAGACCATCTAAAGCTGAAGAGAATAGCAAGAACTCATGACCTCTTAGAAATAAGAGAGACCGAGGGTATTTCCAATGTTCAATTGAAATTGTTCCACTAAGAACAACTATTTTATGTATTAACGCTTTAGGTGGTCATATGTACAGTAACTTATTGTTCATCAATATTGCAATATCCTCTTTACTTAAATTATAGTAAAATCATAGCTCCAGTCTGCATTTCAATTTTCAACCAGTAAATATGAATACAAGGCTAATAGTTACTCACTTAGGAGATAATATTATAGAAGCAGAAATAATAACTGGTACACATGCTGGACAGAAAACATGTATTCCAAGAATAAATCTAACAACAAAGTCGTCTCATTGGCCATTTACTTTAAACCGCCGTCAATTTCCTGTCAAAATTTGTTACTCAATGACTATCAACAAAAGTCAGGGACAAATGCTATCAAACGTAGGAATATATTTAAAGAAGCAGGTATTTACACATGGATAACTATATGTTGCATTATCATGTGTTACGAGCAAAGAAGGCTTAAAAATACTGATTGAAAATGAGGATGGATCTTGTGGATCAGAAACACATAATATAGTATATAGAGAAGTACTTCAATCAATTTAAAATGAAAAAGCATACACTAATTACCTCCATTCTACTTCTTTAAAATACAGATAAGTACCATTCGTCTCAAACTGTACCAAAATGTATAACAAAGGACAGGTGATTGGAAATGTAGAATTGTTTCTCTGAAGTTAAGTTTTCCTGTATACTTATCTTGTATGGAGAAAGTTCAAAATTTGTTTTTTTAGCATCTGCATATCTTTCCACTGTACTATATTCATTTCAAATATTATATTCATCCTTGAGCATTGTTAAGGGGCAAACTTTGAATTCTCATTTGGACACAAGCAGATTTTGGCCATTGCCTCGTTGGAACTGATTTCCCATCTGATGGAGTACTTTTTTTCTTTTGAAGGAACCAGGAGAATTGCTCAATCATTTGAGGAGAGTAGCAGATGGAGTGAGATTTGAAGGGTTACTTTGGGGCTTTCACATGAGATCCCCTAAGCTTGAAGCTCCACACTGTTCAGTAGCGAAAGAAATAAAGAATTCTGGATAAATGCATTCTGTACATTCATATGGCCCTGGAACTGATTTTTTGTATTGTGTATTGTCCATGTTTGGCAAATGCCATTACAATATACTTTAGCTGGGCATTAGGCAATCAAGTCTACATGATATATTACACTGAAGAGACACAAATACTATGTTCATTTAAGATATTGGTTGATGCTTAATTATTCCACAACTATAGCTATTGTATTTTCTGTTGTTTAATATATTCTTCCCGTTATTGGCTGCGTTATTGTGATCTTGATAGGATTTTAGCACTGTGATACTGTCACCAAGATGCTAGATGGTTTTCGTTCTTTATTCTGTCTCTCTGACACGATAGACAAACCTTTTAGGTAGTACCAATAATTTGGAGTAATTTATTTAACAATTACCATGGTGCCATGATATGAATAACAATACAGTAAAATCTCCTATGAACTTTTTCCTCTGTCTGCATCCTCTTGGCTGCACTCCCATCCCATGTGCAGTGGCTAATACACTATATGAGGAACTTAGAACCAGCATTGCAAATAAAACTAATAAGGTAAAAGCAATTTGTGTAATAACGTCAGATTGGTTGCCGAACATGCATGAAAACACTGGTCCAACTCCACGCCCATGGTTCTAGTTGTACCGAAATCCGTTACGACTCACGAGCTGAGTACAGAAGACCACACAGCTGAAGAAGATGACGAATTGATGGTGGTCAAGTCAATGGGGATGGCCGGCACAAACTTCATGGACCAAAAGAGGGTGTATGAACTGAAACCAAGCAGAGCCTTTTTCTGATGGGGAAATGAGAATGGATCATACTGCTGCCAATGAGCAGATATACATATACACTTTTTTTTTTTGAGATTGCCGGATGCTATGATGCACAGTACACAATTTCGTTCACTTTGCATTTGCTTACAACTATGCTATACACGAGGAATGTGCATCTGACCTCATTTTTTTTAGAAATTATAATTTTTAACCAAACTATTTGCTCTTGTTATGGACTATTTGGATTCTGGTGCTAAAAATTAGCACCATATTTAGGTGCTAATTAGATAAACTAAATATGGGCTAATTTTAAAATTAAATGCATAAGTCATGTCTAATTGATTAGTAGAATCTATTAGTCCTAATTAAGTCTTAATTAGCCCATGTAATGCTAAATAAATATGGGCCAATTAAGACCTAATTAGGACTAATAGATTCTACTCATAATTAGACATGATTTATGCAATTAGTTTTAAAATTAACCCATATTTAGTTCATCTAATTAGCACATAAATAAGGTGCTAATTTTTAGCAGTGGGGATCCAAACAGCCCCTTAGTTCTCTATGAGCTGAGACAGACTTGATGATTTCAACTTTTCAATAAGTATTCAACCAAATCCATAGTGGTGGCAAGAAATGGGCATTCTTTATCCAGGCAGATTAATTTACAAATTCATCAAATCCAGCACAAAATCTTGTTGAATAAGGAGTACTTACAACCATAATGCGCCTACTTGATTAAGGATGGTGTTAAAAAAATAGAACTGAATTGGCAGTATACTACTATATATTTATTTTTTGACTAGGCAGATTCAAGGACAGATTAACACACATCACAAGGAAAAATGTAACTCTGTTAGTTTATTTTTTTTGAACTGAAACTCTGTTAGTGGTGTAGCTATACTGTAACTTGCAGTGTGACGATCCAGTGATACCGCTGCTGTTGAAGTTTGATGATTCTCAACGCATAGGTTTGGCGATATCATCAATTCAGCGTGGCTGTAAATAGCAAAAGTAAAAACTGACAGACCATTGTCGATGATCATACACTCATCCCCTAATCCAGCAAGATTTATCAGATCAACCCAGCAAACAATTTAAGCTGATCGAATAATATGGTAACATCAAACTGGCAAACACAAAGGTATTCGCAGACAGGGTATTGGGGTGAGTCTCTCGAGGCAGACGGTTGAGGCATTGTTCAGTGGTGCTTGGAATCACTTGTCGCGGAGCATGTGTTGCCAATCGGACGAAGCAACCTTAGCCAGTGGACTGCAACGGATTGGTCTAAAAGGCTTTTTATGGCGTTGGATAGGAAGGCAAGCATCCGTCTATCGTCTCATCATTTTGGTTGAGTGCTCGAGGAGAGTAATGAAGCTATTTCTTTTCCTTGCACGGTGGCTGAAATATCAGGAGAGCTTATCCATAGGTCTCGTGATCTTTCATGCACTCTGCAGAACTCTAGCAGTAATGCCTTTCTCAGAGAACAACGACTGTACTCAAAACCTTGCATGATAATGTCGTGGTTTGTATGGACCAGAGATTTGCTAGATTCCCACGTGGACAAATCAAATCAAAGGTTACGATTTCATCATCCAGAAAAATCCTCCCAAAGGTGTAGAAATAAGAATTGAGGCGAAGCCGCCACAACATGCAGCCCAATCCAGTCTCTGTGCCTCGGCCGGGCCAGGCGCAGCCCAATATAGTCTGTGCCTCGGCCGGGCCAAGCGCAGCCCAATCCAATCGCTTGCCTGGGCCAGCCCTGCACGAGCCCAACATTTCCCTGAGCCGCCTTCCCGCGCGCAGTGCAACCCAGCTCGTCCTGATCAAGTGGGCCTCTTATCCTCAACAACAACAAAAAGGAAGATCAAGTGGGCCTGAACATGTATAATAAATCCTCGTGCCGTCTTCAACTCTTCATCACTCAGGCTTAAAAAAAAAACTCTTCATCACTCTCCCGCATAAACTCCGCCCAGCCAAGAGAAATCAGGCCACCCATAACCATGACACTACCATCTAAGTTTCCAGAGCTGTCATGTCACATAGACACTACCATGGAAACGAACATCCCAATGCATAGTTTTTTCAAAATAAATTATTATCCAATCTCCTCTCTTCTCTCATCATATCCCTTCCTTTATTTCTTGGTTTTTGTGAAGACATGGTTTCTTACATGAGAAACTATTTCCTTCACTCACCTCGTTAACTCACATGTCACATCATTAAATTGTTTACATAGCATCCTCATTAATGCTATAGAAACCATCATTCTAGGAGGGTTGAGGATGGCCTCATGTGCACATGCCCAGAAAACAACAGCGTCTTCTCCCGGAGACACGCCGGCAACCGTGGAATCCAAGCTGACGCGAGCGAATCTCGGAATGTGCACCTCGCCGTGGGCCGTGGCGCCACCCGGTCTCGCGCAGTGCGAACGCCTCGTCGCCTCGCTTGCCCGTACGTACCCTCCGCGGCGAATGCTCTGCTTGGGTCTCGGTCTCGGGCTCTCGGCTCAGCGAGTGGCGCGCGTTCGGCACTGTGCCGTGGCGTACGCACCATGCCGTTGCCCATTGGCGTTGGGCCGGCGGAGACCATCGGACCACAGGGAAACGGCCACGTCTGGCGCGCGCCCCGCGAGGCTTCGCGCGCGGACGTAGGCCTCGCCGGCCGCGCTCCCGGCGGCTATTGCCTTGCCTGCCGGCGAGGGCTGAGGTTGGGTTGGTGGTGCTGCGTGGAGTGCGGTCGCTGCCGTGCCCGTGAGTGGGGAAGGCAGCAATATCGTGACTTCGTGAGAGGCGGATCCGGCCACCTGGCGCCTGCACGTGGATTGCACTCAATTCTAGGTGCCACACCGGTGTCCGTGCCATGCTCATGAGTCACGATAAAGAAAAAAAGAATTAACTAGTGTCAATTTGATGTATACATTTCGATGCCGACAGCTTTGATGCCGAACATGAATAGTAGACAACTACTGTCAATTTGATATATACAAATGGGTAAATAGAGAGCTCCGCCGATGGATTATCTATTTTGCTTTAAGTGTAATATTTAATATCTCCTCTAGTTGTCGTACCAGAATAGTAGACTATTTAATGATCACACCACATTGGCTCATTTTATTTAATTGGAGTTATACAGACGGCTGGTGTCGTGTCATGATGAGCCAAACTCGGTGATGCAATGATCTTTCTCGTCGTGCTTTGTTTATCCAGGATACAGCTGGCATCGTGTTGCTGAAGTGGAGTGGAGGACCGGAGAGATGGATCCGGGTACATGGTCCGTCCCCCGAATAGCATGGTAACAACCTAAGACGCATGCCCACACATACACGTAATAGACTTTGCACATACTAGCATACAAGAAGAATTTGTATTGTAGTACACAGCTTTCGACAGCACACGCTCCCATTCCCATCCAAGGGCATCGACAGTGTCATCGTTCACCGGTCACCACCCAGCACAGCCAGCAGCGCCGAGTCTGTACGTGTGTGAGAGAGAGAGAGACGGACCGATGGGCAGCGTCGGCGGCGGCTCGCCGGAGGAGCATCAGCCGCTGGCCGCCGCCGGGAGCGATCCTCCGCCGGCGGTGTGCGTGACGGGGTCCACCGGCTACGTCGGCTCCTGGCTCGTCCGCACGCTGCTGCGACGAGGCTACCGCGTCCACGCCACCGCCAGGGACACAGGTACGCGCGCGGTTGGTTTCTATATATCTCTCTATGCCTGGTGACTGGTGTGTCGTCGTTGAGAGCTGACCATGGCCGATCGAGGTGTTCGCATCTTCAGGCAAGGCGTGGCAGGTGTTCGCCGCCGTCGAAGGGGGCGACCGGCTGCGGGTGTTCCGGGCGGACATGGGCGAGGACGGGAGCTTCGACGCCGCCGTCACCGGATGCGTGGCGCTCTTCCATGTCGCGGCCTCCATGGAGCTCCACGTAGCGCCCGGCGGCCACGACAACGTTGGTGAGTTGTGATGTCAAGTTGTTGACATCTCACGCCTTTCCCGTGTGATCCATGTAATGGGTAGGAAGTATTTCCTTCGTTTCATTTGCAAATTGCAAGTAGTTTTGAATTTTCTAGACAGGACATAGTAACATATATCTAAAGCTATACACATAAAACCAAAACGACTAATAATTTGAAACGGAGATATGGTACGGATGGATTACAATGTAAATAAAAAGAGAGCAAATAATTTGATTGACCAATTGATTGACTGTAAAAGGATTACACATATACATCTCTAAATTACTCTCCTAAATTAAGGGTCGAAATGCCCCATCGGTGGTCATTGGCCCCTTCACACAATGTCGGGCCTTTAACAAAATGTCATGTACGGTTATTTCTAACTACTACTAACAAACTAATTGATCACCAATAATCTATTTCCAGCAATAGTCAAACACCAACATACTAAAGCTCCTTAAAGCATTTCGCGAATAAATTAATAGAAACTAGAGAGCACCTAGTTGATATATATGCTACTCTTGATCTTATATCATTATTAAACTTGCCTATTGAAAAAGATATGTAGATAAATCACTAGATCAATCCAAAATGAAATACTTCTGCAATGGGAAGGGGGCCATGGCCCCCCTATGCTCTATGCACACAAAATGTACACACAAATACAACTAAGAAACTAAAAAAACACATTTGATCCTTTTAATTCTAAAATTCTATTGACTGGCCAGCATATAGTATTTCTATTCTTGCTCTCCTGTGCGTAACTAAAACATAAACACATTTATATCTTGTGCGCCGTGTTTAATGGTAGAACTGTGTGTAGTTCAATTCGACACTACGGCAGTAGGGAAATGCACACCTCTCTGCTATCCTGGCACGTCTGGAATTTACTTTTTTTCTTGGCACGAAAGATGGGGGTGTTTAAATCCGGTGAATTGGTAAAAAGTGGTGAAATGTTTTGACACTGAGAAGCGTGTCCTATGAGAGGAGGCACGGTTGTCAGTGCGAAAACTTTTGGTGAATTTTGGGGATTTAAACACATGAAATTACTTTTCCTTAGCATGCACTTCTGGCACTCACACCTCCATCATCCATGATGTTGAAGAGGACCGAGTGAGGTCAGGTGTGCTGGAGCCAGCGACGAGGGGAACCATCAACGTGCTACAGTCGTGCGTCCGCGCCGGGACCGTGCGACGGGTCATCTTCACGTCCTCCGTCAGCACGCTGACGGCGGCGGACGCGGAGGGCCGGCGGAAGGCCGTCGTCGACGAGTCGTGCCTGAGGGACCTCGACGACGTCTGGCGCACCAAGCCCGTAGGCTGGGTCAGTGCACATCATATATGTTCAGTAACACAGTTTCTCTGAATTCTGGCTTCTGACCAACCCGCCGGTTTCTAGCAGATGTACATCCTGTCCAAGGGACTGACAGAGGAGGCGGCGTTCAGGTTTGCACGGGAGAACGGCCTCCATCTCGTCTCAATCATCCTACCAACTGTTGCAGGGCCATTCCTGACATCAAGTGTTCCGACAAGCATCCAGCTTCTACTGTCACCCATAACAGGTAACCCTTTTTTCGGTCAGGTAACTGAAACAGATCGTTGGCAAGTTCATCTCTAACATTGCACACGAACGAACAAGAACATTGTTTTCTGAGATGTTCTTGTCTGTCTGTCTGTCTGTCTGTCTGTCTGTCTGTCTGACACTATGTTGTTGCAGGTGATCCGAAGCTCTACACGCTGCTGGCCTCCGTGCACGCGAGGTTCGGGTGCCTGCCGCTGGCGCACATCCAGGACGTGTGCGACGCGCACGTGTTCCTTGCGGAGTCGCCCCGCGCCGAGGGGCGGCGGTACCTGTGCGCCGCCGGTGGCCACAAGATGGCCGAGGTCGCGCAGCTCCTGGCCTCGCGCTACCCTCCCTTCGAACCCGGCGAGAGGCGCGTCCGCGAACCGTTTGCCTCCGGCTCTGCATGGGTTTCTTCAGGGTTTTCTGATCCGGATGCTGCGTGCTGGTGATGCAGGTTGAGCAGGGATTTCGACGCCTCGTGCTCGTCGGCGGTGTCGTCCAAGAGGCTGCTGGATTTGGGTTTCAGGTTCGAGTACGCTGTCGCGGACATCGTGACGGACAGTGTGGTGCAGTGTCTTGACCATGGGTTCCTGGAGCATCCTGACTCCTGAGGCATGGATGGTAGCTGCAACAGATTGGAGGGCTGGACTCTGCTCGAGGAGGCAGGGGCAGGAATCAAGGATAGAACTTGGAAGGTTGGGATGATGTTACTTGGGACTAAAGGCTCTTTTTCTGGTGCGGATATGTTGAATATTTGTTTTGAAATAACCTAATATGTTGTATATATTCAAAGAACGTGAAATTCACGGGACCATTCAATTAATGTTAAGTTTTTTTGCGCTTCTCTGGGTACCTTGTTCTAAACTGTTAAAAATAGTAAAAAAATAAAGAAAACATGTCTTTTGTTTATCATATCATTAGCAAACAGTTTCCATTGTCTGAAGCGCATGAACACCCTTTCAAGGGCATAGTTATGAAAGAACAAAGTTTTGAGGGCCCATGCATAAAAAATGCTACATGGACTAGTGTGACGTGTTGGCTGACATGTGGGATCTAGTACCACGTCATGCGAAATCACTCTCAAAACAGCGAGGGACTGAAAACAAACTGGTTTTGAAGTTGAGGAATGGTGAATATCCGATTTTGTACATGAGGGACGAACCTTAGACTATGACAATACATATAGGACGTCGAAATGACTTTTTCCATTTATGAATGGTTGCCCTAAGCGACCATTTCAAACGTATAAAAAGAGAGAGAGAGACAGAGTTGCCAGACAAAAAAACGCTAGTTTGGAAAGTCCAATCCCCTGCGGGATCCAGGCATTTCGTGGGGTTGCGAAAATTGGCCACGAACTAAATTACCCCATTGTTTGGAAGCGGTCGTGACGATGCTGGGTCTAGCCTGACCCACGTGTGCCTCTGACTCTGAGGGAGCTTGATCGCGAGATTAACCAAAGCACACGTGATTAGCCACCCCAAAGGCCCAAACCCATCTGCAAACGATCACTAAAGGCACTGGATGGATGGGCTCATAAGCCTCGTACCTACGGTCAGGCCGGCAAAGCACCAGTTGGAGAGCCTATCTGTCCTGATTTGCTGATTTGATTTGCATGGCAACAGCTAAACAAAGTTCGACATCAACTTCAATGGCACTCATGAAGGGTTGAAACATCACTTTCTCACCAGTTTCATTAACTAAATATAGTGATCATCTTCTGTAGGTTAAGATGATCTATTCAGTTCTTATTTATCTATGGCAAAGAAAAATCTAACACATTTTTCCTAGGAGTGCTTCACAGGGTAGTATGCATCCATGAGGATGCCACAGAGCCCTTCCCTAGCGGTAACGTCGCGCTGCATGCGGATGAACCCGTTCTCGCCCCAGTTTTGTCCCCATGAATTCTTGACGATCCAATAATTTTCACCAGAGTCGGTGGTGCCATACCCCACCAATGTCATGGCATGGCCCAGGTTCGTTCCACACGGCCCTCGGAAAACGCCGCCTCCATAGCGCTTGAAGGGTACCTCATCTGCCTGCACTGTCACAACCACGGGCTGGGCTGCCACCGCCTTCATCAATGCAATCACGTCATATGACGGCACTTGCTCGTACCCATCGATGGTCACAAGGGGGGACGTCACCTTAACGCAGGCCCTCTGCCTACCCTTGTATGGGTAGGCTCCCTCTGACGCGATGCCGCCGTTCTTCGTGATGTAGTCGAAGGCCTTGGTTGCTAGGCCACCATTGCAGCCGTTGTTGTCGTTGTTGCAGTCAAGCAACTGCTGCTCTGATAGAGACATCAAGTTCTTCGCCTTGATGGCGTTGATGCCCTCTACCGCCGCAATCGCTGCAAAGGCCCAGCAGCACCCGCAATCCGTCCCTTGGTCCTTTGCATTCGTCACTGCCCTTGGGCGGCCATGATGTCCCATCTTACGCCAATCCACTGCCATCGGGAGGTCACTTGCAATGATGGAGCCATGCTTGAAGCTGCCTTGGCGCTTCCTACTACCGAACATGCGATGGGGCTTGACCCTAGAGCAACTGTAGGCATTGTGGGTCTCATTATCGGTCATGTCGGCGAAGCGGTTGAGGCTTTGCCTGTAGGGTGCCTCACCTTGGTTGAACTGATGAATGAGGCGTGCATTCTCCTTGAACACATCAAACCGCTTGGCTTTCTCGCCGAGGTCGCTCTCCACAACCATGTAATGCGTGCACCAGCGCTCATATAGCGCCCACATGGACTCCTCTGACACTAGGTCATGCTCGGTGAAGTCCATGGCGCTCGCAACCAGCATAGTGGCCAGTATGATGGCCACAACTAGCGCGACCATGGTCGTTGCATGCACAAGTGCGGTTCTCGCCATTGTGACCAGTGCAATGGCAGTAGCTTTAAGTATCCTAAGAATATTTGTGTGAGTTGTGGTGTGGTAGATATGGGGAGAGCTGGTCGTTATATAGGTTGCAACATGCAAGATCATCAGGCTGAGAATCTTGCCTTGAGATCAATAGTAATTGTAGTCCTCCAAAAACCTCACAAAAAAACATGAGAAAAATATTTGTGAATATGATATTATGGAACTCCTAAAAACTTGTACGAAAAGTATAGTGTATATCATGGGTCATTTATGTGTCTTTGGTGTTTATCTTAAAAACACATCTTATGGGAAATAGGAAAATTTGGCAGATACATGTACTTAGTATTGCCTCATAGTTATGAGAAATATTAAAAAATTACTATAAAAAGAGCACAATATGATGCTAAGGCAGGTTATGATTTAAGAGTATCTCCTCATGATCCTTGTAGATCTCGAATTCATTGCATACCAATAGCAAGAACACAGTTTTTTGGAATTAATGTATGAGATTATGAAAATATTTGGTCTACCAAATTTTTATTTCCCCACTTTGATGTAACTAATGGGGATATAAACAATTTAGGAGAAATATGATTGTTTAGTTATATTGCTCTTTACATACCATAACTGTGTATCACATGTAACATTACTACAATATTGTTGTTTATATGAAAACTCTTACTTTATATGAGACTCCATACATTACAATAATTTCATAATGATTTACAGAGGGAGCACTAGAGTCTGTTTATAAGAGTCACTCCACAGTCCACACAAAAACATACAGGATGTGCTGCGCGCCAAGGGGCGGTACCTGTGTGCTTGTGACACCCCTGGTGTCACTATAGGAATTAAGAACCCTAGTGAATTGCACGCTACCCTTCACATATCTGGGACTGCCAATGGGAACAACCAAACCCCGTATGAGTGACCTAACACCAATCATGGATAGAGTGGAGAGAAGCCTCTCAGGATGTGCAACATGGTTATCCTACTCAGGCAGACTACAAATGGTAAACTCAGCAATCACACCAATTGTTACCTATTCCATGTGCACAATAAAGCTACCAGCTGGGGTTATAGAGAATATAGACAGAGCAAGGAAGCAATGCCTATGGAGGGGAAACACAGAAAAGAAAAGAGGGGGAAACTTGGTAGCATGGGAGACAACACAACAACCAAAAGAAAAAGGTGGCTTAGGGGTAATTAATCTCAAATTGCAAAATGATGCTCTTCTAATGAAACACCTACACAAATTCTACAATAAGGAGGATGTCCCATGGGTGCAGCTAGTCTGGTTCAAGTACTATCAACAGAGAGTTCCCCACGCAACAAGAGAAATTGGATCCTTCTGGTGGAAGGATATTATGAGGTTAAACAGCATCTATCGATCGGTCACCAAATGTCAAGTGGGAAATGGTTCAACCGTCTGTTTTTGGGAAGATCACTGGAGCTCTGGCATCCTAGCCATCGACTTCCCACACTTAGCATCCTTTGCAAAATCAAGATTCATCTCAGTCCAAGATATCATGTATGCACCAGACCTTGACTCCCTGTTTTTCCTTCCTCTATCGGCCCAAGCATTGGATGAAATGCAAGATCTACAGGACAGACTGGAAACAATTGCATTCGATGAAAATACTGAGGATGTTTGGAAACCTATATGGGGTAACAATTACAGTTCTAAAGCATTTTATGAACACATCTTCAGCTATGTTCAGGCTCATCCAGTCTTCAAACTAATCTGGAAATCCAGATGTACGCCGAGAATCAAGTTCTTCATTTGGCTGGTCCTGGTGGACAGGTTAAATACCAAAACGATGCTCACACGACGGCATATCGGTAACCGGGATGATGATCACTGTGTTATGTGCGATACAGGGGAGGATGAGACTATTGAGCATCTTTTCTTTGACTGCCCGTTCGCGAGACAGTGCTGGACAGCTATACACTTTGATTGGGATCTTATGATACCCTTACATGAAAGGTTCATACAAGCAAGGCTCACCAATGGTCAGCAATTCTTCACGGAGGCCTCAATGATAGCTGCTTGGGAACTATGGAAACTTCGCAACGATAGGATTTTTGAAAGGCACGAGCCCTCTTTTGCGAGATGGTTTAGTAACTTTAAATCTCAATGTAATATTCAGTTAGTTAGATTCAAGGCAGACCTGCGGTCAGCCTTTAGCGTTTGGTTAGATGCTTTCAGCTGATTCCCCTCTGTAAGTTTCACTAAACTCCTGTTTTATTTTCTATAAAAGTTTTTGATGCTGTGGGGATCTCCCCCACAGTTTGCGTTCAAAAAAATACTGATATGACTTAATTAATTTTTGATATGTTTAGTGTCCTCAAATCTAACAACACTCCATCAGAGTATCAAAGAAAAAAAATGTATGATAATCTTTAAGCTTGGAATCCTGTCAAACATTGATAGGACTATTTAAAACAAATTGAAAAGAATATCTTTTTTTTGCATATAGACATTTACTCCATCCATCATAAAATTCAAGGCACTTTAATTTGTCCAAGTTAAAGTATTCCTAATTTGATCAAGTTTTATAAACAAAAATAATAGTGTTTGTGATTCCTTATGAGTATAATTAATAACATTATAAAATACATTTTTGTAATTTAGTTATTTGTTTTGTTAGTTGTTAGTATTTTTCTCTATAAATTTGATCAAATTTATAATAATTTGACTTTAGACAAATAAAATTGTATTGTATTTTAGGACAGAGGGGATGCACATCTGAATGCCTCGGTCTCTTAATTGGATTCTGAGTCATAAAGGGAACATCTTTCTACCAATGTGCATTAAAACATAAGTCAATAAGTAGAAGTAAATGTTAAGAAATCAACAAACATATTGAATCATGCCTTCCACTTGGGGAAATCCCAACCCAAGAAACTATCATGTAGTTTCTATACTTGCCATGTCACATAGACAGTACTATTGGAAACTACCTCTCTAATACGTAGTTTCTTCAATATAAATATTCATCCAATCCTCTCTTCTCTCTCCTTTCTCACCCAATACCCTTACACCAAAAATCTTATACGACACATGCGCATCGCCAGATAGTAGCGGTGAACAGGGTGATGTGGCCCGTTCTCCTCCACTCGTGCGCATGTGAAGCCGTTGTCTTCATCCTGGCATCCTGTTGTGAGCAAGTAATAACATAACAGATGCAGAGCTCGAGGGGGAGAGGAGGACAGGCCGTGATGGGAGGTCGAGCGACCAGGGTTGGGTCAACGTCAGCTGTGGGCGCCGGTCTGAAAGTGCATCTAGGCCCTCAAGTGGATTTTGGTGAATTGAGTGACAAAGCGATTAAAGGACTAACTTGTTTGTTTAAGTGCATGAGCAGGGATCTACTCTTATAATTCATTTACAATCAATATGCTCATGATATATTTGTGGTTAATCAAAGCAAGCAAGTATGATCCCATGATTTCTAGATTGATTAGTGGCAAGTCTTTGATGTTTGTGATGGAGACATGGGTCTATGCATGATATATGGTCTCTAATTGCTCAAGGAGGACTGTCATTAAATATTGGGATGTTAATTTCAATGAAGATTGTTTGGATCATTATTGGTCTCATGATATGGATGCTCTTTGAACAAGACATGAGACAATATCACTATGATGAAGATAAATATTTATGGATCAGCTAAGAAAAGAAGGAAAATGCATAAGATTGGATATTGCAAGACTTCATGTATCTAAGATAAAATGACATGAGCATATGTGCTACATATTGGTCTACAATTGGAAGCTTGCACTAGGTGGGATATTCTTTATTGATCAAGAACAAGCATTTGAAGAATCTTTCAAATGGAATTTATTCAATGGCAAAGCAAAGCTAACTTGATGATGCAAGGGTAAGTGGTGAAGAAACAAATCGAGATGACTAGAGCGAGGGACTAAGCAAGCTAAGGTGCAAATTGCTAAGGTGAAGTATCTAGTGTCCGGGGTGTGTTCGAAGTATCATATCCAAGTCTCATCAAGAGAAGCAATGCAATGCATATATATGTTATGATTGATAAAGAGAGTGACCTAAGGATTAAAGTGAATTCAAATATAAGTTATGGAAAATCCTAAGTCACTAGCTCAAGGTGGATATGCTCAGTTGAAGATACAATGTTGAAAAGCCCTCAAAGAAGTGATTGATCAAGTATTGGCATGATCATTGACCTACAAGCTCAAGTGGTTGAATTATGATTTATCTTATGTCTTGAGTATAGGTATGCCGTACTATCAAGAGGGATGCAACATTGGTTGAATGACAATCTCCAAAAGTGCTCAAGCGAACCCATGTGAGTCTAACCATGAGAGTTTCTAACTTAGTGTGGGTTTCCTAGCAAAACCGGTGAAACCGGTTTTGGGAACCAGTTAAACCAGTTTATGCGGCCTGAGTGTCTAACGGCTAGTTGGTTTGAAATCCGGTGAAACCGGTTTTGGCAACCGGTGGAACCGGTTTTCTCTGACAGAAAAATGGCTAGTTTTTGGAGGGATGGGTATTTATACCCATGAGCTCCTCTTGAAGGAGCTGCTGGCTCAGCTCGACTTTAACACCTCCTAGAAGCCAGCAGAGCTCTCCCCAACCTCTCTTTGTGAGATTTGAGCAATCCTTGTGAGATTCTTGAGTTGGGTTGAGAGAGTGACTTGTGTGTGAGCATTGGAGAGCAATCCAATCCCTTGAGCACTTGTGGTTTCGTCAATCAGCTGTTGAAGCATTTGTTACTCTTGGAGGTTCTTCCTCCTAGACGGCTAGGCGTTGCCCGGTGAGCTACCGAAGTGTGTGGTGAGCCACGGGATCGTTTGTGAAGGTTTCACCTCGCCTCCGCAAGGGAAGAGGTAACTTAGTGGAAAGAAGAGATAGCTTGACCTAGAGTGGTCGCATAAGCTTCCTCAACGGAGAGTAGGATTCACCGTGCCTTGGTGGTGGCTNTATAGTGTACACTTATAATGTATGTAACTCATAAGTGAGAAGTATATAGAATCCCTGGTTCTCTCTTAGGATCTTCATATTAACTAGACTTACATATTTGAGCAATGAAATCTTCTGTGTGTCACACTACCCCATTATCAATGTTTACCCC
>CM014275.1:69158343-69172849 GCA_004135705.1 Alloteropsis semialata | reverse complement strand
TTTGCGTTTCAGTAAAGTGTGCTCCCAATCCAGAGAACCGGAGACGAATCAGAAAAAGAGCGAGCGAGAGCTCGATGGCGCGATCTCGGATCGATCCGGATCACGGCGTCAAATTAAATCGGCGGGCGACGAACAGTGGAAGAGGAGGGAAGGCGGAGTTGTACCTTGAGGCGGTCGACAGAGAGGAGGCCACTGAGGATGCACTCCTTGAGCCCCGTCCCTAGCACGATAACGTCGTACTCCATGTCCATGGCGACGGCGGTGGTGGCGATCGCTCGGCTGGTGGAGAGATGTGGGTGGAGAGATGGAGGAGAGGGATCAGAGGAAAGAGTGGATCTCCAACGAATCGAGTCACGGTTGCCAAGAGAAAGAGAGAGAGGTTTGGGGGCTGGCTGAGAATGAGACGGGTCGGCGAGCCCCCATTGCTCCCTCGAGCTGCCGGATCCGCTTTGCCTCGAGCTCGCCGCAGCCCTCCTCCTACACCAGTGGGGAGAGGGAGGAGCGGCGGCAGAGCCTTCACCGGCGTGCGCGCGGAGGCATGCCGAAGGGAGCGAAGGGATTCAAGCCGGGGCCGAGCGCGCGGAGGTTCTTGTGGGGCATCGGCGAGGAGGAGGACGGCGGCGGCGGCGATGGGCGGCGCTAGGCGTGAGAAGGGCGAGGGGGCGGGCGGATCACGAGGGGGCGGGCGGTGTGGTGCGGCGCAGGGCATGAGAAGGGCGGGGGGGAGGGGGGGTGTGCGCGATCTGGTGGGCGAGGGGGCAGACGGGTCGCGAGGGGGCGTGCGGTGCCGAATGCAGGGGCCCACCTGCCGGCGCCAAAAAGAAGACGATCGCACGGACGAAGGACGAAGCAAAAGCACCTACGACGGACGGGAAAACACGACATTTGGATGGGAAAACACGACATTTTGTTGTTTTTAGGAGTAGAGACAGAGATTTTTAGTTGTAGAAGAGATAGAAAAGATTTTTAGTTGTAGAGATTGTAGAGATTTAGGAACTGTTTGGATCAGATTCGTGTAGCTCCACCCTACCAACTCCACCATAGAGCAGATCCACCGTGGAGTTGCAAAACGTGAAGCAACTCTTGAGGAGCTTTACAAAAAGAGTAAATTGCACCCACCATACGACAACTTGGCGGGTGGGTGCAGATTGGTCCAACAACTTGTAAAATGCTAAATTTAGTACAACAACTTGGCAGGTGGGTGCGGATTGGTCCAACAACTTGAAAAATGCTCAATTTAGTACAATAACTTGGTAAAATGGTGGCGGCAATGCTTGACGAAGCAGCCTCGGGAGTCGGAGACGCCATTACCGGGGCCTCCTCTGGCGGCTCGACTTCGACTCCTTCATCCCCGTACCAGGGGAGGGCCAGGAGCGGAGCCTGAGGAGGAGCAGGGGGAGGTGTCGTCGCCGGCGGGTCCTCCGGCTTGTCAGGCGGCTGTTCGCCGGAGCCGCGGGGAGAGTCTCTGAAAAGGAGGCGAGGAAGCTTGAACTTGCGGCTGAGTTTTTTCTTTCCCATGGCGAGGGGGGGAGAAGGCTTAGAAAGGAAGGTTCAAGTACAAATCGACCAGGAGATCTGATACTTAAAGACCCAGGGAGCGACGCTTCGCACGGGAATCGAGGAGCCGGAGCAGAGCCGTGAATGACGCGTGCGCTGCTAAAGTTTCGGGAGACGTGCGGAGTGGGTTTTAAATGCACTGGGTGGACATTACATCAATCCTAGGACATTTCAGTTTCCATGATGGGATAATTTTTATTTACTATTATTATGGCTGATATTTTTTCTCTGACCTTATCATTCAGATGCAGGTTTTTAATATTCAAAAGTTCGGGATCTTTTCTGGCTCTCAGGAACAAGTGATTGACGAGGTATTAACATATCCAGAAATCACTCGAAGAGCAAAAAGACCCGAAGGCTATTGAACAATCAACCTTTTCTGAACAAGATAAGCTCGGGGCTACTGTTGAGGCCATAATACCAGGGTGCCCGATCACGTGGATTACCGACTACCGACTCCGAACGATCAAGACTCCGAACAAGATACGATGACCGGATCGCAGGAGGAAAGGCCCGAAGATAGCTAGAGTCCTACTAGGTTTAAGTCTGTTTTGTCTTGTAAGGCACGTCTCCCTGGATATAAATAGCGGGGGTCTTGTACGTAGAGGGTATCCCAGAATCTAGCCAATCCACCCGAGGGTACTTGTTACGCATTGTAATCTATACTCGACGAAATAATACAAGCAGCAACTGGACGTAGGGTTATTACTCGATCTCGAGGGCCCGAACCAGTATAAAAATCCCGTGTCTTTTTGTTCATCACCGTGATTAATCTTCGCACGAAGCAGGGTGCTTGCCGGACAAATATCTGCCGAGTACAACCTCGACAAGTGTCATTATTATTAAACAAGGAATTTAGTAGTCATTTTTTGTTGCATATGTTTATCAATATGGGTCAGTGCATAGAGTGCGTGTGAATTTCTTTGCTCCCACACTCAGAATTTTGAACCAAAACGATGCCTCTCATGTTTCTTTCTGAGCCTGTCCTTTAGGGTAGCCACGAAACACACAAATGGAAAAACCTCAGAATTTACCAGACTCAGGCCTCTTGAGCGCAATGCCATGTCGCTCCTGGTGTGGGGATGGCTCGAGCGATGATAATATCTCATTGACATTTGGTTCTCCGTGCTCACGGTCAGATGAACGGTCTGTGAACAAACAGTACTGTTACGAAATTCAGCATCTATATAAGTTAGTAAATAAACCAAATAAAATTTTTGGTGACTGGTTTCATAAATTGTGCCAGCTCGTGAGATCAAACTGCACACGTAGTTCGCTCTACTTTACTCCAATTTACAGGTGTTACGCAGCTCACATGTTCTATGTTTAATCGTTGTTACATTAAATAAAAATGCACTTGATAATCGCTGTTACCTCAGACAAGAACAGCATTTTCAACATCAATCAAACTGAGGTGCTACATTCAAACTGAACATCGATCTTCAAATCATATAAGAAGCACGAGGTACGCACTATGGTGCCCACGAGCATGTATAAAAAAGAGGTTGGCAAATGAGAAATGGAGTGCTCCTCCCTCACCTTCGATTGACAAACACTAAAAAAGAAAGAAAGCACCGCAACCATACAGTGCTAGACAAAGTCTTCAAGTCAAAGCAAACATAGCGAGAGCCGATATGCTCATGGTGTGCAGGGTGTGTGTGTGTGGGGGGCATGTAGCGCACTAGTTTTCACCGTGGTATTTGATGGGCAGTCATACAGGAGAGCAACTACAGCAAGTTCAAAAGCCAAACTTTGGAGGTTGATGTACACCTCGGCAACTTCTTCACACTCGGCATCGTGGCCACGCCCAGCGTCCCGAACGCCGTCGACTAGAGGCAGATAGGGTATGACCTCCGCCAGCTAGCCATCACCAACATCAAGGATCAGGGATCCGATTACGGCAACTGTTGCAGCCGTGATCGATGGGCATCCACTCCATCAAACAACACGATGAGCCATGGCTGCAAAAGCAGCTGGGGGACAAGTGCTCCCTCGTACGTCGCAAGGAACAACGAAATAGCGCCGGGGTCTTCCTATCCCTAGTCCCTACATGGGGCGGCAGGGTCCATGCTAGAAGGTCATCAACCCATAATCTCGATTGATGAGTTGGAACTCAGAGTAGAGATGGCATGTCAACCGTCATGGCGATGACCGATGTCAACTGGGCCCTTCAAGCCTTGATCATTTAGCCTAAGATCGGTCCGACCTAGCTAGGCCAGTCCTTGGCGCAGATTCAATGTCGGTTGCATCCGAGAGACAAGACAATGCCATATGGATGTCACTTGGATAGAGTGGTCCACCAACACAACTAAACATAATGAAGTTGGGCCAAGTCACCATGCACTAACACATGGATCCACAGAACAGACACTTAAAGTGAAGGTGGGGCCGAATGGGGCCAAGACCGGGTCGGCCGATCGACCCTATCGCCTGACGCCCCACGGAGACCAAATTGCCTCAAATTTATCGTGTGCATTCCCACCGCCTCCAGGAGTCCATCTAAGTCGTGCTTCTCTCAATTCGGTGGATCGAAATGTTGGCCGAGACCCCCGATCTACCGACCTGGGACTAATTCCGCTCATCCTTAGCTGCCACGTGGTGATCCTCCACCGCCTCTACAAGTTATAAATAGATGATCCCCGCCTCAGTACAAGACACACAAGATAGAATAGCTCAAAGATCCACTACAAGGTGAAGCTCTGCTCCACCAATATCTACAGAATAGGGATCGAGTGAGGGGTAGTACAGGAAAGTGCCGAGTTGTCGGCACTCTTCCCCAAGTTTCGACCTAGACGGATACTTTCCTCCTTGAGTAAATGTTCTTGATCTCTTGTGCTAGTGAACACTCTTGATTAAGTAAGCTCCCTTCTTTAATTGCTTGTGGGATAATCTTTCATTAATCATTTGTGAATGCTAGATGAATGCTTTAGTCTGGGAACAAGACTAAGGTAGTAATTGATAGACTAGACTTGGTGTCTAGGCTATAGGTTACCTTTGTTTGGCTCTTAACCCTATGAATTAGTAGTGGTTGCCCCTAAGTGGTGACAGTCCTAGCTGGTCTTCGTAATCCACCATGTTCAGGTACGACATAGATCTATAGGCCAGCTCTATCCTAGCGATCTAGGATACACCAGTGTCCAAAGTAAGTAAAATAGGAGCTAAACCTATCTTTCATTAAGGTCCTTAAGTCGTAGGAATCATCTTTACTCTCATCTGCCTAATTCTTATTGTCCTTGGATGAACTAGTTAGAAGACTAGTACACACATGTTTCATGTAGATCCGATACCTGAAATACTCATGGGTGAAAGCTATAGCGGTATCCGTATGCTTCCAAACTTATCTGTGACATAAGAAATACCAAGAAAAGGGATTTGGAGGCATCTCCCTACGTTAGGGAGCAGAAGTATAGGGTCCGCTCTTTGCTCGAGTTCATTTTTTGTGCCTCGGCCTCTAAATTTAGAGTAGATGTTTATTTAGAGCACCTTGCTGGAGTTGCTTTAAGAGTTAAGAACATTTCATTTTTAATAAACTTGATTAGATCAAGTTTATAGATATGAACTTTTGATAACTAAAAAGGCTGGCTAAATTTGAACATAAGCTGTCTGAATCCCAGTTGAAGTCAAGTGTGAAACTATGTGTTTTTACCTAATTCGTCGAGAATTACATAAACAAGAGGGCTCAGCCCTCTACCCCCATACAGATGCAGCCCATAGAGCCCCTTTAACCACCCCAAAAGAAATTTATCTATGGGTGAAGAGGAGGAAGAAAGAGAGAAGAAAGAATAAGAGAAGGAGCGAAAATAGAAAGGACAAAGGGAAAATGAGCCCTCTCCACCCCTACCTCCGGCCCTGCTTGCAAACCGATGGACCTACTAGCCAAAACCCTAAATAATAATTGGTGAACCAAAATTGATAGAGTATATGCCATCTTTAAAAACCTCCACAATTTTAGTGGGGTTTATAAAAATGGCGAGCAAATAGAGGGTCGGGTTCAAGCATTTGCCGCTGCGCTAAACTGAACCGCATCAGTAGGATGCCTGTCACCTCAGCTGTTTGCAAACGCGCACATAGGAGCTAGCGCCATGTCACTGCACGCTACACCTTAGCAAACACGCGCACATGAGCTGGCATCATTGGTGCTATTACCTAGATAAAATGTCTGTACTGGCATTGTAGGCTTCCAAAGTTACTGCTTCTTTTCCCTCCGAAACCACTGCTTTGTCCTCCGTAGGGCAACAACGAGCACTGGCATCAAAGATGGTCAGGTGGTGACGCATTCCTCGCAACATCAGTCGTCGGGGATCGCCATGGCGATCGTGCATGGGCGGTGGAAGCATGGGAGGCGCGATGGGGGCAGAGACGCGAAATTCCTATCCGGCCTCCGGAAGCCGGTTAACAACTTGGCTTCCAGAAGGTTTAAGATTTGTGTGGACATAAAGAGCCGCACGATTGTCTTCTTCTAGAGGTCTATCTCTCACCATTTCTCTATTATGGTCTCTCTTTTGCTTGTCGCAGATGGATCGGTCGTTGGAGGGGAGGGAGGTGGGCGGGGACGGTCGGCAGCGAGGGCGCCGCCAGTCGGAGCGGTGGTCGAGATTGGAGTACTTAGGGTTAGGCCGTTAGGGTTAGGGTTACGGTTCAGGGTTGTCCGGGGATGGAGCTCCAATGACCTCCGACCATAGAAGAGGAGGGGGACAAGAGGGGTGGCGGTGGACTGGTGGTTGCAACGGTTTAGCAGATGGCGAGGACCGAGGGCGAGGCGGATACGCGCGGCTAAGCAGAGCAGGACCCTGGTGAGCGGCAAGGGATGCCCGCCATGTTTAGGAAGAGCGGGGACGAAGCAAACGGAGGAAGAGGATGGTGTCGCAAAGAATGGGCTGGAAGCTAATTCGTTTGGCTAGCTTCCGATCTCGAGGGCCCGGCAGAGACGAAGCAGCAGCGGCCAATGCCGAGTCGATGACGCCCGCAGAGGGGCGTGTGAACGCACTAAGGCCCAAGTGGCCTTCAGCTTGTAGAAGGCTAAAGGTGGGCACGAATGTTTTTCATGTCAGCTGTATGTATGGACTGCTATCTGGCATTTTCCTTGTTTATTTAGGTGCACATACAACGGCTTGAGCCCAAACAGGGGAGGTCGTGGAGACTAACGATGGGCCAGTTCCGATGCTCGTTCGTCCTCCATTTCACCGTGTTTAATTTAGTTCAGATTTTGTAAATAAGTAAAAACTCATGAAAAATTGGGTATAGAATTTTTGGGAAATATGAATTATATTCGACATTTACATCACTCTATTACTATATTAACGGAAATTTTGCATCTTTATCTCTACACCTAATAAGGTGGAGTTCAGTCTTCACGGACCGCGGCGCGTTTCGTTGCGTATGCAATGTGGTCCACCGTTGGACGTCGACCGTCCGTTCTCATCCGATTCCAAATCAGCGATTGCTCTATGTTCGCTCGCCCTTCCCACCCACACCGCGTGGGCAGTTACCTGAAAACTCCGCCCATGTTGCCCTCCGTTCCGCATTCCATCCCTCCCAAGTCGCCATTACTCTCGATGCCGGGCTGGACGCCGCCACCAGCCAGCACAAGCAGGACATGGACGGAGAGACGGCCGCGCGTGGGGGCCAGGCTCACCGTGCCAGTCCCCTTAGGTCCGCAACGGCAGGGCAAGGAGCGGCGACGTTCAATCCCTTAAGCCCCGCCCCTGCCAACTCCAAATCTCGCCGTGCTCACCACCAGCGCCCCTGCTCTCCCCATGCTCTAGAACTAAAATCCGGCTCGCGATGGCGGCATGCCATATCGGTGCAACACAAGTGTGCACAAGGAATCAGTGCAAACTCTCTCATTTTGATTGCCTGATGTGTGATATGAAATATCGGTGCATACTGTAGTGAAATATGCAAGAAGGTGAACACCTACACAGATGCAACTATTTTCCCAACGTATTTGCTTTTTGTTAGCATTTCACTGAGCATACATCTGCATTGTCCCACCGAAACTAATATACTCCCTCTGTTATCTTTTGATCATCCCATTTCTAAAAACAAACATTTCTTTTTTGATAGTCCTATTTGAGTTGTAGCATCAAATTTTTCATAAATGGCCTTTTTGTCTCTGTACAGAGTAACTCCTCTAGAAAATAACTAGTGCACGCATATGAAAACATCAATATCGAGAAGTTTTCGTGGGAAAACAAGGAGTGTTGAATGACCTGATTAATTAGATGATAAGCAAGGTTTTTTTCTTCTTGGTCATTGTGCCAAGGTCAAATGGGACTATCATAAGAGAATGGAGAGAGCAGTTGAAAGCAGCGAACGAATCTATTGATGGTGTGTGGAGACACAATGGCAGCTTCTGCAAGACCAGTGCCCTCTTCATTGCCACTCAGGATCAAAAATTGCATCAGGTTTGTGAATTTCTCAAATGTGCAATAAACACCCACAATCTGTTTGGTTGATTGCTCAAGAGAGGTCCTATTTCATTTTTGAAGGTAGCAAACTATGATATCATCAGATCATTGACAAATCAAGACAGAAATTTCCTCTGGTCTTTGCATTTCTCAAGCAGTGTTCTCCTAATCGGCCTAAGCGACCGTTTAAATGGCGTTTAAACGGTGAACGGAGGACAACTGTTTCGTTTAGGCTATAAACGGTACATTAAACGAAAGCGGGTTTAAATGGTAAAAAATGGGATTAAGTGGCCTAAATAGAACAGAATTAAATGCCATTATATAGGCTAAACGGCCATTTAACACACCGTTTAGGTGAACAATGTCAATTCCTCTTGCATTTTTACTTCTATAAATATATATACTTAAGTTTTTTCATAGATAAAAAATTATATTTGGTTTGTTGCATGCATGAATATATGTACTTTGTCTTTTATATGTATAAATATATATACTTTCTAGACTATTCGATCTTTTATGAGCACAATTATATATAATTTAGTGATAAAGTGCAAAAATGTTTGGACCGTTCCATTCCATCTAAACGTCGTTTAAACCGTTTAAACACTGAACAAGGAGTGATCGACTGTTTACTGTTTAGCATTTAGGATAACACTGTTCTCAAGTGTACTCTTAAAAGTTAAAACTCACAATCTGTTTGGTTAATTGCCCAACAAAGGTCCCATTTCATTTTAGAGCAGCGTAGTAATATATGATGTTATTATTGTAGTATGTTACAGCTTTAATATATGTAGATCAGGTGCAACACAAGTGGGCTCTTTTGAGAAGATGACAGTTTTATTAATCCATTTATCATCTACTCTGTTTAAAGTGACAGTTTTGTGTACAATTGTCTGTTTAAAGTGACAGTTTTGTGTACAATTGTTCCAGTATCATTATCCACCTGGGCGAAGAGACAATAAAACCTGATACGATTTTAGGTTGTGGAAGTGCAGGTTCCATATGGGAACAATTGACCATGTCCATTCGGACTTCGTAAACGAATCAGGGAATGGTTCGATACATTACGCGGTCAGCATTGGCATGTATAACAAAAACGGGCGCCACGAAGCGCGCTTGTCCTAGTGATCAGGCCCGTACCTGAGATTTGGAGGCCCGGTGCAAAGAACAAAATGGGGCCTATATATATTTTCTCGAACACGCAGGAGAACTAGTTATAAATGGGGCCCTATATTTAAAAGATACAAATAACTCAAATAAATTTGGATTCTATTATGTATATGTATATGTATGTTTTTTGCAACACTAAGAACTACATGATAGGCATTTATGCTAAAGAAGTTACATGGTAAACAATTGAAAATGACGATAACCAATAAAGAGAGAAATTTGTTGGTGATCTAAAATTGATGCTAAGATGTAGAGTTGGTAGAACCGAAACCCAAACATCTTGGTTCCAGTCCAAGAGGAATACAAGGTGCACCTAACTGGTTGATGCTAGCATGTATCCAAATCTGGAAGGGAATGGACATCATCAACAAATAGATATGGAGAGGATTCACATCTTGGGAAGACAAAACGCGGCCAGCAGTCAGGATGGGCTAACTGGGCTTTGTTTTCCTAACTTCCTAAGATTACTATTGACTAAACCTATCACTAACTGCTGGTTGGGGGCCCCTAACTTTTGGGGGCCCTGTGCGGTCGCTCCGATTGCACCATGCAATCGACGGCCCTGCTAGTGATACCTATCCACTTCGAGATCACAGTGATACCAATATGGCTCCGGCACCGGCCACCTGTCATGCAATACAATTATTTTTTTCTAATGTAAGTTGGTTGCTGAATAAGTTGATCAAAACTACCAGAAACAAATGACAATTATTCTTTTTCAATGTAAGTTGGTAGAATAAGTTTAACCCCTTTATGCCAACATCTATTATCTTAATACAATAAGGTTAAAAGAAGCCACCACGTTTGCCGAGAGGGTCTAGAAATTCCCACGTTAATTTAAAAAAGAAAAGAATATGCACCATTGGATTTAATGTATATCTAACTGTTAACGCTTTTTCTGGCCAACACACCGAATATCGCGCTAGCTCGCGCGGATCCGCAACGGATCGAGCAACTGCAGCTTGCCCAGACAAAACCGGTTATACCGGTTTGGGAATCCGGTGAAACCGGTTCCTAGGGTTTCGCTGCGTAGACCTACGAACGCCGCCCGGGAGGGACCCCGTCAGGGCAAGCGCGCTTAGGGTTGTTCTGAGATCGGCAGGCCACTCAGAACGCCGCCAAACGCCGTAGAGACGAAGCACGAACAGCAAGAGGGGTTGGAAAAGTTAGGGTTTGAAAGGATAAAAGTAAAGGTACTTGTATTTGATCGATTGGATAACCCCTCAATCGGCCACGACCCTTTATATTTATAGGGTGGGGAGGTCTTGCCCCGCAAGGAAATCCTTTTACAAGTCGTAATCCACACGGATCTCCAAAAGAGTCCAAACCTACTAAGACTCGGGGAAAACCGGTTCCACCGGTTCCCTAAACCGGTTCCACCGGTTTACCCTGTCAGACGGGCGACAATAGCTAAACCGGTTCCACCGGTTATTGAATCCGGTTCCACCGGTTTTCTTTGTCAAGCTGTCTTGTGCCAATTTTGATCGTCAACATATGCCCCCCTGTTTTCTGGTAAAGCTTGCGTAGCAGAAAACATAAAAGCACAAAGACAACATTGAGGGCGATGTTTAACACATACTCATCGGCCTTTTTTTATTCTAAGGGCGATATTAAGACTATCGGCCATCTATTGCAAAATCTTCAATTGGCTTTGTCATGGCAAAGAATAAAACCATCTCGCGTAGCTCGTATAAATCCACAATGTGAAACATCTACACCTGTCAAGCACTTAAAGTCACCATGAACACCTTTAATAGAACCATCAGCTGTAACATAAGCCGATGTATCACCATGTACAATTTCTAGCTTATCGCCTATCCATTGTATCAAAAGTTGATGCAAGATAGAAGGTACACATTGGTTTGCATGTATCCAATCACGTCCCAAAATTAAACTAAATTTTCCTTGGGTTTCAACAACGAAGAATGCAACAACCAATGTCTTGCTTCCAATAGTGAGATCCATAGAAACAATTCCTTTAGCACTTATAGGATCATCTCCTCCCACACCACTTAAAGCCATATCAGTTTGGATCAACTCATCATCTGAACATCCCAATTTCTTGAATAAAGTATAAGGCATTAAATTGACAACTGCCCCACTGTCAACTAGCATACGAGAAATTGGTCTTCCTTTGATATAACCCTTCATGTATAGAGCTTTCAGATGATCATCACTATCTTTGGGCTTCTGAAAAATAGCTTCTTGTGGCCCAAAATTAAAATAAGTCATCTCCTCTTCTGAAGGCAAATCCATCCCATCAATATTAATATCCATATGCTCAGAGGATAGCTCATAATCTGAAAATTGTTCATCGTCCTTATTCTGGGAATCCGATGACAACTTCTTATTGCAATGAATTGAATCAGGAGAAATAATATTAGGAATCAGAGGAACCTGCACTGTGTCAACCAAATCTCCTTCTGCCATCACGGAAACCGGTTCCACCGGATTTGAAACCGGTTCCACCGGTTTTGCTGCTGAGCAAACACCAGGCTTGATCTTCCACTCCTTCTGAGGAATCATCGGTCTATCTTTGTTAAAGCTTTTATTCTTCTGTTTCTCCAATTCCTTCTCCTTAATCTCCTGAAATCGGAGCCGCTGCAACTTCCTCTTTTGTGTGCGAGTTAAACCTGGAGGACACCATCTTGGCAAGAAATACTTAGAAGTATCATCATCAACTTTATTATTCTCACCAACAACAGCAACCTTCTCTTGGACTGACGCTTCAACTTTATCATCAGCTACAATTGGTATTTTGTCGTCGTCCTTTGAAATCACATCATTGCCTCTGATTTGTGTGGCATCATTACCAGTAGTCTTCTCTAGGCCATCATCTTTGTTCTGCAGCTCTCCCTCCTTCTTCTTGATACGATAAATCTGCTTTGGAGGAACTGCCTGCTTTCCCTGGGAAAACCGGTTTGTCAATCCGGTTATACCGGATTTCTTCTGCTGATTCCAACCTGATTGACTAGGTGTCAAACGGTCTTGTTTAGAACGCAACATCTCGTCATAAACTGGTTTAGTAGATGCACCACATCCTGTATAAAAGGGTGAATACAACATAGGATGATATGGCCACCACATACTATTTAAATCACATGCCGGATATGAAAAATTAGAATAAGTTGGAGGAATCCACGACATGTCTTGATGTGAGTTATGAAGAGGATGTAATTCAACAAAATCACCCTGCTGCCTTGTAGCATGCTTCTCATGATGCATAGGTGACCATGTTTTCTTTTTTACTGGCCAATTACTAGTAACGGCCTTTTGATTTTTATACTTGGACAATAGCTGATCAAAGGTTAACTTTTTCTTTCCAGAACTTTCCTGATCTCTTTCCAAGTCCAACTTTGAAATTCCAGTCTCGGGATGCCTTGGTCTAACCGCTTTGGAATGGTGCTGTCCAAAACCGGTAATACCGGTTTTGAGAACCGGTGAAACCGGTTTTGTCTGCACAGCAGACTCAAACGGTTTTTGCCAGGATGCTTGCCCCCCGAGTTCAGAAGTTCTTGCAGTGATCTTGAAAATTTCTCTACCGTCAGGAGTCTTTTCAGACACTACATCTCTGATCACCTGTTTCCCTTTCAAATTTTTAAACTTCTCCTCATCGATGACGACATTTTTTCCCTTGGTTGATTTAGCTTGATGTGGCCGAATCAAAACCTTGGGTTGCTGTGCATCAACGGTGTTGACAGAAAGAGAAACATTATCCGTTGGCTTCTCATGATAATCCAATCGTCCTTGATTTATGGCCGATTGTATTTGCCGACGAAAAATATTGCAATCAACAGTAGAATGCAAAAAAGAATTATGAAGTTTACAATATGCACGCCCTTTCAATTCCTCAGCTGGAGGTATAGTGTGAGACATCTTGATGTTTCCATGCTTTAACAATTCATCAAATATATGATCACATTTAGAAACATCAAAACTAAATCGCATTTGTTTTTGCCGATCCTTAGGAATCAGCTTAAGAGATGAACATGTAAATGTTTTATCTTCCGAAGGCCAAACTAATTCAGCAACATAATCGCCTTTTCTCTCATCGTCCAAACTATTATTTTTCACATGTAAACTAGACTGATGAGATCTAAAAACATCTTCATTATTCCTCATTCGGTTTTCAACAACTAAGGCTCTTATTTGCACTTGATTAACTGAACGACATTCACAGCCTTCAAGTCTCTCTTTAATAACAGATCTTAAACCATTAAAAGCAATACGAGCAAGACAAATCATAACAACGGTTTCTTATTTCTTTGAATCTCTTAATATATTCAGAAACATATTCACTCTCTTGTTGTTTAACCGATGTTAGATCTGTCAAATTTAATCCTTGATGCATTCTAGAATCAATAGAGTACGGCTCTTGATATAATCTAGAATTATTCACATCAATGCTAAGCTTATCCTGCATCTTACTATCTAACTCGTCCTTTATTTTATAGAATTCAGTATATAACTTTGAACGAGCTAAATCAGATTGCTCTGTGGCTATACTTTGAGCTTGAACAACATGAGGCATGCAATAAGAATTTTGCCGTAAATATTGATCATACACATCATTAGAAATCTCTCTAGAATTAATGTTTTGATTAAGTACAGAGGGTGATGTATATGTCTCAATATAAGCAGAATGATTAGCCACCTCTATATTTCGGTTAGGGACTACCGAAAGAGGAGCCGTAACATATGATCCTGGCTGCTGTCCAGCTGTGGCAACAAAACCGGTTCCACCGGTTTCCAGAACCGGTAAAACCGGTTTCACCGTGGCTGGTGAAACATGCTGTAGCGGCGGTATTTGTTCTGAATAAAATTTAGTCGGCATACCATACAATGGATTTTCAGGTGTTTTTTCCAGTGTAGCCGACAAACTCGCATGCATATTCTCATGTTGCATAGTTGGTATATTATGTGAATAATAAGATGAATCTACCAACTTATCCTTTTCTATTCTATCCATCCTTTTTGATAATGCAGATAAAAGATCTAATCTTTTTTGTACAGAATCAAAAGTAACTGCAGGTTGAACAATCGGAGTAGACGGTGGAATGCTTACAGTGGGTATTACCTCAACCTTCCGATTATCAATCTTGAACGCGGGCATCACAAAGTCTTGTGTTCTTGATACTGTGCCCTGGCGATCTTTCTTCAGCCCCATCAAAAATTGATTCTTGAAAAATTCTTGGGCTGCTTCAAACTTCTGACGCTCCTCTTCGTCGAGCTCCTCCATGGAGGACACAACGATATTGTCCTTATCCAGATCTGAAATAGATTCCATCTGGCTAGGGTTAGGTAGACCGGTTATATAAACCAAGATCTCTTTCCCCAGCGGAGTCGCCAAAAATGTGTTGACGCTTTTT
>CM014275.1:69138457-69157343 GCA_004135705.1 Alloteropsis semialata | reverse complement strand
CATAGGACGTGAAACTACCATGCTAATAAAAAATAATATACAATATTGATTTTATAAGATAATATTAATCATTCAGATTGTTCTAATCATTTTGTTAAATTCGATTAACAGGAGATAATTAGTAGTATTATATATGAATTTGGAAGAAAGAAATATAAAACTACATGCAAAACACAAACAATATAATACAAGAAAAAATAAAAAATGTTATTCTATTTCATTTATTTTTGAACAACTTTACTTATACAAATAGTAGAAGCACAATAATTATAGCAGGTCTAAATAAGCATGTCATAGCCACTACATGATCCCATTAGAATTAGGCAGTCAAGGCCGAGTATCATCCTAACGTGGCAACCAATTCATGGCGATAAACTACAAGCAACAATGAGAAAAAGAAATATGGTGATGTCTTGCTATGTAGTATTATGATCAGTGGACCAATGAGATCTGAAAACTTTAGGACAAAATGAATGATAAATGATGCAATTACGTGCAGAGTTCTAACAAGATCCAAAACAAAGCAACATGCAAATTGAGACTTGACATACACATCCATCCACAAAATGCTGAAGGTTGCGTTCAAAAAGAGGAAAGAAGATGCATAGTAAATTGTTAAGCGTTAAGAATAAATCTTCAATGATCGCGGCATAGCGGGTAAAACCCGTTGAGAGCAGAAGCAGGAGAGGGAATGAGTTCAAAGAAGAAGGCTATATCATGCCAACTGCAATAATGATTGTATAAAAAATTCATTAGGGAAGCATGCATAGAATAAAAATGATGAAAAAACATATATGGTATCTTAGTTTGATCCATCTAGAAATAAAAATAAATAACACCATTAGAAACAAAACAATATGCATTTATTTTTAAAATTTGGATAAATGATTAAAGACAAACGTGAGAGACGAGGACTTGCATCCTTCAAATATAAGTGTTTTGAGTAACTAATAGAGTAGAATGAAGATGAGAAAAAAGACGTGATGGAGACACTGACACAACCAAATGAAAAGACCACACATAGTGAGGGCCGATGATTCAACAAGCTTGCATGGGGCTATAGAAATTGGATATTGGGGGAGCAAAATAAAAAGAAATGGTAATGGTACGCATTGAGACAATAACCTAGATCTCAAACTCAAACTCAAAATAAAATTAAACTAAAAATTAAATGGTAATGGTGTGCATGGGACGAAAACCAAATACCATGCATCTATTGCCCATTTAGGTTTTAAATTCGAACCCAACGAGAACTTGCATCCTTCAAATATAAATGCTTTGAGTAATTAATAGAGTAGAAGAAAGATTAGAAAAAAAGATGTGATGGAGATAGGGACACAACCAAATGAAAAGACCACACATAGTGAGGGCCGATGACTCAAGAAACATGCATGGGGCTATAACAATTGGATATTGGGGGAGCAAAATAAAAAAAATGGTAATAGTATGCACTGAGCCAATAACCTAGAACTCAAACTCAAAATTAAATTATACTAAAAATTAAATGGTAATAGTATGCATGGGACAAAAACCAAATACTATGCATCTATTGCTCATTAAGGTTTCAAATTCAAACCCAAAGTTAAATTCTAACTATTACCGAAAATAGTATGCATTGAGCCAATAACCTATATCTCCCTGTAAACATGAAAATATAATTTATCAACATCACTAGAATTTTCAACCAAAAATATCCATCACCAGTTAGAGATTTTAAAAATATAGTGATGTTAAAAATACATAATATTTATATTAATTATATTAAAAACAAAAAGTTTTATATAAGTTATTTCCTTCTCACTTGAACTCAAGTTTTAAATATATTACTCTGGATTTATAGTACAAAATAATTACAATGACAGGACTAAATAAAATTATTTCCATCTATTAATTTAAACTTAAAATCTGTTTATTTAGAAAATAAACGCTAGCTTCCCGCGCTATTTGCGCGGGCCACCTTGCTAGTTTTATTAACTTGAAAGACCAAGATAAATGATTGGGAGCACCAACCGTCAAGGTTTTATCAATTTCGTCTTTATTAAGACCTTGTTTAGTTGGGAGTGGAAACTTGCCGAAAATGTCACATCAAGTTTGTGGATGCTAATTAGAAGGGGTAAAGAGGATTTAATTATAAAACTAATTACACAAATGGACGAAAAATCATGAGATGAATCTATTAAGCCTAATTAATTTGTCATTAGAGATTGTTTACTATAGCATTTCATTGTCTAATCATGGCCTAATTAGGCTCAATAGATTCGTCTTGTGAATTTACCTAGAGTTATGGAATGAGTTTTATCAATAATCTACGTTTAATCTTACTATTACTAAGTGGAGGCTCCTTTGAAGCCTCTAGATGAAGCCACCAAGGATGCTAGGTGGACACTCTAGAAAAAGAGAGAAATCCTAGAAATTCTCACAAAAAAGCAAAACATCTGGCCATCAATTGGAACACTCAAATCATCATAACCATTAGATCTATTATATTTTCAAAAAAAATTACCCACCTATGTCATTATATAAAATAAACCAAAGTAACCCCTAATCTTCATCAAAATTACCCATAATGTCATTATAAACAATATTTAAAATAACCTCATAAATTTGCAACTAAATTACCCAGTATGAATACCTAAAAATAACTTAATTTAATTGTTTTACATCTATATTACCACATATTTCACTATTAAAAATAACATGAGGTAATCCAACATTGGAATCCAAATCACCTTAATTAAAAATATACACTAATATAAGATTATAAATCATGTATTTCATACACTATTGGTATATTATATAGTGATTAAGGTATATACACATAATGTGTGTTGTCATTTATAAATATATAGGGGAAGTGACGACAATATAGAATTCTACATTAAAATTATTGTTCAAACTTAGGATTCATTAAATAAACTCAAGGCATACATGTGATGCAAAGTGAAAATTTAAAGATTATAATTATGTATGAAAACATTATAGAGTAATTACTAACAAAGATCCATCACAATAAGATGAAAATGATAAGTATATATCTATATACGTACTGTGTTAGAATATTTAAACAAATGAGCGATAACTCATAATAATTTGGTAGAAATGTAGCCTTAATTTTTTATTTGGAGACTCCGCATTAGTTATCACGAGACACACTAGAAAAAAGACAAATTCTAAAATTTCTCACAAAAATCAGAAATGTCAATCATGTAAACTCTAATAACCATAATCATTGGTCTATTATAGTTTTTAAAAAGTTACCCACCACTATAATTATAAAAATATTCTAAAATAAATCCTAAAAGTCTATCTAAATTATCGCGCTATACCATTATAAAACAATAACTTAAATTAACCCCATAATTTTTATCTAATTTACTCATGCATATCATTATAAAAGATAACTTAAAATGACACTCAAAATTTTTATCTAAGTTACCCACGTATGTTGATATTAAAGATAACCTAAACTAAACACCTAAATCTTAATCTAATTATCTTCATGTGCATTCTACCGAAAAGTACAAAAGTAAACTGATATATGATTCTAAATTACGGTAGTTTATCATTTTTAACATAGAAATAATAAGTTAAGGTATATACGCATTATGAGTGCCATGTAGACCATTTATACATGTACTAGCAACCTTACCCGTGTATTGCTACGGATGAAGACCGTTATATCGTTTTTCTAAGCAAGTTAAAGTAATTAACTTGCTTTTCATAATTTGATTGTGATATACAATGGACTACTCCTAATTTGATCAGAAGACAAGATGAAGCATGTCTAATCCGATCGTGAGATGTATATGACAGACCGCTGAAACGTTCCTTCCTTTAGAAATAGGTAAAGATATATATAGATAGAGATAGAGAGGTGTAGGAGATAAAAATTGATGGGTTCAGTTAGGACTCTAATCCAATTAGAAAACCGATGCCGACAGTTAGAACTGTGGTTAGAGTTCATCGCAGTAGGTGGGACCTACCTATCAGGACGGATGAAAAAAAAGTTAGAAGCAATTCTCTCTTTAGAAATAGGTAAAGATATATGAGCAAGTAATGAAAAATATTGATTTTTATGTTAAATATAATGTATGGAGACGCGATGCAAAGTGTAAGAATTGTGAATGTGGATGAAAATGTGTATAGAGTAATTACTAATTAAAAATCAATTTTAAATAGAAAATGATAAGCATATCTTTATGAGCATTATGTTGAAGTATTGACAAAAATGAAAGAGTGGTATGTATACAATTTTGATTATTAGGTAGGAGTTTAATTTTTGAATAATTTTAAATATAATAGCTTTTAAAAATATTAGCCCGTACGGGAGCACGGGTTGATGGATTATACTCCTAAGCATCACTTTCGATGTGACTCGTGAATAGTTGAAACTTGCTCATCTAAACAGGGCCTAAGACGACTTCTGACCAAACTGGCTGAAGTCAAAATGACAGTGCGTGTACATTTTTTTAAAAAAAAATGTTGTAAAAAATCAACAGCTTACGTTCGAGCAAAAGTGGTGGTGGCTTGGGATAGCCATAAGATCTTATACGATTAATAGTTTTCATATACCCTTATACGATAAGAGATCATTATCAGTACTCAGATAATACGTATTACTCACATAATATTCTACACACAATGATTAATTGTATGCATTATCAAAATATATTTTATATGAATTCAATCAAATAAATTTGATATTGTAGATGTTGTTTGACTTAGAACAAAACTAAAACGATGGCCTTGTTTAGTTCCTGCAAGTTTTTGCAATTCAACAAAAAATAATGCATTAAAAAACGTGCCCTCCTCTCTGCAACATGTTTCCCAATGCACTTTTTCTACAAGAAATTCAACCAACTTTCACAAACTAAACAAGGCCGATATGTAAAAAGAATTGGAGGGGAACATCAATCTCCATTTATTACTGAATTTAAATGACACACATTACTCAACCACGGAGAGAATCTCATGAAGAGACTAGCTTGCTAGGGAAATGAAAGATGGCAGATGCAAAGCAACAAGATTGAAGATATCTACTCGGCTCGTTCAAACTTTAATCCCAGCTTACCAAGGAACTCCACGATGTTCTTATCCGAGCTGCCACCTTCACTGACGGCTCTTTTGGCCTTCTCCTTCCACCAATCAGCATTCTGCCGATACTCCATGCTCCTCTCGCCGTCCATCACCTCCCTCACACACCTCTGAATCTCCTCCTTCCTCACCACGCCCTCCTTGTCGGGCCGCACCCGCACGCCCACTCGCCACACATCCTCAATGTACTTGGCGTTCATGGGTTGGTCGGACCACTGCGGCATCGCCACCATCGGTACGCCGGCGCTCAGCGCCTCCGTCGTCGAGTTCCATCCGCAGTGCGTCAGGAAGCACCCGACGGCCGGATGCGCCAGCACCTCCAGCTGGGGGCTCCATGTCACGATGAGGCCCCTCTCCTTCGCCCTGTCGGCGAAGCTCTCCGGGATCTTCGCCGTCTCCGATGCCCTGACCACCCACAAGAACGGCTTGCCGCAGCTGTGCAGGCCCTCCGCCACCTCGGCCATCTGGACCGCCGTGGGCGCGGAGACGCTGCCGAAGGAGGCGTAGACCACGCAGCGCGGGGCCATGGCGTCCAGCCAGGACCTCGTCGTCGCCGTCAGCGGGGTGTAGAGGTGGAAGCCGTAGGACGTGTCGTCCGGCAGGCTGTTGTCGAGGTAGGCCGACGGCAAGGTCGGACCCACCGTCTTCGCTCTCCACGTCGACGCCATGTAATCCGATTCCTTGCAAGATGACGAGGATCCATTAATCGATCACCTTTGCCCTTCCATGATATTGTTAGCGAGTGGTCCATGATAGGTATAGGCCGGTGAAATGCTGAAGTACCTGTGGCTCCAGTTCGTAAAACGAGTTGACGAGGACGTGGTCGACCGTGTCGAGGCCGTTGAACTGGTTCACGAGCAGGTCCAGGTACGCGGGGTAGTCGTCGGATCCAGCCAGAAACGACGGCAGGTCGGCCGGCCTGAGCCCGGCCGGCAGCCCGGGCAGCTCCACGGGCTCGTCTCCGGCGAGCGGCGGCCAGATCCGTCCCGCGAAAGCGTGCGCGTACGCCACGTCCACGGCGCAGGGCTGCGTGAAGAGCACGGCGCTCGCCACGCCGCGCCGCCGTGCGACGCGCTGCGCCCACGGAAGGAAGGCGTCGTACACGAGCACGTGCACGGGGCGGCCCCGCTCGGCCTCGGAGCGGAGGAGCGCGTCCACGGTCTCGGACCCGGCGGCCTCCAGCCGGGGCAGGTACGCCAAGAAGCCGCCGGCCTCCGCGGAGCCGCCGCGGTCGCAGCCGTCCGAGATGGCGGCGACGCGGACGGCGTCACCGGGGGACGGGTGGCCCTGGCCGAGCACGAACCGGGTGGCGGCGAGCGTGCACCGGACGCCGCGGCGCGCGGCGAGGCGCTTGCCGAACTGGAGGATCGGGTTGATGTGGCCCTGGGTCGGGTACGGGAGCAGCAGGACGTGGATGCTGTGCTCTGGCTCTGATCCGTCGGCCATGGTTTGGTTGGTCGCTCGATCGATCACTCAGCTGTACGTGCGTGCAGTGCAGCTACAGCCCCGGTACTGTTAGCTTGAGCGATCGAGCTGACTGACTGAACTGAGATTGATAGAGTGGGCGACCTTTTATACCACGTTTGTGGGTGAGAAATGTATTAGTGAGTGGACAGAGCACGTGATTCTATTAGAGTGGCTTGCACATCACGTAAATACTGCTCAGAGGCTGAGTGTTCAGGTTGGTGTACAAGATCGACTCATCAGTTCCCAAATGTAAGTTGGCAACACCAACGCCTCCGCATGCAGTAGGACCTGCGTGCTAGGCGACAAGCTGTATGGTTACTAGGGTGGAGGCACAGCATGTCAGCATAGGCGAAGTGACGTAAGGTATGACGTCACAGACAAAACGATAAGGGCAAAGCCCAATCCAGCTACCAAAGAGCATATGCCCCAGGTAAAAGGTGCATGCCACGTATTCCAAGAACCAGCGGAGCCACAACCTCACAATGCAAGCCTTCGTACTAATAAAAAACGTCGCTTTCCCAGTTTACTTTACCAGAGGGTAAAAGCCGTGGAGCAGGTTACTTTATTTGCCCCAACGCACACTTCACCGGTGGCTTCCTGTTTTTGTCAGATGGGGCTACTGGTGCCTCTGCAGGCAACACTAGCGGACTGCGAGGCTCCCGTTCACGTGACGTGGATAAAAAGTGCGAACGTGGAAGATGAGGCTACTATACACGGTGGCGCGTTGAGCTTGGCCTAATGCGTGGCAGCCAAGTAAGCAGCAAACAAGACAGAGAGACAGGACGGCATTCCAACCATCGGCCGACGCCGACCGATGGTGGTCGTCGTCACTGATGACATCTGAAGCCTGTCCTTTCTTTCGCCCGGGCTGCAGCCTTGCACCGAGAGTCCAAGTGTAGCAAGCTTTGACGTTGCTAATTGAAAAAATGGACATTGGAAATAACCTTGTAATCTTGCCAGTGAGCACCATGAGGTATGACCTCCTCTCTTTGCCTCGGGAATCACGTCCCGGACAGGCCCGTTCAATAATAAATTCTTGTTCTGTTGGACTCTCGTTTGATTCTGGATGATGCTCTGGCTTTCTCTTACTTAACCGAGCATCGATTTGGAGCAAATCTTTGGCTGCTCTTAAGATATCGGATTCACAATTGCATGGAGCCCTGATGTTTGTTTCTCAGTTCGTGTGGCATATTCACTTTAGACCCTTTTTCATCAGATGTATAACCAACATCAGGGTAATGGTGGGCTTGTGGGCCTCTTGAATTTATGCCTGGTATCATGGATGGTGAAGATAAGCAAGATTCAATGAGAGATGAAGTAATATGTCCTCATGATGACGGACCTAAAGAGGTTTGCTTAACGTCTGCCTAGAATTTATCAACAAACTGTCTTTGATGCAGAGTTAGCTATTGTTTATTTTCATGTGTCGGATTTATTGTCCGGCAGTCCACCCGGGGTACCCAGATGGTAGATTTGTAGGTAAAAGGCAATCGCAGAACTAGGAAGCTCGAGGTAACACAGGGCACAGGGATTATATAGGTTCGGGCTACCCGGAGGTATAATACCCTACGTCCTGTGCTCGGGGGTCTTGTATTGCTTTACTCGGCGAAGTTCCGGAGAACGACGGCGAGCTCTTGATTACAATAAGAAATCTGGTGGCCAAGAATCGAATAAATAAAGGGGTCGACCTAGGCCGTCTTATATAGGCTGACGGCCTAGAGTTTACAAGTCGGTTATCTCTAATTGTATCCGGCTCTGACTAGGAAACTAATCTGAGTCGGTTGCCATGTAATCTCCGTGATGCCCGGGTAGGATCCGAGCGTATCGCCTCATGCCTTGCGGGCTAAGTCTTCTCCAATCTTATCCATCAAGCCGAGGATCCTCGTGGGCCGGCCTGGGGTCGGCCCACATCCTTGTCAGACGTGGGCCCAGGCCGACTACATACCCGGTCGGTAGTGGGCCCAGGGGTACCCATATCCCACAAGTCCCCGTGCAACGTGCAGACGCGTGTCGGAGTGCTGATGAAGAAGCGAAGCCTCCACAGTCGGTTGAAGCATCTTGGTCGGCAGGACGACGCAAGGGTGGGCGGTGCTCAAAAAAGAAAACCACGGGCCGTCGGGGATGACCCTAGACAGACCCGGGGGCGGAGCCCCGAGTGGCATGGTACCGAGTAATGGCCAAGTCGGACACACCATAAGGAATAACACCACTTTGAGAAAGTGACACATCCTTGATGGGGCATATAGAGAGCGACGCAAGGAGCTCTCCATATGGAGTAGTCCCCGAGCATTAGGCCGACTAGAAAAATCAGGCTAATGGTCAAAAGAGAAAAATATCAAAGCTTCGGGGCAGTCAGGCCGCCCAAAGGATAAGCTCGCCACACACGTATGCATACGTTGTGACAAGAACAGTATTCTCGTGAACGCACAGAGCGTACCCGTGGTCGGATGAAGCCGAAAGCGATAAGCGCGGACTGAACACCTCGAAGAGAGGAGCTGCTGCGTGGCACAGAACTCACGCGCTGAATAATGCAACCGGCGTCACATGTGAACATCTAGCACAGGGCTATAAATATGCATCAAGGCTCGGAGCCTTGCGCTCGTCAGAAGATAGGCATAACACCTACCAAGTTTGAACATGTTGGGGACTTGTTACTGGGTTCATCCTCCGGGAAAGAGTCATGGGCACTTGATAGCTTGGTGCTAGAAGAGTGCTTGCGAAGATCTTGAGGTGTTGATCAGCGTCTGGATGCTTTCCGGTTGCCTCCCGGCATTGCCTTGAGCCAAGGGCTTTGTAGGGTGAAATGCTTGTAGAGCCAAGGGAAGCCCGGAGGCATTCGATCCCTGCCCTCAAGGGGGGTTAGCCTGTTGTTGGTTGCCATGGTGCTACAAGAGAGCTTGCGACGAGCTCATGTGGATCAAGCTTGCTACAGATGCAGCACTAGGCGCAACGGTGGGTGCCCCAAGCCGTCGTCTTGACGGTTAATGTGTTTTATCCTTGTGACCAGCTCTTCTTGTAACTGTATAGTTTCCTCCTGAGTTTTTCTTCATGTTGTGGCTGCAAATGAAACCTCTGTTTTCCTTGACCCGGGGGCCAACTTGGCAGCGTAGGTTCGCAAGTAAGCTTTCAGCGCCGAGTCACAGAGACTCATTGACCATAGTCGGAGCGCCGAGTCCCCGAGCATCAGGGCTGGCCGAGTCGCGGAGACCTGTTGACTGGAGTCAGAGCGCCGAGTCCCTGAGCGTCGGGGCAGGCCAAGTCCGGAGACCCGTTGACCGGAGTCAGAGCGCTGAGTCCCCGAGCGTCGGGGCTGGCCGAGTCCGGAGACCCATTGACCGGAGTCAAAGCGCCGAGTCCCCGAGCGTCGGGGCTGGCCGAGTACTTTAGGTAAAGATCCGTTGGCGCGCGGAGAGCCATTGTCCCGCAGCTAACGGGACTTCCGCGGATTCCGTCCGTAAGTTACGGCGCCGTTAGTATTATTCGGATCGGCGGAAAGGGGATAAATCGGATCTGTTCACCGGCGGTTTTACCACAGTCATTTCCAAATCGAAAATCATCCGCGCCTTCACCACCACTTATCGCCGCCGTGAGTGCAATTTTTCCCCCGTGCCCTCACCGCCGCCGGAGTTCAGGCGCCGCCGTTGCCACTGTACGTCCGTGACGCGCTCAAGCATTTGGAGGAGATGGCGGACCCGAAGGCCTCGCTGGGCGCACCGGCGTCGGGAGAGGAGGTGCCGCGGGCGGTGGGGACAGCCGACGCGGCCATCTCCGTGGGCCGCAGTGACGCTGGCGTGGAGAAGGTGGTGGGGCCCTCCGTGGGCCAATCCAAGGCCGCGGGTGATGCCGCCGCCGTTGGAGGCGGCGATACTGCGGCGCCGGCGGCCACCACCAGGGCGGAAGCCAAAGAGAAGACGGTAGCATCTTCTGACGAGGCGTGGAGCTGACCTCCGTGCCTGGAGGGGTGCCGTCCCAAGAACCGGCTTGGGGTCAATCCTCCATGACCGAGGAGAGGCTTAAGGACATGGTGCGGCGGGGCGTGCTCGGGCCGCAGGAGGTGCTGCTGTGGCGCCCCCTGGGGATGACGCCCGGCCGTGGGAACGCTCGAGACCGAGATGGCCGTCTTCGCGCCCTTCTTCGAGCGCGGATTCGGACTGCCCACAGGGGACTTCTTCCGAGGTCTGTTGCATTTCTATGGTGTGGAGTTGACTCATCTGAACCCCACATCCATTTTATCAATTTCTGTCTTCATCCATCTCTGTGAGGCATTTCTTGGAATTCCGCCGCATTTTGGTCTTTGGCTGCGCCTTTACAAGATGAAACCTGTTGACGAAGATGTCGGCAAAGGTCCGTCTAGGATCACCGGAGGGGCCGGGTTCTCTTTGAGGCCTAGTGTGTCCAAGAGATATTTTGTCTTGGACATGAACGACTCCAACAAGAATTAGCGGTCTGAGTGGTTCTATGTTGCGAACCATCCCCCTGCTCTGCCTACTCGGACTGGGCACTGGCCAGAGAAGAAGGGCAAATGGGACTCACTCCCAGAAGGCGAGGAGCTGGCAGGAGGCCAACGAGCTGCTACAGATGATTGCTGAGGTGAAGGAGAGGAAGTTGACTGCAGTAGCGATTATGATCTCCTTCATCCGACGGCTGAAGCAGCCCATCAAGGACCGGGTGCACCCCGGGTATGAGTTCTCGGGCGGCAAGGACCCAACTCGGGAGCAGACCCGGACAGTGTCTATTCCTGAGACGATGGAGAGGATCTCGGGGTTCATGCCGGGTGAAATCTTCAATGAGGGCACACCTGTGCCTTTCTCTTTGCACAATCCCCCTCCACTGGTCAGTATCTCTGTTGCTTGTATGTTTTGTATCCAGTTGCTAGACTGTTGAGTTTCTGACATGTCGTTGTTTGACTGTCTTGCAGGAGCAAGCAATGAAATACTACCGCCCGGCTCCCCTGCCCGAGGGCGATGTCCGAATGGAGAAGCTCATGTCGGTGGAGGAAGCATCCGAGCTCCTCGTGTCGTGGATGAGGGGCAGGCCGAGTGGGAAGTGGCCGACTTCATCCCGGCTCCCTGGAGGAGTCGGATGACGACCAGGTGGCCTAGGTGCCTGCTGCTGGCTCCGGGAGGCCAACGCGCCAGGCTGTGCGCAAGGTGACCCACTCCCAGAGGGCGGCTCGAGGGGCGTCTCCCAAGCCACCACCGAAGTTGGGGTATGCTGCCCGGGCCGAGGCCGAGGCGAAGAGGAAGAGGAAGGTGTCGTCCCTGACGAGCGAGGCAAAAGATGATGCTGACGGGTCTCCCTCGGGCCCTAATCTCGAGCAACCTACCCAGGAAGTTGCGAGGGGCCAAGGGAACCTCTTCGCCCAGCCAGAGCTGCGGCCGAACTCGACTCTGCTACCGAGCCAAACGCCACCGCTGTTGTTGAAGCGGGTGGAATTTAAGCGTCCGCGCAAGAGCGGGTAAGTCACCTTGATGTTCTTTAAATCATACTTGGTCTTGTAGAGTTGGGATTACTGATACGTTGGTTGTAGGCTCGGGAGCCAAGGAGGTGGTGCCGGCGTCCTGCCGCACTTGGGGGCTGGTGGCAAGAAGCCGCCAAGTTAACTAGCCATCGCGGAAGCAAGGGCGGAGTCTGGTGCCGCGTCGAGCTTGCCAGAGCAGATACCGACGATCGTGCCAGAACGGGTATCGGCCAGCGTGCCGGAGCACGTCCGCCGAGTCCTCCACGTATCACCTTGGGGACGAGTTCCCCTGTGGACGACCGGCAGGCCGAGGTGCCCGAGGCCAACGTCGAGGAGAAGGATCCGGAGATCCCTGCGGGGGTGGAGGAGCCGACCGGCGGCCCGCCGCCACTGGAGGATGACGATGACTAGCTGCTTGGAGAGCAGCTGGACGCCGCGCTGGCGTTGTCGTGGCGCCCAGGATTGAAGCCGTCGCGGTCGGGCTCAGGGCCGGGGCGAGCTCATCTGTGTTGATGCCGAAGCGTGATCTGGAGCTTGACATCATCGACCACGAGAGCGAGCTCCGGAAGCTGCAAAATGTGGCCGGCGTGCTGGGTCGTATAGTCCAAGTATGCTTGTGTCGCCGTGTTGGAATCGTAGTTCTTGCAGTGGCTGACCACTTTCCTTTGTTGATCAGGGTTTCACAGCTCGATCTATGAAAGACATTCGCTTCAAGCAGCAGGCCCTAGAGGATCGCCGAGCCCTGGCCAGCATCCGGGAAGAGCACATCCGGGAAGCCAACGAGGCCAGGGAGTACCAGATGAAGAGGGAGCGGGAGATTGCCAACGTGGTGAAGACCAACGAGGACCTCATGAATGACATGAAGGTTCTTACAGAGGGTAAGTTCTTGCGTCTTGCTTGTACGTGTCTCTGTCTGAGTAGCCTGTACTCATGAGGCTTTCTGTGCAGAGGCGAAGAAGAAGGAGGACATGCTCCAGGGGAAGGTGGATAAGCTGGTCGGGGCCAAGCGGAAGCTTGAGGGGGAGGTGCAGACGCTCAAGGCGGCCAACCTTCGCCTGAAGGTCGAGTCTGAGCACCTGGTGGAGGCCAATCAGCTCTTAAAGGATCAGCACGACCAGGCCATGCATGGTGAGTAACTTTTAGCGAGTCTTCTGTGGCTTTGATCAAGTCGGGATACTTATGCAGATGCCTTTTGCAGGGCTTCGAACCGAGCTGCGCCAAGCGGCCGAGTTCAATGCCAACTCGTTGGTGCCTGCCGAGTCAGGCCCGGCAACATTGACGCTGGCCCAACGGCTCAGGGCTGGTCCTACCCGCGCCGTCCAGTTGGTGCAGGAGACTGCAGTCAGCTTCGGTAGTCGGATCCTGGCGCTCCTCCAGGTGCACTTCCCGACGCAAGAGCTTGCTCCAATCACCGACGGCCTTCCTGAGGGTGTCTCCGACGATCAGTTCGACGAGCTAGGTGGACGAGTGTGCACCCCTGGCGGAGGCTGTAGCAAAGGAGCTCGGCCTGTAAGAGTAGCTGTAAATGTAAACTCTATATCGTACTTGTATGTATAAAATTCTGGGTCAATTGAAGCATTGATGTGCTGAGTTGTGTTGTTAGCCCCTTTCCCTGCCGACTAGGGCTTTGCGTCGCCCGACTGGCCGCTGCCTTGTGCCGTTTAAGCGCCCTTTTTACCCGCTGACCACTGCTCACGGAGAGGACGGCTTACCCCAGACTACACTGCTCAGCGGGGAGGCTTAGGTGTAGGGGGCACGCGGGTTGAGCACGGAGCTTAGGGTTTCACGGTTGGGGACTCGGACCGGCCGGGTTAGCTCGGCTGTCGCCGGGGAGAACATAGGTTGGGCAAGGACTCGGAAGTCGGAGTAAACAGGTACTCCCCCTCTGATCGTGATGAAGAGAACGTTGCCTGGGTCGGGCCCAGTCCCCGAGCATCAGCATGGATGTCGGGTGAGAAAACAACGAGCCATATAGTAAGGCAAAGACATTTTCATTAATATGAGACAAGGGATACATAGCTTGTTGTAATTTTCTACGGATAGAACTTGACGAGGTGCTGGATATTCCACACGTTCGGGATGGGGTCACCATTGGCCCACTGGAGGCTGTATGTTCCTGGTGAGACGACTTCCTTAACGATGAAAGGTCCCTCCCAGGGGGCCGATAGTTTGTGTTTGTCCTTGGAGGACATGACTCGGCGCAAGGCCAAGTCGCCGACGTTAAGGGAGCGTTCCCGGATGTTCTTGTCGTGATACCGTCGCACCTGCTGCTCGTGTCTGGCATGCCGGACCAGTGCAGCAAGTCGGTGTTCTTCTAGGCAGTCGATGTCGACTTGGCGGCCGATTTCTGCTTCACCTTCCTGGTAGTGCTGGATGCGCGGAGCACATGGGCGACATCGGCTGGGAGAACAACTTCAGAGCCGTATACCAGGAAGAAGGGAATGTATCCCGTTGCTCTGCTCTTCTGTGTCCATAGGCCCCATATGACATGAGGTACTTCTTTGGCCCACCGGCCAACATGCTTGTTGAGTCCGTTGTACATGGCTTTCTTGAGCGAGTCCTAGACCATGCCATTAGCTCGCTCAACCTGGCCATTGCACCTGGGGTGTGCCGTGGAAGAGTAGTAGACGTCGATGCAGTTATCCTGGCAGAAGTTCCAGAACTCGTGTCCTGTGAACTCGGATCCGAGGTCGGTGACAATGCAGTTTGGGATGCCGAACCGGTGGGTCAGCTCTGCAATGAACTTAGCGGCTGTGGCGGACTTGGTGTCCGTCACCACCTTGTACTCGATCCACTTGGTGAATTTTTCAACCGCCACCAAGAGATGTTTGAATCCGCCCGGAGCGATTTTGAAAGGCCCGACGTTGTCGAGTCCCCATATGGCGAATGGCCAAGATGGGGGAATAGTTCTCAGTGCCGAGCCGGTAGGTGCTTTTACTTCTGGAAGAATTGACAGCCGGTGCAGCAACGCACCAACTCTGTTGGCCAGTAGAACCCTGCTCTGTATGCTTTGCCGACTAAGGTTCCGGCAGCTGCATGGTTGCTGCATGTGCCCGAGTGGATATCCTGTAGGAGGCTGATGCCTTCGTCACGGAGGACACACTTCATGAGTATGCCTGTGGAGGCGGCCTTTCTGTACAGGGCGTCGCCGATTACGACGTAGTTTGTCGCGTGCCGAGTCAGCTTTTTAATTTCTTCCTTCGTACCCAGTGACCAGCTCTCTGTGAGGAAAGCAATAAAGGGGGCGTGCCAGTCTGCTTCCACCAGGAGAACTTCATTGGTCTGCAGGGCACTCGGGAGTGGCTCCGGGTCGGGCACGGGGCTGCCGTCCTCAAGCATCTTGATGGACGGGGTGCGCAGGTCTTGGACGAAGACGCCGACTGGTACCTGGGCTCTGGTGGACCCTAGCTTGGATAGGACGTAGGCGGCGACGTTGTCCTCTTGGAGGACGTGGTGAAACTCGAGCCCATAGAAGTGAGCCTCGAGCTTGCGTACCTCAGCGCAATATGCACTCATGGTTTCCTTGGTCGTGTCCCAATTCTTGTTGACTTGCTCGACGACTAGCTTGGAGTCGCCGTAGCACATCAGCCGCTTGATGCCGAGCGACACCGCGATCCGGAGACCGTGGATAAGCGCCACGTACTCGGCCCCATTGTTGGTGGCCTGGTAATGTATCTGGAGAACATATTTCAGGTGCTGCCCCTCCGGGGAGATGAACAGCACTCCTGCGTCGGCTCCTTCGAGGTTGAGGGCGCCGTCAAAGTACATCTTTCAGTGCTCTGGCCGCTCCGCGGGAGTCGGCGTTTGTATCTCCGTCCACTCGGCCACGAAGTCGGCCAGTATCTGGGACTTGATGGCCTCCCGTGGCTCGAAGTTGATGGTATGCTCGCCGAGTTCAACGGACCACTTGACTATGTGTCCATTGGCGTCTCTGTTGTGGAGGATGGCTCCGAGCGGGAAATTTGAGATAACCCGAATGACATGAGCCTGGAAGTAGTGGCGTAGTTTCCTGGCGGTGATCAGGAGCGCGTAGAGCAGCTTCTGAGGATGAGGGTACCGGACCTTGGACTCGCTGAGTACCTCGCCGATGAAATATACAGGGCGCTGGACCTTGTATGGGTGGCCTTCTTCTGGTCGCTCGACGACCAGGGCCGTGCTGACTACATGCGTGGTAGCCGAGATGTAGAGTAGTAGCTCTTCCCTGGGCCCTGATCATCGAGGGTGACCGCATCGAGCCGCTGCTGGAGTGGATCGATGACCGATGATGGGATCTACGAGGAAGTCGGCACGGAGCTGGTCGGCGTGGTGGCGTCGAGCGACGCGGTGGAGTCGGAGGCGGCGGAGTGGATCTCAGCGATGAAGCTGATGCCCTCAAGATGCGTGGCGCAGTCCTTTACGGAGTCGGGGAAGATGACGGAGCGACGATCTGCCATCGAGCTAGCTGTATTGCCCCGCGATTACCCCTACCTGGCGCGCCAACTGTCGGATTTATCGTCCGGCAGTCCACCCGGGGGTACCCAGATGGTAGATTTGTAGGCAAAGGGCAATCGCAGGACTAGGGAACTCGAGGTAACACAGGGCACAGGGATTATACATGTTCGGGCTACCCGGACGTATAATACCCTACGTCCTGTGCTCGGGGGTCTTGTATTGCTTTACTCGGCGAAGTTCCGGAGAACGACGGCGAGCTCTTGATTACAATGAGGAATCTGGTGGCCAAGAATCGAATGAATGAAGGGGTCGACCTAGGCCGCCTTATATAGGCTGACGGCCTAGGGTTTACAAGTCGGTTATCTCTAATTATATACGGCTCTGACTAGGAAACTAATCTGAGTCGGTTGCCATGTAATCTCCGTGATGCCTGGGTGGGATCCAAGCGTATCGCCTCATGCCTTGCGGGCTAAGTCTTCTCCAATCTTATCCATCAAGCCGAGGATCCTCGTGGGCCGGCCTGGGGTCGGCCCACATCCTTGTCAGACGTGGGCCCAGGCCGACTACATACCCGGTCGGTAGTGGGCCCAGGGTACCCATATCCCACATCATGTTAAGTAATCTTTCTGCAATTTAACATTGGAGGATAAATAATCTCGTGTGTTTCTCTTTTTGCCTCTAGAGTAAACTGCGCAAACTAGACATCTTTCTTGTAAGTTTTATCAACAGTTTGCATCTTGTCAGGTAATGATCAAACTGATTTTATATATTCTAATCAAATAAGCCTCAACTAGAATGCCCATTTAAAGAGATGATTATAACTAGCATGGATTGAACTGTTGTTTCTGTCTTTGCCAGGTCCCGATTTATAGTGTTGACTGATGACTGTTCTATATTATACATGATTGAGGTTTCTGCAGAGTACAAGGGGCAGAGAGTTGGCACTGATATTCAGATGTACGAAATGACTCAAAAGTGTGCATTCATTAGGAACTTAAGAATGCTAATTTATTTCCTTATTTCTTGAGTGACTCTTGCCACTGCAAGCTTTGAACTTAATCCTATAGCTGAAACAAGGAACTGAACCCAACAATGGATAGCCGAGGTTTGTTTGTTTTCCCAGATCGTGGTGTCCACAGAACAATCAGTCAATCACCTCAATTCTGTATGACGCTAAGTGGATAATTGTCTCAGCAAGACCTTTTGCAAGGTGAATGTGTTTTTCTAAACAAAATGCAATTACCTTACAATTAATATGTATGATTTGACTGAACTAGACATGAATACAATATTTAGAGATGGCATGCCATGAGAGGACCTATGGAGTAGTTTAAATAGCGTCAACCCGGCGACCGTGGTGACTGGTGAGTAAGATCGGTTCTCCCAATTTTCTACAGCTCATTTTCTGCATGATGGTCTCGGATTCATGTTATTATTTCGCTCCGTGCAAGAATGTGCAAATAAAGAGGTGCCATGGAGGATGGAGGCCTACTTGCTTGATTTCACATTATGTGGTAGTGTTGAGTATAATTAATTTTTGTAGTACAGTTGAATTCTAGCAATGGGATGGTGACGTTGCGTATAGTCAGTTTTTGTAGTATAGTCAAATTTAATCTGAAACCAACAGTTGCCAATGTTTAGTATTGGTAAAATCATATGTTGCATTTTGCGAAAAAAAATAAAGTTTTACAAGTTGTGCAGTTCTGGCATCAATAAATTATGATGTTAAAAATTGATGCTAGCTTTGTGTATCCCAAAGTGGCTCAAATTTGCATGTTGGCAACATTATCTAGATTGTAATACTATTGATCTTAACACATTTTTTGTCTCAATTTTTTTTTTGCTCCCGTAGCAAACCTATATAGAAGATGTGATAGACTTGCACATTGTTGATGGCCCTTAGGCACGCCAATTATGAACCGCAAGCGCACGGATCGGTTGTAGCTTTTCCCTTAGAGTATTCCCCCAAGGTTTATCAATCTACGGAACAAGGGATCTCTACGCTTAACTAAGCACTAATGATGTTAGCAAGAGTGTCCTTTGATTGAATAATGATGTATGAAATAAGAACAATCTAACCTAATCAATGTTATGAGCGGTAGAGAGGAGTACACAAGGTATGGAAGCATTTGCCTATAGGGTCTAGGATCACTATGAGATGTAATCGCCAAGCAAGATAAAACCAATCTAATCTATCAATGATAAAGATGTGAACCAAACTCAATACTTTCCCTCCCGCATACTGTCACTACATGAGGTACTCACCTATCGAGCTAGAGGAACACAAAACATTTATGTGATCTAAGCACGCAAGACTACGAGAGATATGCACATCCATGGTGATGTTGGCCAACTATTAAGATGAAAAGCACCATCAACTAAGAACATGATAGATTGATCTCATAAAAGGATTCGGCAATTACAAATCAAGAT
>CM014275.1:69092368-69136169 GCA_004135705.1 Alloteropsis semialata | reverse complement strand
ATATGAAGCATTGATGAAAGATCTCCGGATTCTTAAAGAAATCGGCGTTCAATTTGTTGAGCATATTCCAAGACATCATAATGAGGAAGTAAGTCGGCTGGCGCAAAAAGCGTCTGGCTATCGGCCTATGTCCGATGTAATGGTACAGGAGATACCAGAAGGAGATTGGAATCGTTGAATATTTGAAGGATTCTTCTGTCAAGACTTCCAGGAAGTTATGTTACAAATCAATCAGTGCTGGAATACCAAGATTCAGAAGAAAGGATTTCAACATCTATGCTGACACGACGTCGGCTCGTCAATCCGAAAACTATGGTATGATCAAGTAAACTTTATTTCTTACTGCGAAATACTTGGGAATTTTATTTTGTAAAAATAAAATACATAGTTTAGCTCCTCAATGATATGAAATTCCTACCAGAGCCATATGTTGATATCTTCTGAAAACCTTACACATATGCTGCTTGTTTTGTATTGAGCATTGTCAAATTGTTTGTGACCCTTGTGAGATTTGTTTCATGCTTTTAAGATCAAGATCACGTACACTCCACATATTATTCCATTATTGAGTATGCTAGACTTTAATTTTTGGCACATCGCTGTCGTTTGGTCTGGATTCACATACTCGACTATTCATATGCTGACTTCTATACTGGGAGTTACGCAAAAACATGCCTTCCATCCATATAACAATACTCCATCCCTTTGACATGACTTTTCAAATTCATTATGCAAAAGGTATGGGTTATGCAAAAAAAAAAATATATTATCCGTGCTCAAAAGCATAAGGAAGAGTGGTAAAAATAAATATGAAAGATAGCCCATATCTGAAAAGAAAAGTAAAATGAAGAGTCATGCAAAAGGGAGTTTCACCCAAAAATTCCACACACATGCACATCTTGATCTGATTGTATGACTTATTTTCTCCACTGGATCCGGTTTTTGACTTTGCAAGATATGCAGTGCAAGTATGCTTCCTTTCTATATCCTACCCTGAGCTCCACAAAAGCCTTATTAGAAGTAGGAAGAAAAAGAGACGATACAGTGCCTTGGTGAGGAATAATACACATTGAGCGATCTGAGAGAATCATTTGAGGAGCGAAGTTATGTTTTGATTTGAAAATGAAAAAACCAAGTTATTTAGCAGGAAGAGTAGAGTTTTCTTGATTATTCATATTGGCTAACATGTTATGATAAAGAAGCTTGAAGAAAGGTATCGGCTATGAAAAGGGCAGTGCTAGAGAAATCAAGGTGTTGAAGCGAATTGCATCGGCTAGGAGATTGAGACGCTGGATTTACAGAATTTCGAAGCATGAATCCTTCATACTCCGAAACTGGGGGCATGTGTTGACACCAGATTTTCGCACCAGATATGCTGAGTAATGAGGTGACGTGGTAAGGCTGGTGGACCCATTGACTGGTCAAAGCTGAAGATGACAGAGAAGAAAGCTGATATGCAGAAGAAATCCGATGAAGCAGGAATCCGACCCGATGACGAGTGCAAGAAGAAAGGTGCGTCGGCTAAGGAAGAAGCGTATCAGATTCGGGGACTATTTCCTTTTCAGAAGGTGTTTGAGAGTCCCGTTGTATCTTAAGTTTAGTTTACCTTATTTAGTTAGTCTGGTCCGATCAGGACTCTCCATGACCAGGGTATAAATTTGAACCCTCGTCCATTGTAAAGAACAATTCTCACAATTCAATACAACCCGGCTCGTCACGCCAAAACCCTAGTAGTAGTTACCGACGAAGCTCATTGGTGGACGGGCTGCATCAGTTCTGATCTCCGGCTTACCAGTAAGTTAGTCAATTTATCGAACTAATATAGGCTTTGAATTGAGGCGCATCGCCCTTTCTCGTTTATATTGTTCAACCGATTTATCTCTGGATAATCAAGATTGATATAGATTCCCTACGTCGGAGCTAGATCAATATTGATTATTCTACAGATTATCGTTTATCGGACTATACTTTAAGCCTAGATTCCCTACGTCGGAGCTAGGTATCAAGATTAGTCTAGATTCCCTACGTCGGAGCTAGAATAATCTTGGTTACTAAAGATAGTCTTTGCGGTTTGTTGGAGTTGCTAGATTGGTTTAGATCTACGCCATGTGAATCAATTCTACTTCTTCAACGGTTTTGAGCACAGGTCTTGGTCCGATTTAAGCAATATTTATCTTACAGCATCGTTCTATGTCCGATCTTGCTTTGTGGTTTAATCTGGTTGTTCTTTGAGTATTACACTGGTGTAGATTCCCTACGTCGGAGCTGGATCTTTGTAATACGCTTAGATTAATCTTTGACTGTCATGCTTGGTCTAGATTCCCTACGTCGGAGCTAGGTTCATCTTGATTAGTTGAAGGAAGCTTTGGTTATGCCTTATTGCTATTTGAATGTTAAGTGTGGTGTAGATTCCCTACGTCGGAGCTGGATCTTGCTTAATTGTTCAGTAGCATATCTTAGAATCAGAACGTATCTGTTAATGTTTTATCTGCTTATTTTGCTTAATCTGATCAACACCTGTGCGAGCATCTTGTTTAATTGACAGGTTGATGAATTGAATCTGGTTATCTAGCTATCTGATCTGATCATAGCTGGAGAAATCTAGATTCCCTACGTCGGAGCTAGATTTCTCTGAAAAGGCTATAGTCCGATCGGCTGGTTAGATGGTCCGATAAGATGAGTCAAACTGGCAATTAGACAAGATGGACAATGTATCGGCTTACACTGTGATTATTTAATATCTTGTTTCAAGACACAGCTGATCCATTATTTTACATATTGGCCTTATTTTATGCTTTATTTCATTATTCAAAGGCTAGTCTGTTATATCAATCAAGGTCCGATCCTGATTGGTCCGATCCTGAGGTCCGATTTGGTGTCTGATTGAGGTCCGATTACTCGGTCCGATTGACGTCATCATTGAGGTCCGATTCTGAGGTCCGATCAGTATCGGCCGATGCGTGTCTGATTGGGTCTTGGCTAAAATTCGACGTTACTCCATCGTCTGAAATAGAGCCGGCACAATCATAGAGCAATTTAACTGTTTTATTCCCTTGTCAATTTCAGGTCAAATTGACTGGCACGCCGCGAACCTGAACTGGAGTGTAGACTGGCACTGGAGCGAAGCTGATCTCCCCGGTCATCGTGTGCTGCACGCGGGAGATACGTCCGCCGATTTTCCGCGTCAACAATAACCAAGATGAGTCTAGCTCCGACGTAGGGAATCTAGCCTAATCTTGATGATCTAGCTCCGACGTAGGGAATCTAGCCTAATCTTGATGATCTAGCTCCGACGTAGGGAATCTAGACATAAAGTGCAACCCGATAAACGATCAACTGTTGAATAATCAATAGTGATCTAGCTCCGACGTAGGGAATCTAGATCAATCTTGCTTATTCAAAGATAAATCGGTTGAACAGTATAAACGAGAAAGGGCGATGCGCCTCAATTCAAAGCTATACTAGTTCGATAAATTGACTAACTTACTGGTAAGCCGGAGATCAGAACTGATGCAGCCCGTCCACCAATGAGCTTCGTCGATAACTACTACTAGGGTTTTTGGCGTGAAGCCGGGTTGTATTGATTGTGAGAATAGTTCTTTACAATGGACGAGGGTTTATATTTATACCCTGGTCACGAAGAGTCTTGATCGGACTAAACTAACTTGCAGATAAAGTAAACTTATTCTAAGATAGAATGGGACTTTTAACACGCCTTCTGAAAAGGAAATAGTCCCTGCTCATGCCACGCTTCCTTTTTGGCCGATGCATATTCTCTCATTCATCATCAGATCGGACTCTCTTGTTTCATCGGACCCCTTTCATGCATCGGCTTCCTTCTTCGGCACCATCTGCTTGACCATTTAACAGGCCCATTGTGCAATACCGGCCTCACCACGTCATCATCTGACTCAGCATGTCAGGTGCGAAAATCTGGTGTCAACAATCGTGCTAGCTCGCGCGGATCCGCAACGGATCGAGCAACTGCAGCTTGCCCAGACAAAACCGGTTATACCGGTTTGGGAATCCGGTGAAACCGGTTCCTAGGGTTTCGCTGCGTAGACCTACGAACGCCGCCCGGGAGGGACCCCGTCAGGGCAAGCGCGCCTAGGGTTGTTCTGAGATCGGCAGGCCACTCAGAACGTCGTCAAACGCCGTAGAGACGAAGCACGAACAGCAAGAGGGGTTAGAAAAGTTAGGGTTTGAAAGGATAAAAGTAAAGGTACTTGTATTTGATCGATTGGATAACCCCTCAATCGGCCACGACCCTTTATATTTATAGGGTGGGGAGGTCTTGCCCCGCAAGGAAATCCTTTTACAAGTCGTAATCCACACGGATCTCCAAAAGAGTCCAAACCTACTAAGACTCGGGGAAAACCGGTTCCACCGGTTTTCTCTGTCAAGCTGTCTTGTGCCAATTTTGATCGTCAACACTAACGGTCTAGAAATTCCCACGTTAATCCAAAAAAGAAAATAATATGCACCATTGGATTTAATATATATCTAGCGGTCTAGAAATTCTCACGTTAATCCAAAAAAGAAAAAATATGCACCATTGGATTTAATGTATATCTAACGGTCTAGAAATTCTCACGTCAATCCAAAAAAGAAAAGAATATGCGCCGTTGGATTTAATGTATATCTAAAGGTCTAACTTACCCTAAAAATTAGAAGACACCATGTTCGCTGAGAGGGCCTAGAAATTCTCATGTTAATCAAAAAAAGAATATACACCATTGGATTTAATGTATATCTAACGGTCTATCTTACCTCCAAAAAGTTCTCATAAAAATGATTAATAATAGCTAATTTTAAATAAAAAAATCAAATTAGCAACAAATATCCACATCGAATACGGTTAAAACTCTAAATGAAATGCAAATAAAACATCATCTGATTTTTATTTATTTTTAACTTCTGGTGGATCCAATTAGCAGTATGCAAGATCAACGCAAAAGTATCACATGTGGCGCGAATGATGTGACCACTGAAGGGTCCCTATGTGCCATGTAAAGATCGTGCCGCCCTTGCGAAGGAGAAGCATATATAGTTGTTGATGGAGCCAAAACGTTGCTAGAAGTTGGCAATTTTTCATGACTCGTGCACAACTTTTTTGCGGGAACATCTGAGAGAAACAGAGGATACATCGGTTTTTGTGTCTAAGTTTGCAGCTATTCAAGCCGTGATGTGTGTGAGACTCTGGCTGGCAGTGGGCTGGCAGCGGGCAGGCAGCACGCCGGTTGTGAAACTCGAGCAATGATGTGGCTGAAGTTTGAAGCCATGTCTCCATGCTGTGTCAATTCAAGGTACGATAAATTGCATGCGTGCGGCTGATGACCAACTGAAGTGCTGCATATATATTGGTCACCCCGTGCGCATATGACTGGCTGAAATATAGAAACGATCGATGGCGATGACAACATGTAGATTCATTGTGAACCAGATCAAGGAGGCCACTGAAGTTACGTGCACGTATTGTTTTGGAACTATGTGATTCAGTAGGTTAGGTGCTCTGCCATATGCACAAATAGATGGAATCAGAAAATGCTACCTTTGCCAGATGGTGCTACGAAGGAAGAAAATCATGAAATCGACGTGTTTTTACACACGCGCGCACATGCATGCTCATGTATCTAATCTCTAGACCCCCGTGCGCATATGACTGGCTGAACACAGAAATGATCGATGATGATGACAACGTGAACGTGTAGATCATCTGTGAACCAGATCAAGGAGGCCACAGAAGCTACGTGCACGTATGAGTTACATTGTTTTGAAACTGTATGACTCGGCAAGTTAGGTGCTCTGCCATGTGGACAAATCGATGGAATAAGAAGATGCTACCCTTAGCTAGATGGTATTGCAAAGGAAGAAATTCATGAAATCGAAGTGTTTATACACACGCGCACATGCATGCTGATGTATCCAATCTCTAGAACCTTTATTGGATAATCCCATATTGCCATTAAATAGATGGGATAATCTCCAGGCAGATGCATACAAGAAAAAAAGACAGGATGGCCAATTCAATAGAGTCAGGTTATGAAGTTTTTTTTTGAAACACCAGTACAAACACAGACGCTCACACACATATGCACACTCACCCCTATGAATACACGCACGTAAAGCCTACCCTTATGAGCACCTCCGGAAGATTTGGCATGTTGCTCCAATCTTGAGATTGACGAAGTCACCATAGAGCCTCGCTGTGTGACACCCGTGCCGAGTTAGGAACTCAAACCGATGGACAGATTCTATCACAAGGAACCTAAGCAACTAACCTACGCTTAATTCACAGTATAAAGATTTTTTTTGGTAAACAGTGTCCCACCAAATTTGTTGACAAAGAAATTCGGCCAGCCACTGTTTGTAGCAAACGTAGATAATCTTAGATTTATGAATCCAAAAAGGAAACAATATACACCGTTATGATGATCTATCGGTCTATGTTATCTAAAAAAGATCTTATTGAAAATGATTAATAGTAGCCAATTTTTGGATAAAAAATCAGTAAATTAGCACCAAAGTGTCCACGTCGAATATGATTACTAAATAGTTAAATTTGAAATAAAAAATAGAATTAGCACTTGACCAAAAAGTACTTATTGAATACTATTAGTAAATAGATAAATCAAAAATTAAAAAATATAAATTAGCAATTAACTCAAGAGTCTATATCAAACACAATAAATACATAGCTAAATTCAGAAAAAATAAGAAAATTAATAGTTATTTTGTGTATGAATTTGAAAGCAATATATAGCTAAATGAAAAGTATGTACCAAATAAAATTAACAAAAAATTAAATGGATACAAACTAATTAAACATAATATTATATACCATTTTATTAGTATGGTAATTAAAAAACATTATATATATTTTTATTAGCATGAATTAAATACAATTACTAAAGAATTAAATGGATACAAATAAAGATTAATTTTGACATAGGACGTGAAACTACCATGCTAATAAAAAATAATATACAATATTGATTTTATAAGATAATATTAATCATTCAGATTGTTCTAATCATTTTGTTAAATTTGATTAACAGGTGATAATTAGTAGTATTATATATGAATTTGGAAGAAAGAAATATAAAACTACATGCAAAACACAAACAATATAATACAAGAAAAAATAAAAAATGTTATTCTATTTCATTTATTTTTGAACAACTTTACTTATACAAATAGTAGAAGCACAATAATTATAGCAGGTCTATAGAAGCATGTCATAGCCACTACATGATCCCATTAGAATTAGGCAGTCAAGGCCGAGTATCATCCTAACGTGGCAACCAAATCATGGTGATAAACTACAAGCAACAATGAGAAAAAGAAATATGGTGATGTCTTGCTATGTAGTATTATGATTAGTGGACCAATGAGATCTGAAAACTTTAGGACAAAATGAATGATAAATGATGCAATTACGTGCAGAGTTCTAACAAGATCCAAAACAAAGCAACATGCAAATTGAGACTTGACATACACATCCATCCACAAAAAGCTGAAGGTTGTGTTCAAAAAGAGGAAAGAAGATGTATAGTAAATTGTTAAGCGTTAAGAATAAATCTTCAATGATCGCGGCATAGCGGGTAAAACACGTTGAGAGCAGAAGCAGGAGAGGGAATGAGTTCAAAGAAGAAGGCTATACCATGCCAACTGCAATAATGATTGTATAAAAAATTCATTAGGGAAGCATGCATAGAATAAAAATGATGAAAAAACATATATGGTATCTTAGTTTGATCCATCTAGAAATAAAAATAAATAACACCATTAGAAACAAAACAATATGCATTTATTTTAAAATTTGGATAAATGATTAAAGACAAACGTGAGAGACGAGGACTTGCATCCTTCAAATATAAGTGTTTTGAGTAACTAATAGAGTAGAATGAAGATGAAAAAAAAGACGTGATGGAGACAGTGACACAACCAAATGAAAAGACCACACATAGTGAGGGCCGATGATTCAACAAGCTTGCATGGGGCTATAGCAATTGGATATTGGGGGAGCAAAATAAAAAGAAATGGTAATGGTACGCATTGAGACAATAACCTAGATCTCAAACTCAAACTCAAAATAAAATTAAACTAAAAATTAAATGGTAATGGTGTGCATGGGACGAAAACCAAATACCATGCATCTATTGCCCATTTAGGTTTTAAATTCGAACCCAACGAGAACTTGCATCCTTCAAATATAAATGCTTTGAGTAATTAATAGAGTAGAAGAAAGATTAGAAAAAAAGATGTGATGGAGATAGGGACACAACCAAATGAAAAGACCACACATAGTGAGGGCCGATGACTCAAGAAACATGCATGGGGCTATAACAATTGGATATTGGGGGAGCAAAATAAAAAAATGGTAATAGTATGCATTGAGCCAATAACCTAGAACTCAAACTCAAAATTAAATTATACTAAAAATTAAATGGTAATAGTATGCATGGGACAAAAACCAAATACTATGCATCTATTGCTCATTAAGGTTTCAAATTCAAACCCAAAGTTAAATTCTAACTATTACCGAAAATAGTATGCATTGAGCCAATAACCTATATCTCCCTGTAAACATGAAAATATAATTTATCAACATCACTAGAATTTTCAACCAAAAATATCCATCACCAGTTAGAGATTTTAAAAATATAGTGATGTTAAAAATACATAATATTTATATTAATTATATTAAAAACAAAAAAATTTATATAAGTTATTTCCTTCTCACTTGAACTCAAGTTTTAAATATATTACTCTGGATTTATAGTACAAAATAATTACAATGACAGGACTAAATAAAATTATTTCCATCTATTAATTTAAACTTAAAATCTGTTTATTTAGAAAATAAACGCTAGCTTCCCGCGCTATTTGCGCGGGCCACCTTGCTAGTTTTATTAACTTGAAAGACCAAGATAAATGATTGGGAGCACCAACCATCAAGGTTTTATCAATTTCGTCTTTATTAAGACCTTGTTTAGTTGGGAGTGGAAACTTGCCGAAAATGTCACATCAAGTTTGTGGATGCTAATTAGAAGGAGTAAAGAGGATTTAATTATAAAACTAATTACACAAATGGACGAAAAATCACGAGATGAATCTATTAAGCCTAATTAATTTGTCATTAGAGATTGTTTACTGTAGCATTACATTGTCTAATCATGGCCTAATTAGGCTCAATAGATTCGTCTTGTGAATTTACCTAGAGTTATGGAATGAGTTTTATCAATAATCTACGTTTAATCTTACTATTACTAAGTGGAGGCTCCTTTGAAGCCTCTAGATGAAGCCACCAAGGATGCTAGGTGGACACTCTAGAAAAAGAGAGAAATCCTAGAAATTCTCACAAAAAAGCAAAACATCTGGCCATCAATTGGAACACTCAAATCGTCATAACCATTAGATCTATTATATTTTCAAAACAAATTACCCACCTATGTCATTATATAAAATAAACCAAAGTAACCCCTAATCTTCATCAAAATTACCCATAATGTCATTATAAACAATATTTAAAATAACCTCATAAATTTGCAACTAAATTACCCAGTATGAATACCTAAAAAATAACTTAATTTAATTGTTTTACATCTATATTACCACATATTTCACTATTAAAAATAACATGAGGTAATCCTACATTGGAATGCAAATCACCTTAATTAAAAATATACACCAATATAAGATTATAAATCATGTATTTCATACACTATTGGTATATTATATAGTGATTAAGGTATATACACATAATGTGTGTTGTCATTTATAAATATATAGGGGAAGTGACGACAATATAGAATTCTACATTAAAATTATTGTTCAAACTTAGGATTCATTAAATAAACTCAAGGCATACATGTGATGCAAAGTGAAAATTTAAAGATTATAATTATGTATGAAAACATTATAGAGTAATTACTAACAAAGATCTATCACAATCAGATGAAAATGATAAGTATATATCTATATACGTACTGTGTTAGAATATTTAAACAAATGAGCGATAACTCATAATAATTTGGTAGAAATGTAGCCTTAATTTTTTATTTGGAGACTCCGCATTAGTTATCACGAGACACACTAGAAAAAAGACAAATTCTAAAATTTCTCACAAAAATCAGAAATGTCAATCATGTAAACTCTAATAACCATAATCATTGGTCTATTATAGTTTTTAAAAAGTTACCCACCACTATAATTATAAAAATATTCTAAAATAAATCCTAAAAGTCTATCTAAATTATCGCGCTATACCATTATAAAACAATAACTTAAATTAACCCCATAATTTTTATCTAATTTACTCATGCATATCATTATAAAAGATAACTTAAAATGACATTCAAAATTTTTATCGAAGTTACCCACGTATGTTGATATTAAAGATAACCTAAACTAAACACCTAAATCTTAATCTAATTATCTTCATGTGCATTCTACCGAAAAGTCCAAAAGTAAACTGATATATGATTCTAAATTACGGTAATTTATCATTTTTAACATAGAAATAATAAGTTAAGGTATATACGCATCATGAGTGCCATGTAGACCATTTATACATGTACTAGCAACCTTACCCGTGTATTGCTACAGATGAAGACCGTTATATCATTTTTCTAAGCAAGTTAAAGTAATTAACTTGCTTTTCATAATTTGATTGCGATATACAATGGACTACTCCTAATTTGATCAGAAGACAAGATGAAGCATGTCTAATCCGATCGTGAGATGTATATGACAGACCGCTGAAACGTTCCTTCCTTTAGAAATAGGTAAAGATATATATATAGATAGAGATAGAGAGGTGTAGGAGATAAAAATTGATGGGTTCAGTTAGGACTCTAATCCAATTAGAAAACCGATGCCGACAGTTAGAACTGTGGTTATAGTTCATCGCAGTAGGTGGGACCCACCTATCAGGACGGATGAAAAAAAAAGTTGGAAGCAATTCTCTCTTTAGAAATAAGTAAAAATATATGAGCAAGTAATAAAAATATTGATTTTTATGTTAAATATAATGTATGGAGACGCGATGCAAAGTGTAAGAATTGTGAATGTGGATGAAAATGTGTATAGAGTAATTACTAATTAAAAATCAATTTTAAATAGAAAATGATAAGCACATCTTTATGAGCATTATGTTGAAGTATTGACAAAAATGAAAGAGTGGTATGTATACAATTTTGATTATTAGGTAGGAGTTTAATTTTTGAATAATTTTAAATATAATAGCTTTTAAAAATATTAGCCCGTACGGGAGCACGGGTTGATGGATTATACTCCTAAGCATCACTTTCGATGTGACTCGTGAATAGTTGAAACTTGCTCATCTAAACAGGGCCTAAGACGACTTCTGACCAAACTGGCTGAAGTCAAAATGACAGTGCGTGTACATTTTTTTAAAAAAAAATGTTGTAAAAAATCAACAGCTTACGTTCGAGCAAAAGTGGTGGTGGCTTGGGATAGCCATAAGATCTTATACGATTAATAGTTTTCATATACCCTTATACGATAAGAGATCATTATCAGTACTCAGATAATACGTATTACTCACATAATATTCTACACACAATGATTAATTGTATGCATTATCAAAATATATTTTATATGAATTCAATCAAATAAATTTGATATTATAGATGTTGTTTGACTTAGAACAAAACTAAAACGATGGCCTTGTTTAGTTCCAGCAAGTTTTTGCAATTCAACAAAAAATAATGCATTAAAAAACGTGCCCTCCTCTCTGCAACATGTTTCCCAATGCACTTTTTCTACAAGAAATTCAACCAACTTTCACAAACTAAACAAGGCCGATATGTAAAAAGAATTGGAGGGGAACATCAATCTCCATTTATTACTGAATTTAAATGACACACATTACTCAACCACGGAGAGAATCTCATGAAGAGACTAGCTTGCTAGGGAAATGAAAGATGGCAGATGCAAAGCAACAAGATTGAAGATATCTACTCGGCTCGTTCAAACTTTAATCCCAGCTTACCAAGGAACTCCACGATGTTCTTATCCGAGCTGCCACCTTCACTGACGGCTCTTTTGGCCTTCTCCTTCCACCAATCAGCATTCTGCCGATACTCCATGCTCCTCTCGCCGTCCATCACCTCCCTCACACACCTCTGAATCTCCTCCTTCCTCACCACGCCCTCCTTGTCGGGCCGCACCCGCACGCCCACTCGCCACACATCCTCAATGTACTTGGCGTTCATGGGTTGGTCGGACCACTGCGGCATCGCCACCATCGGTACGCCGGCGCTCAGCGCCTCCGTCGTCGAGTTCCATCCGCAGTGCGTCAGGAAGCACCCGACGGCCGGATGCGCCAGCACCTCCAGCTGGGGGCTCCATGTCACGATGAGGCCCCTCTCCTTCGCCCTGTCGGCGAAGCTCTCCGGGATCTTCGCCGTCTCCGATGCCCTGACCACCCACAAGAACGGCTTGCCGCAGCTGTGCAGGCCCTCCGCCACCTCGGCCATCTGGACCGCCGTGGGCGCGGAGACGCTGCCGAAGGAGGCGTAGACCACGCAGCGCGGGGCCATGGCGTCCAGCCAGGACCTCGTCGTCGCCGTCAGCGGGGTGTAGAGGTGGAAGCCGTAGGACGTGTCGTCCGGCAGGCTGTTGTCGAGGTAGGCCGACGGCACGGTCGGACCCACCGTCTTGGCCCTCCACGTCGACGCCATGAAATCCGATTCCTTGCAAGATGACGAGGATCTATTGATCACCTTTGCCCTTCCATGATATTGTTAGCGAGTGGTCGATGATAGGTATAGGCCGAAATGATGAAGTACCTGTGGCTCCAGTTCGTAAAACGAGTTGACGAGGACGTGGTCGACCGTGTCGAGGCCGTTGAACTGGTTCACGAGCAGGTCCAGGTACGCGGGGTAGTCGTCGGATCCAGCCAGAAACGACGGCAGGTCGGCCGGCCTGAGCCCGGCCGGCAGCCCGGGCAGCTCCACGGGCTCGTCTCCGGCGAGCGGCGGCCAGATCCGTCCCGCGAAAGCGTGCGCGTACGCCACGTCCACGGCGCAGGGCTGCGTGAAGAGCACGGCGCTCGCCACGCCGCGCCGCCGTGCGACGCGCTGCGCCCACGGAAGGAAGGCGTCGTACACGAGCACGTGCACGGGGCGGCCCCGCTCGGCCTCGGAGCGGAGGAGCGCGTCCACGGTCTCGGACCCGGCGGCCTCCAGCCGGGGCAGGTACGCCTCGAAGCCGCCGGCCTCCGCGGAGCCGCCGCGGTCGCAGCCGTCCGAGATGGCGGCGACGCGGACGGCGTCGCCGGGGGACGGGTGGCCCTGGCCGAGCACGAACCGGGTGGCGGCGAGCGTGCACCGGACGCCGCGGCGCGCGGCGAGGCGCTTGCCGAACTGGAGGATCGGGTTGATGTGGCCCTGGGTCGGGTACGGGAGCAGCAGGACGTGGATGCTGTGCTCTGGCTCTGATCCGTCGGCCATGGTTTGGTTGGTCGCTCGATCGATCACTCAGCTGTACGTGCGTGCAGTGCAGCTACAGCCCCGGTACTGTTAGCTTGAGCGATCGAGCTGACTGACTGAACTGAGATTGATAGAGTGGGCGACCTTTTATACCACGTTTGTGGGTGAGAAATGTATTAGTGAGTGGACAGAGCACGTGATTCTATTAGAGTGGCTTGCACATCACGTAAATACTGCTCAGAGGCTGAGTGTTCAGGTTGGTGTACAAGATCGACTCATCAGTTCCCAAATGTAAGTTGGCAACACCAACGCCTCCGCATGCAGTAGGACCTGCGTGCTAGGCGACAAGCTGTATGGTTACTAGGGTGGAGGCACAGCATGTCAGCATAGGCGAAGTGACGTAAGGTATGACGTCACAGACAAAACGATAATGCGTGGCAGCCAAGTAAGCAGCAAACAAGACAGAGAGACAGGACGGCATTCCAACCATCGGCCGACGCCGACCGATGGTGGTCGTCGTCACTGATGACATCTGAAGCCTGTCCTTTCTTTCGCCCGGGCTGCAGCCTTGCACCGAGAGTCCAAGTGTAGCAAGCTTTGACGTTGCTAATTGAAAAAATGGACATTGGAAATAACCTTGTAATCTTGCCAGTGAGCACCATGAGGTAGGACCTCCTCTCTTTGCCTCGGGAATCACGTCCCGGACAGGCCCGATCAATAATAAATTCTTGTTCTGTTGGACTCTCGTTTGATTCTGGATGATGCTCTGGCTTTCTCTTTCTTAACCGAGCATCGATTTGGAGCAACTCTTTGGCTGCTCTTAAGATATCGGATTCACAATTGCATGGAGCCCTGATGTTTGTTTCTCAGTTCGTGTGGCATATTCACTTTAGACCCTTTTTCATCAGATGTATAACCAACATCAGGGTAATGGTGGGCTTGTGGGCCTCTTGAATTTATGCCTGGTATCATGGATGGTGAAGATAAGCAAGATTCAATGAGAGATGAAGTAATATGTCCTCATGATGACGGACCTAAAGAGGTTTGGTTAACGTCTACCCAGAATTTATCAACAAATGTAGCTATGTGTTGTTTATTTTCATGTTAAATAATCTTTATGCAATTTAACATTGGAGGATAAATAATCTCGTGTGTTTTTCTTTTTGCCTCTAGAGTAAACTGCGCAAACTAGACATCTTTTTTGTAAGTTTTATCAACAGTTTGCATCTTGTCAGGTAATCATCAAACTGATTTTATATGTTCTAATCAAATAAGCCTCAACTAGATTGCCTGTTTAAAGAGATGATTATAACTAGCATGGATTGAACTGTTGTTTCTGTCTTTACCAGGTCCCGATTTATAGTGTTGACTGACGACTGTTCTATATTATACACGATTGAGGTTTCTGCAGAGTACAAGGGACAGAGAGTTGGCACTGATATTCAGATGTACGAAATGACTCAAAGTGTGCATTCATTAGGAACTTAAGAATGCTAATTTATTTCCTTATTTCTTGAGTGACTCTCTCTTTTTCTTGTGGCCTTCCATAGTGATGATCATGCCACTGCAAGCTTTGAACTTAATCCTATAGCTGAAACAAGGAACTGAACCCAACAATGGATAGCCGAGGTTTGTTTGTTTTCTCAGTTTGTGGTGTCCACAGAACAATCGGTCAATCACCTCAATTTTGTATGACGCTCAGTGCGAACGGAGGCCTGACCAGTTGGTCAGGTGCTCTCAGTAGCACCCCTGCCCGGCGGCCAGGGTTCGAATCCCCTCGGGGACGAATTTCTGGAACCGTGCGGTGCAGGGTAAAAAAAATCCCCTCGCTAGCCAGTGGCTAGAGTTCGGGGGTTTTCTCGGCCGAGGAAGCCGAAAGTCGCTTCCTCTTAATAAAAAACGGTTGGGGCCGTCATACCCCTCCCGGTCGAGGTTTTTTTTTTGTATGACGCTCAGTGGATAATTGTCTCAGCAAGACCTTTTGCAAGGTGAATGTGTTTTTCTAAACAAAATGCAGTTACCTTACAATTAATAAGTATGATTTGACTGAACTAGGCATGAATACAATATTTAGAGATGGCATGCCATAAGAGGATCTATGGAGTAGTTTAAATGGCATCGACCTGGCGACCGTGCTGAGTAAGATCGGTTCTCCCAATTTTCTACAGTTCATTTTCTGCATGATGGTCTCGGATTCATGTTATTATTTCGCTCCGTGCAAGCATGTGCAAATAAAGAGGTGCCATGGAGGATGGAGGCCTACCTTCTTGATTTCACATTATGTGGTAGTGTTGAGTATAATTAATTTTTGTAGTACAGTTGAATTCTAGCAATGGGATGGTGACGTTGTGTATAGTCAGTTTTTGTAGTATAGTCAAAATTTAATGTGAAACCAATAGTTACCAATGTTTAGTATTGGTAAAATCATGTGTTGCATTTTGTGAAAAAATTAAGTTTTACAAGTTGTGCAGTTCTGGCATCAATAAATTATGATGTTAAAAATTGATGCTAGCTTTGTGTATCTCAAAGTGGCTCAAATTTGCATGTTGCCAACATTATCTAGATTGTAATACTATTGATCTTAACACATTTTTTGTCTCAATTTTTTTTCTCCCGTAGCAAACCTATATAGAAGAAGTGATAGACTTGCACATCTTCTTACATTATCTGATATTTGCTTACTGAATTTAACTTATATTGCAGTGTTGTTACGTTTATGACATCAATGTAAAGTACATAGATGCACTATTTTGACTATGGTGTACAACTCTTTATGTGCAAGCTATGATTTCAAATTTTATGGTATATATACCTGCAGTTTGATGTTATGCATCTGGTTAGGGATGGCGGCCAAAGCTCCTCCATGCGTCTCCTGCAGCGCCTCCATGCGTCGAGGACTAGCGATGGAAGCAGCATGTGGGCCGCAGCTCTCTTCTGCTCTACTCTGTTTTGTCTGGTTGAGGAAGGCATCCTGGCTGGTGAATTGGTTGCTTTGACGGGATCCGGGTTAGCAAATAGGGGTCAATTGGAATTGATACATTGTATGCTCGTGGTGATTCGGTGCTTGGTTGTGGCTTTACTTGGATGCTTTCTTACTTGTGGCCTAAATTGGGTGCTTTTGTCTCCTGAATAGATTATTTGTCTGCACTTGCAATATGCTGTTTGGTAGCTTTAGTGAATCTCGCTGTCATTTTATTCTATCAGTGTCATATGTACAGTGCCCAGTATCTAGATCCCTAGGTAGTTACAAAGTTCAATTGTTATTTCATTCTTGCAACCACTACCATTCCTTCATGGCATGCTTATGCGCATGGTACATTTGGCCATAACATATTGTTTACAAGTCCATGATAATGCTATTTTTTAAGGTGTTGTTGATAAGGATTTATGTTTATTATTTTTCTCTTTCTTTAGATAACGACAAAGAATTTCGGCTTCATCTTCTTCGAGAAAGAAGGACCAGACCCACATTATTACAAGAGTAGTTCTTTTAACTTAAGCACCAATCCTTAAACTAAAAGACCATTCATGTGTCATGAAGAAACGTAAAGCAACCATCTCCAATGTACGTCATCCAGACACAATAATCTTTTGGTTGTCTTCACTTCACTGCAACTTAATTGTTGATAAGGGCTTTATGTTTGTAATTTTTCTTTTAGCTGTCATAATGAAGTATCGGAGTAATGATCTGGCAGTATTCCATTTAGTGGTATCTCCAAACCTGTGTTTTGGTGCAATTTTTTTTGCCCGTAGCAACGCACGGACACGATGCTAGTGACTTCATGAATCATGAATTACTTCTATCTTGCACCGTGGCTGAAAGGGTAAAACACTCCTGACGAACTTTCTCGGTGGACTTCTTTTCTCATTTCATCTTTTGTAAACACACACGTCTTCATCTCAATTTTATTGCGTAAGAAACAAACAGAAGTGCCATATTCAGATCCACACGCGCTTCATCTCTCCAGGAGTGGTGATCCCTCCATATCTATTTCAGTTCTGTGGCAACGCACAGGCGCATCTAAGTAAAAAAATAACGGATGAATGAGAATGTACACAAAAATGTAGCAGTAATAAGAATGAATTGCTAGGCTAATCAGATGCAGAGGTTTCTACAAAGGGGTCTACTATAAGCCATTACAACTTACAAGCATCATCTACTTCCTGTTCATATGGATACTGAAACTAATGCAGTTGACCAATAAAAATCCTTAAAATTTCGGTAATTCGTTGAAGAGGAATATACTGGTCGCAAGAATATAATCTTCCCCACTTGATGCAAATGGTCTGTAGAGTAGTACACAGTAAAAAGCAGGTAAAAAACTCACACACTTTCCCATTGCTCCAACGGAATTTATGCTCACCTGGAAACTGCTTGACCTCAGCCAGCCGTCCCCTTCTTCCTCTAGTCGACGGACGGCAGGTCCTTCTTGACCTCGGCCAGGCTCTGGTGATCAGCTTCAATTCCCGAGTGCGCGCACCCGTTGTGCAATGAGCCGAGCTCCTCATCAGTGAGGTCAGCAAAGACGTTGAGGCCGAGGTAGCCTCTAACGAACCCGGCGTCGGCGGCGGCGTTGTGCTTGTCGAAGCGGCGGCGGTTTTCCTTGAACACCGCGTACCGGTGCTCCTTCTCGTTGATGGAGCCGTACTTCTTCTTGTTGTCGGCCATCCAGTCCCTGAACATCCGGGGCTGTTCAATTCCTAAAAAAATTTTCACCAAAATTTTCACAAGGGAATCTTACATGCATGGAGTAGTAAACATATGTTAATAACAAAACTCATTTCACAACCCCGGGTAACTTTGCGAGACAAATCTAATGAGCCTAATTAGGTCATAATTTGCAACAGTGATGCTATAGTAACCATCCGCTAATCATCCACTAATCATGGATTAATTACTATAATTAGATTCGTTTCGCGATTTCCTGCCGAGATCTGTAATTAGTTTTATTATTAGTCTACATTTAGTACTCCTAAATGGTAAGATTCTCTTGCAAAATTTTTCACCGGAATTAAACACCCCTGGATCGTGCTGCGGCCTGCGGGCGGTGGCTGACACGGATGCGGCGCGTCTGACGCGTCGGAACGGGTCAGGTGCTACCGTCCGATGTTGTCCTGTTTGGAACAGTTTAAATTCTGTTTATGGTTAAAATAAGCTGAAGCTAGTAGCCAAACAGCGTGCTTTTTTCAGCTTTTTCTGGCCACGCTTCTCCCCACCACCCTCATTTGTACTAAAACGCAGAAGCTAGTCCAGACTCGCTTCTCAAATAAGCGTATTTTCAATAGTTATACAGCTTATGTGAAAAACACGCTTCTCTCGAGGGTTGTTTGCCTTCCACGGCGCTACCGTGCTGCTGCTGATGCATTCGCATTTAGATCAGGTGTTGGGCTGTTGGCAACGGAGTTGGGACTTGGTAGGTTCCGCACCACCAACCTCACCGGCAGGCAGTAACAGGGAGGGAATGCGGCGGGCGGGGAGGCTCGGCCGTTTCCGACCCAGGCATAGTCAGCACGGAATGAGATCCTCTAACATTGTTGCGACTACGTAAGAGGGACGTCCGTTGGCGTTGCGACGTTGATCGACCATCCAACGGCGCCTTTGATTTAAGCGGGACCAGCAAACTCTACGGCCCACAAACGAGCCCAGCCAGCCCATTGCTCTCGGCTCGAATGCGCTCGCACTGCTGTCTTCCTGGCTTCTCACTTGCCGTTGCAACGCCGCCGCCCCTGTCGTCGAGACGTCGACCACAGGAAACCGTAGTCTAGGATCCACACTGCTGCCTGGGTAATCGGAGCATCACCAGACCTTGATGAGAGTGGCAAGGCTTTACTGAATTTTTGTTGTGAGTTGTGACCGAATTATCTTTACTGAATGTTGTTGTGATTTATGTGTTAAACTTTTTAGCAAATGGTTTTTGTTAATTTAGACTTATCACTGAAATCTTAATATTATTAATTGGAGACTCCTTTTAGGCCTCCACGTTAATCCTCACGAGACGCGGTAGAAAAAAAATAAATCCTAAAAATTCTCACAAAAATCAGAAACATCTAACCATCGAACCGTAAATTCTGATCATCATATCCATTGCATCTATCATATTTTCTAAAGAATTACCCACTTTGCCATTATGAAAGTACCTTAAAGTAACCCCTAAATCTATAGCTTAATTACCCACCTCTATCATTATAAAAATATGTTAAGTTACACCCAATATATGATCCTAAATTACCAGGGACGGAGACAAGGGGGGGCTGGCAGGGGCCATGGCCCCCCCCCCCTATGCTTTGTGTCAAGCCTAACCAAGTAACGAGTATCTCATAATTTATATAGAAGTAGCAATTAAGTTATATAGATCTTTGTCAATTGAGTGTTAAAATGAAGTATGATTTAATTTTAATACAAAATTAGATGTTTTTGCAAGCTAATACGCTCTCATACATCCTGATTGAGCTCAGTCATTTTTGTTTTCCTTCCAACAATTTAGTTTTATCCGATACTTCAAGCTAGTACTCGTACTACATAAATACACAATATTTGTCACTTACATATTTAGCGCTCCTTTAACAACTCTCTTCCACACTTGTAGTTTTAATATATCGCACTCTCAAGCGTCTTGACGAACTAATGAGCAAAATACCATGACAAACACTTTATAGTTTGAACACGATCATTATGGGCGTATCTTGAGAGTGAGTCAGAGGCATCTATCGTATAATGTGTGTACATTTCTATAGTAGTTCATCAAAAGCAAAGTGCTACACTTAAAAAATATTAAGAAATTCGAGAAAAAAACACCCATGTAATTAGTCATCTAAAATAATCTCGTAAAAATATATTAAAGAGGTCATCAACCTCTATTACAAGACATGTTCAACACTGTTGGCCTCCCTATATTTCAATCCTGGCTCCGTTCCTGTAAATTACTTAACTTTGTCATTAATTGCTAAATAAAATATTAACGCCGGGGAGGACGCATGGGCATGGGACGGGAGAAGGACAGCGGCAGCCAGCTGCCGGCGGCCTACAAATGGGCCGCACATCACCTTTTTTTTTTGATCGAGCGACAGATTCAGAGATCTACTTAAAGATGTTGCCGTCGGATGTCGAAGCAACGGTGATGCGGCTCCAACGTCCCTCTTACGTAACCTCAAAAACGTTAGAGGATCCGGTTTCAGTGAGCATCGAGCAGGTCACTGCACAGTGCCGCCTGGTGCCCGGTATAGCTCGACATTTTTTTTTCTCGAATACGTAAGAGAATTGTGCATCTTTGTATTAAGAGGAAGAATAATAATTTAAGTACAACATCGATGAGCTAACGCTCGAGCAAACACAACATACCGAGACACGTGAGAATAGACCCACCGGTGGCCGTGGTCAGCCCAAAGAACCTAGGACTACTCCTCACACCGCAAACAACTCAGCCGTGAAGCACCGGCCTGTATCCACAGCTCCGTCTCCTCTTTGATTTTCTGAAGGAGTTCATCGGCATCAATGATTTGCCGATCAAAGAGCCTCGCATTTCGTTCCTAGCATGATGGCAACTGACAGAATTAGTAAAAGAATCCCAAACGACTTATTTGGACTTTGGAAGGTTGCATTGTAAACAACTTATTTATGCACGAAAATGACAGTTAGCCATTCTGGCTGGCAAAACCAGATAAGATGAGCACGCTTCGCGTTGGATAATTGGTTTGCAGCAGGTAAACACAACCTGGATGCAAAGATGGGAACAGGCTCATATCGGCAATGCAAGAAGCAGCCACGGTTCATAGCACAAGCAGCAGCCTTTTCATACTAACATTGTTAAATGAATTCATCATCTTTCTCATCAGTTTAAGTTTTTTTCTAGATGAATTTGTTGGTGTATACAACTCAATACAGCATCAACACCTGACTAAGCCTGCACATGACGCGCAATGTTGAAAATATAAAATGAATTGCCCAAATTGAATTTCGGTTTGAATCTAATCAAGCATGATGCACAAGCTTACGACTGACTCCATATTACTCGTACTCGCTTACTTGTGCGGAATATAGTGAACACGCGGCCAACCCATTAATGCGATGTTTTGGAGAAACTTCTATTTTTATAAACATTTACAGACAGTATGTATGTACACATAAGTTTCTTTTGTTGTTCAACTTGCTTGGAAAAAAAAATCTGACATTTGAAATTTCAGGAAAACTGTTCAAAAATATGTTTTCAGAACAATTCATTCAACTACGTTTCTTGTACATTGCGGTGATACCTACCAGTTTAGAGTAGTGGCTCTTTCTGATATGTCATTGACAATCCTCAGGAGAAAAAATGTATATCCATCGCTGTGGCTCACAACGCTAGTGTTTGTGTCACTGCTACTGATGATGGCAACTGACAGAACTATTTGAACAATTGCATTATAATAGCTTACGCATGAAAAAAAACCAACCGTATATAAGAGAGCAATTCTGGCTGGTGAAACGAAGTGAGCATGTATCGTGTTACAAAAATTGGTGACAACTCTGTAATTTACAAGGAAAACAACCTGGAGCTAAAGGATTGGAGCAACAGCACATAGGAATAGGCACATTTCGGCATGCAAGGTTCAGAGTATGTGCATGGTTTTCATGCCAGCACGGTTACTCCGAATTTCCTTCCTTAAACACCTTTACCCACTTTTCAACACTGTCGATTACTTCCCCGGTCTTGACTAGGTATCGGACTTTGGTCCCGTCCTCGAGGAATTTGTGGCCAACCCTGCTTGCCACACTCTTCTCCTTCGAGTAGAGCATCACATTTGAGCTATGAATGGGGCCCTCGATCTGGTCAAAAGAAATTTAAGTATAATCAGTAGACAGCAATCAGGCACCTAAAACTATACTCTTGAAATGAACACATGCAACTACGCAAGACATTAACAAGAGGCCCAAAAGAAGGTCAATAGAAATATTCGCTGACCATGACGATTTCACCCGGTTCATCTTCTGTGCCTTTCTTATGCTTCGACTTCAAGTTCAGGTCCTTCACTATCACAGTGCTGTTGTGCTTGAAAAGCCGTGTAACTTCTCCAACCTTACCTTTCTCACGGCCTGCAATGACTTGTACGGTGTCCCCAATCCTAACATGCATCTTGTGGAGCACAGGAAGGCTGTTCGGTTTACACTTCTTTCGCTCCCATCTCTTAAGCTGCAGCGGGAAGGGAAATTTTAGACATATAATATTTGGAAATAAAGCATGAGATACTTGGACTAAACTTTTTACTCACTCTCATTTCAATTGGGCATATCTTGACCATAAATCTTATCTGCACATTGAACATATGAATCAGCTTGTCAGAGCCTCACATGAAAATAATATAATATCATTTCAAATAACAGGGATACTAATCAGATGGTTTTAAGATATGGCATGAATCAAGCATAGCTGCCGCCGTGGTCAACAATAGTCTGATCAAGACACTACACGATTCTGGGCTGCTCTTTATGTATATTTCTTTGAGCAAAGTTCAGTTGAGCTATCACTTAAGTTAAAATACAGTAGTTGTATCACTTCCTTCAACAGTGATAATTAACCTCATTATCTAATTAACCTTGGTTTGCTTTTGCTGGTTAAGAGAAAGGTTTATCCTCCTCCATTTCTTATCAGTTGGGAATTTTTCAGGTGCAAGTACGTTTCAATAGGTAAGACACACTGAAGATAACTTAGAAAAGAAGGCACAGCTCAATACAATCACTCAGTCAGCACTAATGCACTATGCTCATAAGTCATAACACACTATTTGGCGGCCAATTTGTTTCTAGTCAGTCATATATGGATGCACGTGAGGAAAAGAAACAGTCCATTTCAAATCACGTGCAAAGAAAATACAAGGAGTGAACATGAAAAGTACTGCCCTCAATCCTGAGCATATTTTGGCACAACAAAACAACTCAGGCATAAACATGAAAAAATGAAACAGCGGCCCATCGGAGACAATATAGTTTCATCACTTGAGGTCTTTAAAGAAACATAATTTCCTCAGTTGACATACTAAATCTCCAAAAAACCTTTACCCCATCCAAAACAGCATACTCTATATTAGCAGTAAAAAAACATATGCAAAAATAAGGACTGTACCTGAGTACCGGCAACAAATGAAATTTTCTTATTGATGTTAATCTCATTTGGTATTTCTGTTTGGTTTACTCAAACCTTACCGTTTCAGCCATACAAAAAATAAAAAAGGAAGCAAAAGGGGAACTTCAATGTGGCAAGTGCTCTAAATCTAAACATAGTCTAGTACGCTTGGTTTGTCAACCTTGAAATGCACAATGGACAGAGCAAATAACGTTACTTTTTCCATTTCAATGCAATGGACGAGGACGAGCTCTAAACCTCCAAATCACAATGTAAGCTTGGGGTGTCCCAAGAACGGATTTCCCCAATTCTCTTTGCAACGCTATTCAGCTACTGCAGGCCAGAATATACCTGGACAGCTAGTAATTTAACAAAACGCTCGAGCAGAAGAGCGGAACGAAATTAGGAAGCAGCAACAAACCCCAGGCTGCGGCGCGGAGTAGGTGGCGAGCCGGTTGCCCCAGAAGCTGCTGGTGCTCGCTGCGCCGGGCGCGGAGACGGAGAGCGACGCCATGGCGCCCTGCAGCGCCGCCATCCCAGCCATCCTCGCCGTCCTCCTCTCCCTTCTCTCGCTGGGCTCGCTCGCCCTCAAGCCTCTCACAGGATAACGCACGCCTTCGGCGATTTCCCGGACAGGATAACACGCTCTTCTATCTACTGAAGCTGGTGGGTTGCTTTATATATGGGCCTCAACACTAAACGGGCCTGGGCTCAGGTAAAGGCGCAGATGGGCCTGAAAACGCCTAGTTATCATCTTTTTTTTTTTGAGAGGCCCTAGACTAGAGAACAGGCTGTAACGCCTAGTTATCATCCGGAAGAGGCCCTCTGCACCCACCAATCAAAATTATCCAATTTATTTATGTCCCTTAACCGAAAAACCAAAAACCAGATATTTAACATCCGTTAGTAATTAAAATTGTCCGATTTGCCCTTTTGGCGTTTTGGCATCACGTGAACCTCTAGAGGGTAATTGGACCGTTTGGACAGTTCAAAAGGATCAACTGGTCTTTATATAAAATACAAAAAAAATTCCTTACATATGCAATTAAAAATCCTAAATCATATAATCTAAAAAAATAGATAAATGTTATGAAACCTAAGTCAAGAATGGTGGCCAATTAAATGAAGGAGAGGAGAAGTTCAAATGGTTTACATCCTTAAGTAATGTGAACATATCTTGTGAATGATGGCTAAATTAATGAAGAGGAGAAAGAGATCAATTAGGATTCAAACTCTGTAAATCATGCTTATCTTGTTAGGGCCTTTCTCTATAAACAGAGGACCCTTGCATTGTAATGGGATGACATTCTATTGAAAGGAAATACAGAAGCTCTCTCCTACCATCTCTCTGTTCTTTGCTTACTGTGTTCTGTTCTCTTTCTACGTGAGCTGTGTGTGTAAGGCAAAGCAGGAACCGATTTACAATACGTTATCAGCACGAGTTCTACGGAGCTACAAGGTACGAAGATTGATTCCATGCTTGTTTCTACAACTTATTGCTCTTGAACAGAACACCCGCTTGTTCTTTGCCATCTATTCTCTACTATGCTATCATGAAGAAGTAGAAGCAACTTCATGGTGGCCGAGTCTTACCAGAGCAAAATCGCCGCCGTCCTGAAGACGAGCGTGCAGATCGGGTCACCGCCGTCCCGAAGACGTGCGATCACCCCACCGTTCGCCGCAGGCCCTGGCGCGTGCGCAGGGGCGCGGCCCCGCCGGCCCACCGCCGTGNTCCACTGCTGCGCAGGCGAGCACCGCCCCTGCCGGCCGGCCAGGCGCACGACGCATGGGTGCCGCCGCCCCTCCTGTAGCTTTGAGAAAAAAAATGAGAGTTAGGGTTAGGGTTTCTTTCTTATATATTTTGGAAAAGAAACCTGGTCCGTCCATCTTGATGGACGGCCCCGGATTGCTCGGGCTTGGCAGGCCTAATAGGCTGGCCCAATAAGCGCCCGAATGGACCTTTAAGGCCTATTTCAAATTGGGTTGCTGAAATTTTTTTTGTTTTGTTTTATTTGTTTTGTTTTATGCAAATATAGTGGCTCGAAGCCCACTATAAACCCAAATTTTCTTTATATTGTTTCATGTTATTCTTTATTTACCGTAATTTAATTTCCGCATTTAAAATTGTGCGAATTTATTATTGCAATTTAAATCCTGCAGATTTAATTACCGCAATTTATTTTGAGTATTTAAATTCTGTGAATTTATTTACTGCAATTTATATTATGCATTTAAATCCTGTAGATTTATTTATTGCAAATTATAATTAAGTCATTACAACCGGGAAACTTTTGCATATGTCCTGAAGACTATGCATCCGTAATCCTGAAGATTACATGTGACCGACAAATCACTTATCCTGTGCATTGGTTTGTACAGGCATGTCGGACATTGCAAAGAGGGACTTTGAGAAGCTCGCTGTGGATGGCAGCAACTACCTCACTTGGGCTATTGATGCCGAGAACAGGCTCGAGGGCATGAGCCTCGATCATACCATCACCCCGTTTGAGGAGGGTAAAGATGAGCGCACAAAACCTGATAAAGCAAAGGCGTTGTATATCATACGACACCATCTTGACCCAGACCTGAAGTCTGAGTATATGACTGAGAAGGATCCGTTGGTGTTATGGCAATCCCTGAAGGATCGTTTCAGTCAACAACAGTCTATTATGCTCCCGAGAGCACAACAAGACTGGATCACTCTCCGCTTTTAGGACTTCAAGTCCGTGACAGCATATAATTCTGCTTTACACAGGATTGTGTCCAAATTAAAACTTTGTGACCAGAAGATCACAGACACGGACTTGATCGAGAAAACTCTGTCCACTTTCCACCCCGGGAATATAGTTCTACAACAGCAATACAGGAACTCAAAGTACACCAAGTACTCTGAGCTCATAGAGGTGTTGATGTTTGCAGAACAACAGAATGAAGTTCTTATGAACAACCATTCTGTACGTCCCACTGGCTCTATAGCTGTGCCTGAAGCACATGCTAATGTTGCTGAGAGTTCTCGCAACCAAAAGAAAGGCCGTGGGAAGAGACAATGGAAGGGGAAGAAAGGAGCCATGTTCAAGGGCAAAGGCAAAGGAAGGCCTAAGGGTAGAAATATGCCCAAGATGGAGATAGGTGAAAATGTTGGGGAGGAGCAAGGCGTATGCTTCAGATGCGGAACAAAAGGACATTGGTCTCGCCAATGTCGCACCCCCAAACACCTGATTGACCTTTACCAGCAAAGCAAGAACAAAGGCAAAGGTCAACATGAGTCTCACTTCACCTCTGAGCCTGAAGCTCAGAAGCGCGATGACATGATTATCGACGCGAAGGAAAATGGTGAAGACATCCAGATAGATGATGATGATGATCTCCTTGATGACGATGATATATATGGGGACCTGCAGTAATCCCTGAAAATATCAAGTCATCTAAATGCAATGCCCACATGTACTGGTTTTGTTTCATAATGTTTGACCATACATGCTTTAGGAGAGTATTTGTAATGTAGTAAATGGTCTAAACTTTTGTAAGGTTTTTCAGGAGTTATGTAATGTTATCTTTTATAATGAATGTTTTATGCTTTATGTTAAATTCCTATTCTTTGTGGTATTTAACAGCACTTGTGGGACCCATGGCTGAAGCGGAGATCTGTCTTGTAGACAGTGGCACCACCAACACGATACTAAGAGAAACCAAATATTTCCAAACTCTGACTAAGAAAAATGGAAATATCATGACCATTGCCGGAAGCAATGCTCATATTGTAGGCACCGGGAGTGCTACAATGGTTCTCCCTATGGGTACACAAATTTTTGTAAAAAATGCATTGTTGTATCCTGACTCAAAGCGAACGCTTTTGAGCTTCAAAGATATCCGTGCGAATGGTTTCCATGTTGAAACCGAGATTGAGCAAGGTACTGAATACCTTCTCATCACTAAATTCGACGGGTATCAAAAGAAAGTGGTGGAAAGACTCCCTTCATCGCCATTGGGTTTGTACTACACATACATAAAACCCACAGAAGCATATGTTGCGATGAAAGCCATATTCAAAGACCCGGAGTCATTTCGAATATGGCATGACCGTTTGGGTCATCCTGGGTTGAGCATGATGAGAAGAATCATCAACAATTCTGCTGGCCATAGCGTTAAAAGCTTCTCTAGTCCTGAAGATTTTATTTGCACCGCATGTGCAAAGGGAAAGCTAATTACTAGACCATCTCCCCTGAAGATTAGGGATGAGTCACCCGCATTCCTGCAAAGGATTCAAGGTGATATTTGTGGACCTATTCAGCCCCTGTCGGGCCCATTTAGGTACTTCATGGTACTGATCGATGCATCCACCAGGTGGAGCCATGTGGACCTGTTGTCCACTAGAAACCATGCTTTCTCCAAACTCATTGCGCAAATAATCAGATTGAAAGCAAGTTTCCCTGATAACCGCATCCAATCCATTCGAATGGACAACGCGGGAGAATTTAGGTCTAAAGCTTTCGACGATTATTGCCTTGCAATGGGTATTAAAGTTGAGCATTCAGTACCACATGTCCACACACAAAATGGTTTAGCTGAATCCCTGATCAAAAGGATTAAGTTGATTGCGAGGCCATTGCTGCAGAATTGTAAGCTCCCGACCAGTTGTTGGGGCCATGCAGTGTTACACGCTGCAAAACTAATTCAACTCAGGCCAACTGCATATCACGAGACATCCCCCTCACAGATGGTGCGTGGGAGAGAACCAAGTATTTCCCATCTGCGGATATTTGGTAGTGCAGTATACGTGCCAATACCACCACCTCAGCGTACATCAATGGGACCCCACCGGAAGTTGGGGATATATGATGGTTATGAGACTCCGTCCATAATCAAATACCTAGAGCCTATGACTAGGGATCTTCATACGGCTCGGTACGTTGATTGTGTCTTCGATGAAGACCATTTCCCGGCATTAGGGGGAGATAGACATCCAATGGAATGCCGAGAAATTGAATGGAATGCAACTGGAATGCAATCCATCGATCCACGCACCACTGAAACTGAACTAGAAGTTCGAAGAATCATACATTTGCAAAATCTTGCGAATGAGCTGCCCGATGCCTTCACTGATCATAAAAGGGTGACAAGGTCGCATATACCTGTAGTAAATGCGCCGGAGAGGGTTCAAGTACCCCAGAAGGGTACCAACTCTGATGTCTCCACCAATCCTAGGAAAAGGGGGAGACCTCCGGGTGCAAAGGACAAAGTTCCGCGGAGACGTCCGCGTAGACAAGGTCCCGAGCCACCTACACCACTTAAAGAATCAGTTGAAGAAGATCATCCTAGAGTTGATAATGCCCCGGAAGAGGCAAATCTACCTAAAGTAGAGGAAGTCCCTGAAGGACACCATCCTGAAGATGGAAATCCCAATGCACCGTGCGCACAACATCGCATTGGAAGGTTGGAACGCCCCAACTCAATCGTTGCGGGAAATCACGATGAGTGGGAAGATGATCATGAGGAGATCGCCACTAATTATGTGGAATCAGGAGAGTCATACAATAGAAAGACCACTGTTGTCGACATATATTTTGCCTCAAAAATTGCTGATTCAATGGATCCAGATCCAGAACCAAAGTCCTTGATGGAGTGCCGGAAGCGCTCTGATTGGGAACAATGGAAAGCAGCAATTGAGGCAGAACTGCGCTCGCTTCGCCATAGGAAGGTTTTTGGACCTGCAGTCCTGACACCTCCAAAAGTCATCCCTGTAGGATGTAAATGGGTTTTCATTCGAAAGAGGAATGAATATGGCCAGGTGGTAAGATACAAAGCGAGGCTGGTGGCACAAGGGTTCACGCAGAGACCCGGCATCGATTATGATGAAACATACTCTCCTGTTATGAGTGGCATAACATTCTGATATCTCATTTCTATGGCAGCTAACATGAATTTAAAAATGCAGTTAATGGATGTCGTGACCGCATATTTGTATGGGTCACTAGATTCGGAAATTTATATGAAAGTTCCTGAAGGACTCAAGATCCCTGGACCGAATCAAAACCGCAACATGTTTAGTGTTCGCCTGCAGCGATCGCTATATGGTTTGAAACAATCTGGAAGGATGTGGTTCAACCATTTGAGTAACTTCCTCCTGAAGAAAGGTTACGCAAACAATGATGATTGCCCTTGTGTGTTCATAAAGAAATCCAAGGATGGATTCTGCATCATCTCAGTTTATGTTGATGATTTGAACATCATCGGAACCACAAGGGACATTGAGGAAGCATCGACCTACCTCAAGACGGAATTTGAAATGAAAGACCTGGGTAAAACCAAGTTTTGTTTGGGCTTGCAGCTCGAACACCTCCCTGAAGGAGTGTTTGTACACCAGTCCACCTATATAAAGAGGGTACTTGAAAAGTTCAATATGGCCAAGTGCCACCCTCTGAAAACCCCTATGGTCGTTCGATCATTGGAAGTCGATAAAGATCCATTCCGACCCAAGGATGAGGATGAGGAGATTTTGGGACCTGAAGTTCCTTATCTTAGTGCCATTGGAGCGCTAATGTACCTTGCAAATTGCACACGGCCTGATATTGCATTTGCAGTAAACTTGTTGGCCAGGTACAGCGCCGTCCCCACTAGAAGGCATTGGGTTGGCATAAAAACCATCCTCAGATATCTACAAGGTACTCAAGACCTTGGGTTATGGTATCCAAAAGGAGGGGATTTCACTATGGTGGGTTATGTTGATGCTGGCTACATGTCTGACCCTCATAATGCTAGGTCACAAACTGGTTTTGTTTTTCTCTGTGATGGAGCAGCCATATCTTGGCAGTCTGTGAAGCAGACTTTAGTTGCCACATCTACCAACCACTCAGAGATAATCGCCCTGTACGAAGCCACACGTGAGTGTGTCTGGCTACGTAGGATGATTAACCACATCCAGAAGTCATGTGGCATGAATGTTTTCAACACCCCCACCATTATCTATGAAGATAATGCGGCTTGTGTTGCACAGATGCATATGGGCTATATTAAGAGCAATCTCACTAAGCATATTGCTCCTAAGTTCTTTTACCCCCATGAGCTCCAGAAGAGCGGGGAGGTAAATATCCTGCAAGCTAGGTCATGTAACAATCTGGCAGATTTGTTCACAAAGTCTTTGCTTCCCTCTAGTTTCTATCGATGTGTCCGTGGAATAGGCATGAGACGACTTAGAGAGTTGCAGGGTTCAGGGGGAGATCAACCCCGAAGGACATAGCTCATAATCATGACCCAAAAGGGCATGGGTCGATCCTGAAGATCTGACCAAAGTATCAACTGTTGTACTCTTTTTCCCTTGATGAGTTTTGTCCCACTGGGTTTTCTCATGCAAGGTTTTTAATGAGGCAAACAGGTGCAACTTAAGCCGGTACATGTGATGTACTCTTTTCTCCTACCTTTTTCCCACTGGGTTTTTGGGGGGAGTTTTTAACGAGGCATACACATAGCATATAATTGGCCAAGGGGGAGTGTTATGAAACTTAAGTCAAGAATGGTGGCCAATTAAATGAATGAGAGGAGAAGTTCAAATGGTTTACATCCTTAAGTAATGTGAACATATCTTATAAATGATGGCTAAATTAATGAAGAGGAGGAAGAGATCAATTAGGATTCAAACTCTGTAAATCATGCTTATCTTGTTAGGGCCTTTCTCTATAAACAGAGGACCCTTGCATTGTAATGAGATGACATTCTATTGAAAGGAAATACAGAAGCTCTCTCCTATCATCTCTCTGTTCTTTGCTTACTGTGTTCTGTTCTCTTTCTACGTGAGCTGTGTGTATGTAAGGTAAAGCAGGAACCGATTTACAATAATAAAATTCATTTTTTAAATATTTCTAAAATCTTGCTCTTCTGATTTTTCTAGATAACTCTTAACTGGGATTATAATATCTAGCATGATTTTTTTAAAAAATGAAACTTTATTTTTGTCAGCTAAAATGAATTCTCTAAGACTAAACAAGATTTTAAGATTTTTAATTACATTTATAAAACAATTTATCTTATTTTTAAAAGTCCAGCTGAGTCTTTGAACTATTTTTTCATTAAGAAAAAGCCCTCAAACTGTTAACATGGTTCAATTTATCTCATCGTGACGTGGACTTTCTCCTTATCATCCCGTCAGGCCCATGGACTTGCTCGTCGTCGTCTTCCCTGTCAGTCTCAGGCGGTGACGACGACGACTGCGAACTCGGCCGTGTTTAGTTTCATTATATAATGGTACAGTAAATTCGAATTTTGGTTACTAGTTAGAAGTATTAAATGTAGATAACTGACAAAACTTACGGAGTATTTCATAACTCGGGTAACTTCGCGAGACGAATCTAATGAGCCTAATTTGGTCATAATTAGACAACGTCGTGCTACAGTAAACAATCTCTAATGACAGATTAATTAGGCTTAATAGATTTCTCTCGCAATTTTTTGTTCATCCATGTATTTAGCTTTATAATTAGATCATGTCTAATTTTTCTGATCTTCGATTTAGTTTACCACAGTAAATCTTTCAATAAGTTCATGTAAATCGATACGCGGCCCTCGTCGTGACTCGTCTCCGTCGAGCGAGCTACGCACGCCGCACGCATCAGCGTCAGCATCACTGAACAATACAAATCAGAACGTGCCGGCGGCGGTCTCCCTCTCCCGCATCCTCGCACGCCACGCGAGGCCACGCAAGATGCTTAACCGGGAGAGCCAGAGAGGCGTGTCCGCCTCCAGATCCCCCATGCGAGCGCCGAGGCGCGCAAGCCACGCGACGGTTGCCGAGGCAAGCGAACCCCCTACTCCACTCTACTCTACTCCCCTCCATCTGGATCTTGCGAAATTGCTGAGTTGCTGAATGCTGATGCCACTGCTGCACCTAAGCATGAGGGGCTGGCCTGCTGCGTGAGGAGATTGGAAAGGTTGCAATTGCAACTCCCTTCCCGGATAGTTTTCGCTTTTCTCTGTTGTGTAAAAGAATCGCGTTACAGCGATAGTTTTGGGCGGTGCAGGGGGTGAGTGTGGGTGGATGCAGTGACAGTGACATCAAAGCTTTGTGCTTTTGGCAGCTGCAGGATCCATTCAACACTGAGGGGAGGATGAGGTGTCAATCGAATTTCTTCTTTTTGACATGATGTCAATCGAATTTAGTGCGAATCATGGTTGCTATAGTATGCTTTTACCCAATGTTTCGGAGACATTGGGCGAATGTTTCAAACGAAGCTACGTTTTGACTCCTAAAGTCAATACATGTTTCTTTGAGTTTTCATTCCTCGTACGTTGCTCTGTGCCTGTCCAAGCTGCCTTCTGGATCACTATCACCGAATCGCTCCTGTCACTTTCGTCTAACTACCATCGGGAGTTATTAAATTGAATCCAGAAATGGTCCTGCCGTGCAAGCAAACCATTAACGTTCCCTATGGGATAAGTATGCGAGTATGTGACTCTGCTCTCTCGGCACAAATTGTCGCTTATCCTGGTTAAGAATCTTGATTTCCTTTTTTTTTCTCTCCTTTTCAATTCAGTACACATGTTGAGTTCGTTGTGCAAATCATGACACAAAGTTTTGTTTTTATGTGGCACTACCAAACGAAATGGATAAGGAAAGGTGTACTTTTTCTCAGGATATTTGCCATAGTTTTATTGTCGTAGATATCTGTTCCTAGTGTCCATAATAAGAATTATGATTGATACTTTGCACTGTGATACTTTTGTAGGAAAAGAAGATGCATCAACTAATAATAAGGCCTTCACTATGTGGCTAACTGATAAGGGCTTGGTGATCCTCTCGAACTGTAACTTTTTAAGATACTATGGGTGCAGATATCCATGAATGCTGGAATGCTGGGCAATCCCCAATCTATCTGAAATTGTTGCACCCAAGCAAAGCTCTACTTGCTTGCGACACTTCAGATGTGGACCTTTTTTGACAGGTTCGGAGCTGGACATGTCAGGAGTTCCCCTCCTTGTTGATTAAATGTCCACTGTGATAGAGATTCTGCACCCTTTGGCCTCCACAAGTGTTACTTAGTAGAGACGCACATTGAAAGGGCTTCCAAGACAAGTGAAGCTCAGCCTTCAGTTGCTTCCCACGCTTCACCAACCGAACAAGGTTTATATATATCATATGATCCTATCTAGTACTTATTCTTAGAATAGGGACACTATTATTTAGGGCAACAAACTAAGGAAAACTCCATGGGTGTTCTGACACTGGTTCATATCCTTATCAGCTTTGCTGCTTGTGCTGAAGCTCTAAGGAGAGCAGACTTCCCTCCAGGTTTTGTCTTTGGCACTGCTTCTTCAGCTTACCAGGTTGATAGCTGCAATCTCTTTGATTTCAACTGATGTGCTCTTAGTTTGATGTCTGATTCTAGTTAATATGTTACCAGTATGAAGGCGCTGTCAACGAGGGGCAACGTGGACCTACAATATGGGATACTCTCACAAGACGACCAGGTGTGATAATGAGGACTTGTTGCAAAAGCAGTAATGAGATGCTAACTCTGTCCCAAATTGTGACTCCAGAACTTCTTTTTTGTGGGTTCAGGACGGGTGATAGATTTCAGCAATGCAGATGTTGCAGTTGATCACTACCATCGTTATAAGGTAAGTTATCAATGATTGGGATATTTCTTTGTTGTCTTCTATTTGATTTAATCCATTCAATTGTTTTATGAAAGCTGGAAGTTTCTTTTTTCCAAAGCATGAGCAAATCCCTTCATACATGAATTCTTGGCATGTGTGTGAAAAGTAGTTGTAAAAATTGAAATCATCTATGCATTTTTTTTGTTCCTTTCTTGTCTGTAAGAATCATTCAATATATTATTTACATAATTATCCTTTCCTCAGCTTCTTATAGTAATTGCTCCCTTTTCTAGTGTATTGATTGACACAATAGTTACCAAGCACAAACAAAAGCTGCTAGTTCACTTCTTTGGCATGCTGCTGCCAATAATAGGATAGTGGGAAGAGGCTTTCCTGAATATGAGGCACCATTTGCATCAACAAGAAGGTTTTCAGAGATCAAGATTTTACCATTTTCTCAAACGAATTTTAACTTCTACGACTAGGTTGTTAACTGAATAAGAATTTCAGCCTACACTTGAAAACTATCCAGAAATGACAAGCCTAGCACTGACTGGCAGGAAGATGTGGACTTGATGAACGACATTGGCATGGATGCGTACCGGTTCTCTATCTCATGGTCACGTATCTTTCCAAGTATGTAATAAATAAATTTCTTTGCAAAACATGCTATTTTTGTTTTTCCACTAAGTACTTGGTAGTTAATGTTTTTTTCTTTCTAGATGGAACTGGCGAACCTAATGAAGAAGGATTGAATTACTATAACAGCCTCATAGATGCTCTATTAGACAAAGGTATGTCTTCTTCTAAATTTCAGTGCCTCAAATGTGAATTGTTGCCAACTGTCATTTTGTGATTGTCTGTCTTTGGTTTTCTCTGTATTTGTTGGTCAGGTGTACAGCCATATGTAACACTCTTTCATTGGGACCTTCCGCAAGCACTAGAAGACAGATATGGTGGATGGTTAAACTCCCAAATCGTGTATGCAATACTATTATATCATCTTCTTTTGAAGGAAACCATTGCTTACACCATCTATATAGCATCAAAATAAATTCAGGAAAAGTGGTTTTGTTGATGTTTGGCAGCTAAACTATGCAGGGATGATTTTGTTCACTATGCCTCTACTTGCTTCAAGGAATTTGGAGATAGAGTGAAACACTGGATCACTTTTAATGAGCCCCATAATTTTGCAATTGAAGGCTATGACCTTGGTATTCAAGCACCTGGGAGATGTTCCATTCTGTCTCATATGTTCTGTAGGGAGGGACAATCATCAACTGAACCATATGTTGTAGCTCACAACATACTCTTAGCGCATGCTCGTGCTTTTCATATTTACAAGCAGCATTTCAAGGTAATTCGCTATAAACACATATCCAATAGATGTATCTAATAGTAAAAACATGAATGACTTTATCTATTTGTTGCAGAATGAACAAGGGGGTCTGATTGGAATCGCCCTTGATTCAAAGTGGTATGAACCATTGTCAGATGTCGATGAGGACACAGAGGCAGCAGCACGAGCAATGGACTTTGAGCTTGGATGGTGATGCATCTACCACCATCTTGATATAACCACATCAATTCGATTCCTATGTAATTGCAGCACCTAGCTGTTGTTCATAATATTAATTATGGAATTTTTGCAAGTGTGAATACAGGTTCCTGGATCCCTTAATGTTTGGCCACTATCCTCCTTCTATGCAGAGACTTGCAGGCGATAGGCTGCCTCAGTTTTCTACTCAGGCTTCAAAGTTAGTATCAGGTTCGCTAGATTTTGTGGGCATAAACCACTATACCACACTGTATGTTAGGAACGACAGAATGCGGATCAGGAAACTTGTAATGAATGATGCTTCAACTGACGCTGCGATCATAACAACTGGTTAGTCTTGTTAAAACAAGTGATTCGACACCTTTTTTATTGTTTTGCCTTCTATTTTCACCATTACTGAATCCTCCTTTGCTTCCACTATGACAGCTTTTAGGCATGGAAAGAGAATAGGAGAAACGGTACAGTTTCAGCAGTTTCTTCAGACTTGTTCTGCTTGCTTCTAGTTTTCATCTTCTAGTGTCGTCAAATGTTCGATTGACAACTGTGTTTATCAACTTGCAGGCAGCGTCAAGATGGCTGCACATAGTTCCCTGGGGCATGTTCAAACTGATGAAGCACATCAAAGAGAAGTATGGAAATCCGCCTGTGATTGTTACTGAAAACGGTAAGTGGCTGAAGATTCTAATATTATTACCTGATAAGAGTTTCTGCCTCGTGAAATTCACTAGTACAAGAGGTGTTTATATACTTTACATGGCAGGCATGGATGACGCAAATCTCCCATTTTCGAGATTGGAGAATGTTTTGCAGGATGAAAAGCGGATACAGTACCACAACGACTACATGTCTAACCTGCTAGATGCTATAAGGTGAAGTTTCACTTGTATGCACAATTGCACATACATCTGACTGTAACAACACTGTCCAATCCTGTCTATAACCACTGGCACTGAACAACTGCTGGTTCTGAATCACTGCAGAAAGGAAGGCTGCAATGTCCACGGTTATTTCGTATGGTCACTTTTGGATAACTGGGAGTGGAACTCTGGGTACACGGTGAGGTTTGGTCTCTACTACATCGACTACAACAACAACCTGACAAGGATACCCAAGGCGTCAGTCGAGTGGTTCAAACAGGTCTTAGCCCAGAAGACGGCTATAATTTAGCAGATAATTTGGGGGTGAGCCTGCCTAACAGTGAAATTCTACGATGGCCATTAGCTAGGCGTATATAATACAACCACCATTTGTACATGCTACATACACCTTAGGAGTAGATTGTGATTATTCTGAATGTATATAATTACCATTTGCGCGACCATCAACCACACTGTTGAATGTGTCGCTATGCTTGTTATACGATGATGTACATTGATACTGCAGTAATCGACCACAATGTGAATTGCAGCGCCCAGATATTGCATCCCCTGTCTCTAATTCTCTATGTTCATGCGGCATGCTACCATTTCTCTCTATTCTATACCGATGCCGAAATTGACGGCGAAACGCTGCAAGAACATTGGGTTGAACAAGCGAACGATGTCGTAAGGATTGGGCTTGAACCTGCAGCATCCATGACAGAAATGGTCCCCTCCCTGAAATTCCCTGCACCAACCTACATGAAGCATCCGTCTTTGTGCTCGCGAGTAAAATGCCTAGGCGGCTCGAGGCGACGATGTAAAATCCGCTGCAATTTCACACCGTGACGGCAAGACCTGCCTCGCCGTCGCCCAATGCCTTTTCCCGGCCGGCCAGCGTGAGGACGAGGCTGGCAGGCTGCACCTCCGCTCTGCTTTTCTCGCGGTGCCAGTCTGCTCACACTGCACGCCAAATGCGGGGTGCGGACGTGGACGTCGCTCTCGGGATGCCCGTGTTGCCATGCCATGCCCCCGTGCTGATCTCCGCTTCGAAAGGGACGCGACGGCGGACGGAGCCAATCGCCCAGCAGAAGAGGTAACTGCGCAGGAAGAAGGCATGGAAAATGTGGAGACTGGTGACGCGGCCGAGCTGCCGAGGCGACATGGGAAAAAGTGGCTGTGGCCCAGCACCGGCGGCAGGCAGGTAGGGGTAAGCTGAGCCACCGTCCCCATGGAGCATGGACCATCGACCATGCTGTATTTGCTGCGTGCGAGCGAGCAAAAGAGGTGGAAAAAACCCAAAAAAGGGCGACCAAGCTTGGGAACCCAAAGCTACCCGAGCCGTACGAGATCCTCGGGCGGAAGAAAAAGGGTAGCGACTATCGAACGAGCGAGTTGGACTGAACAAAGCGGTTCAGAGTTTCAGACGCTGCCGGCGCTGCTGAGGTTTTTCTCGTGTAGTAGGTTCTGAAGTTCTGACTGAAGCTTCGACGGAAATTTGTGTCTGAAAGCCACGGGTAGATGCTGCAGCTGCTGCTTGCTCTAGCGACACACGACGGCCACGCGCGCGGCAGCAAAAGTCGGGGCAGGAAACTTCTTATAGATAAGTAAGGCAGGTGAGGTTACGGTCCACGAGAGGTTAAGATAATCCGGGCCTTGAGGATCGGTTCGTTCTTGCAGTAAGCACCTTCCCTGTTTATTACTTGCTCGATCTGGTCCGGCTTTAATTTTATTAAAACCATCTAATCACATACCGAATATTTCGTGCTTAAAAAAATGGACAGATGATTCGCTTGCTGCTTTGCTCCGATTACGAAGCTCGTCCTCATTCTCATCGTCGTCTTATCCGCAACGCGCTGCAGCGCGAACTGCAGAGGCGGGGCGCGGAAATTACCTCGACAGTTGACAGCGGCCGCGGGCGCGAGTGATCCGACGGTCACAAGGCAGAGCGCTCGGATCGGACTTCTCCCGATGGACGGCCCAGATACGCTTACCACCACCGCCGAGCACCGACCCACGCGATCCACCGCCCGTGATCCATCACAATTCACACGGGACGAGCCCAAGGCCGGAGCGACCCGCCGCGGCGATGGCCACACGCAACGCGGTCCGTGTCCGTCCCGCGGAGGCGAAGCGCGCAGGAAGGCTGCGCGCGCGCGCTCGTCCAGCCCACGCCCAGCCCAGCCAGCCGAGAGCCAACGCCCTGCCAACCTGTCCTGTCCCGGTCGGTGTCTGCCCCCCATCCTCGTCCCCTCGTCGTCACTCATCAGCCAACCCAACCCGCGCCACGGAACGGAACCAACCGAACCGAATCAATCGCTCGATCCGCACCGCGCACACGTGACCCCCATCCAGCTGCCCGCCGTGGCCTCCGCACCTTCCCTGAAGCCCCCGGCCGCCGTCCCCTTCCCCGCCTATTTATTCCGCCCCCTCTCCATCCCCCCATCATCCATCGCCTTCCTCTTCCCCGCAACGACAACCATCATCCACACCCCACCGGGCTCCCGATCATACGCAGCCACCGCCGCACCAGCACAGACACCAGCGATCAATCTTCGATTCACGTCCTACACTCGCACTCGCACACATGGCGTCGCAACAGCAGCAGCAGCAGCAGCAGCAGCAGAGGCAGGTGGCGGCGGGCGCCTCAGTGGGCTTCGAGGACTACCTGCCGGTGATGGCGGAGCGGCTGGGGGAGGAGGGCCTGATGCGGGAGCTGGCGAGCGGGTTCCGCCTGCTCATGGACCCGGCGCGGGGCCTCATCACCTTCGACAGCCTCCGCCGCAACGCGCCGCTGCTGGGCCTGGGCCCCATGTCCGACGACGACCTCCGCGGGATGCTCGCCGAGGGCGACTTCGACGGCGACGGCGCGCTCAGCGAGATGGAGTTCTGCGTCCTCATGGTCCGCCTCAGCCCCGAGCTCATGGACGAGCCCCGCCGCTGGCTCGACGACGCCGTCGCCCAGGCCTCGCAATTCCTCTTCACCAGCTAGAGAACCGTGGCTCGATCCAGATGCATAGGATTTGTTGAGCTTCTTTTCTTCTTCTTCTTCTCTTCGTTGTTCATAGCGGCGGAATCAGGAAGGGACTGCGGATTGGTCGGTGGATTCCATGTGTACTCATCTGTTCCTTCCTTCCCGATCAGTGGAGTCTGAATTAATCGACATGCTTCCTCCTCGTTTGATTGACCACCACACATGCATACAGATGAGTACATTGCCTCTCTGCATCTCTTGCATCTCTCTGCTGTTCACGACAAGGGGGGGAATGGAATTTCTTCCAACTTTTTTGGCAAAACTGTTGTGAAGATCGACTGATTGTGCATCAGTGCTTGCTCCATACCCCCCGGCCCCGAAAAATAAGGAAAACGAAATCCTATTTTCCTTTACGAATTTGATTGATTGGATCGAGTTCGATCAGCGTAATTTTGGGCATTTGGCAGATGCTTCAGCGAAGAAGCCTTGTTGGACACTGGCAACAGTTCCGGGGGTTGACCTGATGCGCAGGCTCGTAAGAAAATCGAGACTGAGACTGAAGGCGCCATTAGTCAAGCGTTAGCAGCCTGTGCTACCGAGTGCCAAGGTCAGGTCAGCTTCCAAAGCAAAGCAGCCGAGTGCGCGAGGGTCTTGGGAAAAAAAGAAAAAAAAAACACGAGCAGCCACTGAGGCAGCCGAATTCAACACGGCAAAAGCAGGGGACGAACGCTATTGCTTCGCACTCGCAGTGAGTTTACTCGGCCTGAACGTCCTTGCTACGGAAACGGAAAACGGAAAACGGAAAAGGCCGGCCCGGATCACTCCTTACAGAAAGTCAGAAACTCCCCCGCGTCGGAGCCGCCTTTTCTTTTCGTCTGCCTTTTGTTCTTGTTCTTCTTGAGTTGCGACTCGCATGTAGTAGTAGTAAGCTGGAGCGGGAGCTTCCGGAAAGGTTGCCGGAAGCTTCAAAAGCGGCAGGGTGCGTACGGGAACGGGGCCCGGAGCCAGAGGAGAAAAGCAGCCGAAAGCGACGCGTTCTCGAGGCGTTTCTCCCCTCCGTCCCTCCAGCTCCAGGCTGCTGAGCTTCTGAACTTCTGATGCTTCGTCGCAAAGTCAGCGTCATGCGCTCCGAACCCTTCACATCACGTTCCGATTCGTCCGATCCAGGCACCGCCGTCGGCGTCGGCGCGAGCGCGACCGCCCCGCTCCACTGCCGTGCCCGATCGCTTATCCTACCCAACTTCGCGCCCAATTTCCCGGCTGGCTCGTGCCGTTTCCCCCCCTCGTCGTGTACGGTCCCGGCTGGTGCGGCACCAGGTGCCACGTCACGGCCGACGCCGAGGGAGACCGGCTCGGCCGCGGGGTCGTCGAAGTCAGGCAGGGGGGAAGGCGCCGTGACAGAGACGCGTCAGGAATGCATGAACCAGCGATCGGAGTCGCGCTCGTTCAATGCACGCGCAATGGGCGCAGCGCCCTGCTTGGCCTTGGCCCCAACAAATCATTGGGGACGTCAGCTCCTCGGATCTGTCAACTCCATCGCGTTGCCATGATTTGTAGAGCACTGTACTGGTATCTCGATCCCAATTGCTGGTGCATCGAACTGGATGGCACGATGCACGTAAGAGCATCTCCAAGAGTGACTAAAAAAATAGACTCCCAAAAACCTTGTTTTGGGACCTCGCCAAAAGTTATTAGGAGAAAAAAAACAATCTCATCCAACAGTTCCTAAAAAATTGACCCCAAAAAGCTGCCACGTCATCTAATTGTGGGCCCAACACTATTTTTTATGTGTGAACAGTAACCGTGTGAACAGTAACCATGGATTGGGAGAGCCAAAAAGAGGTGTAAATTTGACCCAAGATAGAGCCAATATTGGGAGTGCCAAAAAATTGGGATCCAAGTTGAACACTGTTGGAGCTTATTTTTTCACCTCAGCTCCCAAAACTAACTATTGAGAATATATATTGGGCACTCTTGGAGATGCTCTAAGATAGAGCGCGAGAGATTCTTGGTTCCGTTCTGAACTTTTCAATTTTGGAAGATTCTTGGGTAGATGCTTCTGCCATGCTAGCCGACGTGGCGGGCGTGAACTGTAGCCAGGTCACGGCCGAGCTGTATTACTAACCTTCCCTGCCGCTGCCTGCCTCTCTGGTAGCTTCTTTTACGCTCGCCATTCGCGGCACGTTGATCTGCCCCTGCCACGCGCTCTTGCGCCCATGCCGCCACCGAACGATGATGGCGTAGCATTAACAAATCGATGATTGGTGCTGAGCTGCACACACACGAACATACACACGACACACAAAGAAATCTCGCCGCGCCTACCTCTCTCTGATCGGCAGCTACGGCAACCACCCGCAGGCCGCAGCGCGAGCCGCGCGCGATGCAAAAAACAAACCGCGCCTTCGCGTGGCGCGCCGGGGATCCTCGGACACGCTGTTCCCCTGCCGGGCGCGGCGGCGGCAGGCTGCGCGGCCGCATCCCGCCGGCCTCGGCGGCGGAGCTCCCGCGGCGCCGGACCGGATGATTCCCTTGTGCGTTGAAGAGGGGGCAGGGCAGGGGCCTAGCACTGACGCACGGCCTGAATAAACCCGGCTGGTCAATTGGATGCGCACGCTGGCCTTGCTCGATCGCCCGACCGGCCCGATCTGATGCTCTCTCTATCCTCGCTATCCCTCGACGCATGCACACGTGAGGCTCGCAGACGCTCGAGCTCGGCTCTTTGCTCGCCCCTTTCAGAATCTAACAGTTTTTTTGCTGCAAATTGGCAGCGAGTCAGATCGGGAACCGATGGTGCCATATGACCAGGGCCGGGTCGGCATAAATCGAGGCCCTGTGCAAAACTATAAACTGGGCCTTACTAGTCTAGCAAAACAATTTTTTTTTTGAGAATTACACAGTACAACGCAGACGCTCACACACGCACGCACACTCACCCCTATGAATACACGTACGCAAATCCTACCCCTATGAGCACCTCCGAAGGACTGAGCACCCGGCAGATCTGGAGATTCCCGAAGTCACCATTGGCGCCTCGTTGTCGACGGGAACGTCGCTTACCACTTAACGCATAGCGCCGGTAAATCCTGGAAAATCCCAGGAAAAGGTGCGAGCACCAGGATATGAACCCTGGTGGGTAGCGTCCCACTGGACTGTCCTACCATTGGACTACAAGCCCAATCGCCTAGCAAAACAATTTTAAGCTGATATTGTACAATGTATTACAAAGCAAATAAATACATCAAGAATCATACTTTTTATTATGTTGGTTGCATGATTTAAATTGAACAACTTTATTAGTGTAGTGTTCCTTGAAATAAAATCTTGAACATATCAATTTGCAGAAACATGTGGCTTCGATATTGGTACACTAGATATCTAGAAAAATTTATAAACACACATAAAAAGTGAAAAGAACATAATTAAAGCATACACATAAATGAATTGAGGAATAAAGAACTAGTAAATTATCTTATAATAATTAAAGCATGCACATAAATGAATTGAGGAATAAAGAATTACTAAATTACCTTAATTAATCGACACAGAAGGCTCCTGGCTAATCCTTTGTTTCCATCTTCGTCTTGCATCTGCTCTCCGCCACTCCCTTCCATCGTTTGATCAGACTCAGAGACGGCCGAAGGAGAATCTGCTCCTGCTAGCTCGCTGGCTCGGAGCCTCGGACCATAGGCTCGGCCGCCCTGGCCAGCAGGCGCCACCGCCGCGCCTCACCGATTGGACGAGGAGGCGTCGAGGCGCTGCAAATGCGATGGACAGACGAAGCGAGGCCGGGAGCTAGAAGTTGGGGCTGCCGACTACTGGCCACTGGGCTGCATGTCTGTACAGTAAAAAAATTAGGGGCCCCTGAAAATTCCGGCCCTGTTCGGTCGCACGGGCTGCACGTGCCCTGGGCCCGGGCTTGCATATGACCGCGACAATTGCCGATCCCCATGAGCTGAGCTGTCCACCTCCGCACCCACCGTGCGGATGGCCGGGGGCACAGCTGTGCAGGCGGCATCGCGCATTATTGTGGAGGAAGCGCGCCGGCTTCTCGGATTCTTCTTCTCCTTCTTCCCCAACGTGCCGCCCGTCGCCATGTGTGCTGGTGATGTGGCCATGCTGCCGTTTGTTTAGTCCAGGGCCATGTTTAATTTCATAAGTTTTCTCTATTCATCTCGTCACATCAAATATTAGGACACTAATTAAAGGTATTAAATGTGGATTAATGATAGATTAATTAGACTTAATAGATTCGTCTCGTGATTTTC